>JAZAVK010000068.1:0-230584 GCA_037954305.1 Neonectria magnoliae | reverse complement strand
TTATTATAGATTTAGAGGGTAAGCTTATAGTATAGGATAAAGTATAAGTAGAGGAATTAGTAGGTAATTAATTAGGCTATTTTATAGTTTAATAATTACTACCTAAGTTTATATAGGTCTATTCTATAATAAGTTTATAAAAAGGCTATATTTTTTAGTAAATCTTTAGTAGAAGATAATAATATATTTAGGTATTTCTTTACTATTTCTATATAGGTAGGGTATATTAGGTATATATTAGGAGAAAAGAAAGCTTCTTAAACTAATTTTCCTAGTTCTTAGCTATATAAGTATTAGCTAATCTATACCTTCTTATAGTAATTATTACTAGGGTTCTTTATATTATTTATAATAGATCTATCTTATAGCTACTATAATAGCGAACCTTATAAGTAGGGTTATATTCTACCTTTCTATATAGCTATAGAATTAAGTAGCTAGTTTATTAAAATAGATATTAAGGGGGGGATAGCTAGTTCTATCTTTAGAAGATAGGCTAGTATAGCTTTATATACTTTTATAACTATATATAGGCTTTAGGTTTATTCTAGTGTAAGTACTTATATAATACCTTAGGGCTTACCTCTAGAGGTAGTTAGGGTATAGTATACTTCTATACTATAGATAATAGTTAAATAGATAACTTATATATAGATTAGTCTTATTACTCTAAGGTTAGCCCCTTATATACTTATAGCGATTATAGTAAGGGCCTACTACTAGTATTCTAGCTTTCCCTTAAGGGTATTTATATATAGTCCTTAGAGGAGTTTATAGTAAAGGAAGAGTCTAAGGAATCTAATAGGTACTATTATTAGATCTCTAAGTTAGGCCTATCTAGTATATAGTATATTTTCGAGTAAAGTATAGAAGCTTTACTTTATTTAGTTTTTAGGTTATTCTATTCATTTAGGCCTAGTTATTATAGATATCCTAGGTAGTTTTAAGTTAGGCTCAGGTCTCTTCTATATTATATCTAAATACTAGTAGGTTAGTATTATTAGTAAATCTAATAATTATAATCCTAGGTATATTCTTAAGGGCTTTATAGAGGCTAGAAATAAAGAGGATAAATAGTATAGGTAATAGGGGAGATCCTTAAGGGATGCTAGCTTAGACCTTAATAGAGTTAGAAAGTTAGCTATTAAAGCGAAGGTATAGTATTTACGCTATAAGGTAGCTAGTAAGCTATATAAGAAGCTATCTAGGAAAGCCTAGTTATTATAAGGCTATAATAAATCATTAGTAGTTAATTATATTAAAGGCCCTTATAAAGTTAAGTTAGAAGAGTAAGCTAAGGCTATGCTAGGCCTAGGCTATATATATAGCTTTAATAATAATAGTAAGGGTAAGCTTAGTAAACCTCTTTAGCCGATTGCCTATCTATTCTATAGGTAGAAGCCCTTTTAATTCTACTATAATTATAATATATTAGCTAATAACTATCTTAATAATTTTTTCTAATAATATTAAGTAAGGATATTAATTACTATCTTAATATAGTTTATTATTTAGCTAGGGTCTTATTTACCTTTAGGATAACTATAATAATTATAGTGCGGAAGTAAAGCGGAAAGTAGCCTATTGCAATACTAGCGTTTACTATCTTAGTAATTATAAGTATAAGCAGCTTACTATATACCTTTAGGAACCTAGTAAGGATACTATCCTTACCTAGGGCTTTCTACGATTTAATCTTTTAAAGGGCTTTATAGATCTCTATAGGTTTAATATAGGGGTATATCGGGCCTAATTTAGGTTTAGGGGTTCTAGGGGGGGGAGGGAGGTTAGCCTAGAGTTTGGGGAAGAATCTCTATATAAGGGTTTTAGCCTTATCTATATAAAGTATTATTAGCTCTATATAGTTAGGTTGGGTAAGGGGCGGTAGCTATAGTAGGACCGCTATAGTTTTACTGCATAGTCTTACCTATCTTTCTATTGCCTAAAACTATATACTATTATACCTTAGAAGCTCTACTAAGAGTTCTCTCTAAAGGGTATATTAAGTACCTTTTACACTACGATCCCGCTATGCTCGCGCTTTAGCTAGGGCTTGCTAGTCTAAGATTTAACCAGTATGCTAGGCTATGCAGCGGGCTCGTTTAAGCTTGCTAGTCGCTATAGATGTTTTGCTATTCTACTATAGGTTTTAGTAGGGTATAGGTTTCTTCTACTTTAGGGTTGCGAATTAGGCAATTACTTCTAGCTATTTAGAGAGCTAATCCACTGCCTTATTAAGGGCTTCTATAGTAGTTATTATACCCTAGGTCTATCGAAGATAGACTATTGCTTTACTAATAGCTTTATAGGAGTTAGTTTTCTTCTAATTATAACTAGGGTCTAGTTTAAAAGCTAGTTTATCTAGGGTAGTAATAATATAGATTTATTATAAGAGATAGTTAGATCCTTCTAGTTTATAATTAGTTCCTTTATATATTATATAAATAGTCTCTAAGGCTTAAGCTAGATTAAGGGTACTATTTTAGTAGCCTTAGGCTAGCTTAGTAATAGTACTATAAGGTATAAGGAGGCTAATATAATACTATATTACCTCCTAGATAAGGATATTACTACCTTAATCTATTTAGCTATACTAATTCTAGAGAGGATAGTAAAGGTTAAAGTTACTAATAAGTAGTATATAGTTACTTAGTATAGTTTTAGCTAGAGCCTATAGTATAGGTAAGTTATTTAGAGGGTTATAAAGAGCTATAATTTAGTATTAGGTCTTTATAAAGGTAATACTTACCTAATCCTCTCCTACTTTAGATAACTATAACTTAGGTCTATATTGCTTATTAATATATATTACTACTTATCTACTTTAATAAACTATATAGTAATTATATTTACCTAGATAGGCTAGGACTCTAGTCTTAGAGTTTCTATTAGGTTTAAGAAGTATAATTATATTATATTCGCTATAGGCCTATAGGGCGATCTATATAAAGGTAGGCTAACGATTAGTATTCTAGACGAGTACTAGTATTAATTAATCGCTTAGGGGGGTAATAGTAATAGTAAGGAAGTAAAAGTAGATATTATAAGTAGGGATAGTATATAGGAGGTATAGGCCTAGGTTAAGGACTAACTAAGGATACTTTATAGTCTATTTACTAAGCTTAGGGGCCTTCTAGGCCTTCTTAGTAAAAGGCTTCTAAGTAGTTAAGCTAATAAAGGGGGAGGGTAGGAAGCTCTAGAATATAGGTACTTTAGTTACTATATAGTCTTAGAAGTAAAGTAGTCTATCTAAGTAGCCTTCCTTAGTATATACCTAGTATAAGGCTATAATAGGGTAATTATAGCTCTAAGCTATATATTTACCTTTATATAGGATATAGTTTAGTAAGATCTTACCTTACTTAGTTAGGTATCCTTCCCTATTAGGGTACATAGTGCCTCTATATTGCCTATAGGTAGGAGCTAACTTATAGTTCTAAGCTAAGTATCTAAATTTAAAGTAATTATAGTATTAGGTAGGATAAAGTTCTTTATTAAAGGGTTTATAGTTATATAGCTATATATTAAGTAATAAGCTATTATTATAAAGATAGTTTACTTTCTTAATAGAGCTAATGCATAGGATTAGGTTTATCTTCGCCCTAGGGCTAAGATAGCTTGTTTTTTATTTTTTTACTTAAAGGATCCTTAGTTAATTAGATTTAGCGATTTCTTTAATAAGCTTATTAGTATTATTTAGGATAGATATAAGTTAGATTCCCTTTACTATTACTATAAAGGTTAGGGGGGATAAGGCTATATTATCGCTAAAGGCTTTAATAACCTAATCCTTAGTATAGTAAGCTTACGCCTTATTAGTAGTAAGGAAAGTAAGGACTATATTACCGTTAGAGAGCTTTTATACTATAATAATACTAAAGTCGCTATAGGCTTAGTTCGCTATTACTATAGTATCTTTTAGGGTCAAAAGGTTTTACACCGTAACTAATATATATAATAGTTAATTCTTTCGTAGTTATTAGTTCTAGTAAGGGCTATCTTAATAACTAAAGTAAGGGCATTAGTAACGTTTAAGGTAATTCGCTCTTTAAGGCTTATTTCTAGGTTACATAAAGTATCCTTTTCGTAAGAAGCGCGTGCTAATATCTTATATACAGCACCGTAGGATTAGATAATATTCCAGACTTATTTAAGGAGGTTGGGAAGGATAATTCTAGTAATAGCATTATATACTTCGCTTTCTTAGTTATCAACCAATATTCTACTTATTTCTGCATTAGGTTCATTACTTTTACTTAGCGTATATTAGCTAATTCCCACTAAAGGGTTATATCGGCTTTAGTTAAGGCTATGTACCCCTAAGTTAATAGTTATTAGCAGTATATTAGCGCTATTACTATAGCCCTAATATACTATCGAATCTTAAGTAATCTATATGTAAGGATTTCGAATCTAGTGTTAGAATATATTTTAGAGGTAGGTTAGTAGCGCAGTAAGTAAAAACTAGGAATTCGTAAAAAAGATTATATAAATAAGTAAGCACTATAATTAAGTAAGCTCTATACTTTTCCCTCCTATACCTAACTTTTTATTTAATTAATTAATTTTTAATAACTTATAATATTAGCTCCTTCTATTACCCTTTAGGCCCTTTAAAATAACCTAAACCTAAGTATCTAATATACTATAAGAACCTATATAGTTAATAAGTAATAATTATATTACTATTAGTAAGGTATTTAGTCTTAATATAATACTATCTAGAAATTATATTAGCTATCTAATCTAGAGGAATAGATCCTTATTTACTTTATTCTTAATCTAAATTTATAAAGATTTCCCCCTTAGCTTTATAGTATAAAGGAAATAGCTAACTAATTACTTACTAATTATAATATATTACCTATTAGTATTTATTAAGCTTTAAACTTTATTAAGCAATACCTAGACCTTAAGATATGTTTTTTTTAGAAATATAACTACTAAAGAGCTAAATATAAAGATCTAACTATTATCTATAATTAGTTTTAGCATATAGCGAATATAATTATAAAGTATAGTATCTAATTAAATAATATTTATAACTTTAATAAGACTAGCTTCCTTATAGGTATAATTATCAGCGGAATAGTTATTATAACTTTAGAAAGGTATTTAAAGCTAAAATTAGTATAGTCTAGAAACTAAGAATAGATTCTAGTTATTTAAGTAATTAATATAGAAGGCTAGGTAATCTAGCTATTTATTATTAGTATAGGTTAATATTACCTTACTAATTAATACTAAGAAAGTAACCTTCTAAGTAATTAAGCTATTATAATAACTTCAATCATACACACCTTTTTGCGAATTCCCAGTTTCTGCTTGCCGTGCCACCAACCTACCTTTAAAATACATTCTGACACCAGATTCGAAATCCTCGTACGCGCATTACTCGAGATTCGATGGCGCATCGGGGCTGTAGTGATGGCGCTGATGCGCTGCCGATGACCATCGACTTAGGGGCGCGTAGCCTCGACCAAAGCCAATACAACCCCTTAGCAGGAATTAGCTAATACACGCCAAGCGAAAGCAACGAACCCGATGCGGAAACTAGCAGAACACTGGTCGATAACCTAGAAAGCGAAGCATATAATGCTATTGCTAGAATTATCCCCCCCAACCTCCTCGAATAAGTCTGGAGCATTATCCAATCCTACGGCGTTGCGTGCGAGACACGGGCGCGCGCCTCCCGCGAAAAGGATACCTCGTGTAACCCAGAAGCAAGCCTCAAAGAACGAATCACCTCAAACGTTACTAATGCCCTCACTTCAGTCATTAAGACAGCCCTTACTAGAACCAATAACCGCGAAAGAAATCAACTATCGTACGCATCGGTCACAGCGCGAAACCTCACGACCCTAAACCATAGAGGCCCCAAACGAACAACCCAAAGCCGCATTAAACGCAAAGTTACTATCCGAACTAGAAACGCTCCTCCCGATATCAGCAACCGAACCCCGAAAGATACTATAGCAGCAGCGAACCGGGCCCGCGGCAACTCTAGCGTTATCACAGCACGAAAGCTCCCTAGCAGTAATATAGTCCTTACTTTCCTCACTATCAATAAGGCGTAAGCCCACTACACCAAGGATTAGATTACTAAAGCCTTTAGTAATAATATAGCCTTATCCCCCCTAACCTTTATAGTAATAGTAAAGGGAATCTAACTTATATCTATCTTAAATAATACTAATAAGCTTATTAAAGAAATCGCTAAATCTAACTAACTAAGGATCCTTTAAGTAAAAAAATAAAAGACTAGCTACCCTAGCCTTAGGGTAAAGATAAACCTAATCCTATATATTAACTCTATTAAGAAAGTAAACTATCTTTATAATAATAGCTTATTACTTAATATATAGCTATATAACTATAAACCCTTTAATAAGGGACTTTATCCTACTTAATACTATAATTACTTTAAATTTAGATACTTAGCTTAAAACTATAAGTTAGCTCTTACCTATAGGTAATATAGGGGTACTATATACCCTAATAGGGAAGGATACCTAACTAAGTAAGGAAAGATCCTACTAAATTATATCCTATATAAAGGTAAATATATAGCTTAGAGCTATAATTACCCTATTATAGCCTTATACTAAGTATATACTAAGGAAGGCTACTTAAATAAATCGCTCTACTTTTAAGACTATATAGTAATTAAAGTACTTATATCCTAAAGCCTTCTACCCCCCTCTCTATTAGCTTAACTACTTAGAAGCCTCTTACTAAGGAAGCCTAGAAGGCCCCTAGGCTTAGTAAATAGACTATAAAGCATCCTTAGTTAGTCCTTAACCTAGGCCTATACTTCCTATATACTATCCCTACTTATAATATTTACTATTACTTCCTTACTATTACTATTACCCCCCTAAGTAACTAACTAATACTAGTACTCTTCTAAAATACTAACTGCTAGCCTACCCTTACGTAGATTACCTTATAGGCCTATAGTAAATATAATATAATTATACTTCTTAAACCTAATAGAAACTCTAAGACTAGAGCCCTAGCCTACCTAGGTAGATATAACTACTATATAGTTTACTAAAGTAAATAAGTAGTAATATATATTAATAAGTAATATAGACCTAAGTTATAGTTATCTAAAGCAAGAGAGGACTAAGTAAGTATTACCTTTTTAAAGACCTAATACTAAATTATAGCTCTTTATAACCCCCTAAATAGTAAAGGTAACTTACCTATACTATAAGCCCTAGCTAAAACCGCCCTAAGTAACTATATACTATTTATTAGTAACTTTAACCTTTACTACCCTCTCTAGGATTATTATAGCTAAATAGATTAAGATAGTAATATCCTTATCTAGGAGGTAATATAATACTATATTAGCCTCCTTACGCCCTATAGTACTATTACTAGGCTAGCCTAAGGCTACTAAAATAATACCTTTAATCTAGCTTAAGCTTTAAAGACTATTTATATAATATATAAAGGAACTAACTATAAACTAAAAGGATCTAACTATCTCCTATAATAAATCTATATTACTACTACCCTAGATAAACTAACCCCTAAACTAAACCCTAGTTATAATTAGAAGAAAACTAACCTCTATAAAGCTACTAGTAAAGCAATAGTCTATCTTTAATAGACTTAGGGTATAATAACCACTACTAAAGCTCTTAATAAGGTAGTAGATTAGCTCTTTAAATAGCTAGAAGTAATTATCTAATTCGTAACCCTAAAGTAGAAGAAACCTATACCCTACTAAAATCTATAATAGAATAGTAAAACATCCATAGTAACTAGTAAGCTTAAATAAGCTTACTATATAGCTTAGTATACTAGTTAAATCTTAGACTAGCAAGCCCTAGCTAAAGCATAAGTATAATAGGACTATAGTATAAAAAGTACTTAATATACCCTCTAGAGAGAACTCCTTATAGAGCTTCTAAGGTATAATAGTATATAGTTCTAAGTAATAGAAAGATAGGTAAGACTATATAATAGAACTATAGTAGCCCTACTATAGCTACTACCCCTTACCTAACCTAACTATATAGAGCTAGTAATACTCTATATAGAGAAGGCTAAAACTCTTATATAGAGATTCTTCCCTAAACCCTAAGCTAATAACTCTAACCTCCCTCCCCTACCCCCCCCTAGAACCCCTAAACCTAAATTAGGCTTAATATATCCTTATATTAAACCTATTAAGATCTATAAAGCCCTTTAAAAGATTAAGTTATAGAAAGCCCTAGGTAAGGATAGTATCCTTACTAGGTTCCTAAAGATATATAATAAGCTACTTATACTTATAATTACTAAGATAGTAAATACTAGTATTATAATAGGCTACTTCCCGCTCTACTTCTATACTATAATTATTATAATTATCCTAAAGATAAATAAAACCCTAACTAAATAATAAACTATATTAGGATAGTAACTAATATCCTTACTTAATATTATTAGAAAAATCATTAAGACTATTATTAGCTAATATATTATAATTATAGTAAAATTAAAAAAGCTTCTACCTATAGGATAGATAAGTAATTAGCTAAAGAGGTCTACTAAGCTTACCCTTACTATTATTATTAAAGCTATATATATAGCCTAGGCCTAGTATAGCCTTAGCTCTCTCCTTTAACTTAACTTTATAAGGGCCTTTAATACTATTAACTACTAATAACTTATTATAGCTCTATAATAACTAAGCTTTCCTAAATAGCTTCTTATATAGCTTACTAGCTACCTTATAGTATAAATAGCATACCTCCGCTTTAATAGCTAACTTTCTAACTCTATTAAGATCTAAGCTAGTATCCCTTAAGAATCCCCCTTATTACCTATACTATTTATCCTCTTTATCTCTAGCCTTTATAAAGCCCTTAAGAATATACCTAGGATAATAGTTATTAGATTTACTAATAATACTAACCTACTAGCATTTAAACATAATATAGAAGAGACCTAAGCCTAACTTAAAACTGCCTAGGATATTTATAATAACTAGGCCTAAATAAATAGAATAACCTAGGAACTAGATAAAGTAAAGCTTCTATACTTTACTTAAAAACATACTATAGACTAAACTTAGGCCTAACTTAGAGATCTAATAATAGCGCCTATTAAGTTATATAGATTCCTTAGACTCTTCCTTTACCATAAACTCCTCTAGGGACTATATATAGATACCCTTAAGGGGAAGCTTAAATACTAGTAGTAAGCCCTTACCACAATCGCTATAAGTATATAGAGGGTTAACCTTAAAGTAGTAAGACTAATCTATATATAAGTTATCCGTTTAACTATTATCTATAGTATAAGAGTATACTATACCCTAACTACCCCTAGAGGAAAGCCCTAAGGCATTATATAAGCACTTATACTAGAATAAACTTAAAGCCTATATATAGTTATAAGAGTATATAAAGCTATACTAGCCTACCTTCTAGAGATAGAACTAGCTATCCCCCCCCTTAATATCTATCTTAATAAACTAGCTACTTAATTCTATAGTTATATAGAAAGATAGAATATAACCCTACTTATAAAGTTCGCTACTATAGTAGCTATAAGGTAGATCTACTATAAATAATAATAAAGACCCTAGTAATAACTACTATAAGAAGTTAAGGATTAGCTAAGAAGCTAGCTTCTATACATAAGGTAGGTACTAACCCTTATTAAAATTAAGGCCTATACTTAATCTAAGTAGACTATATATTAGACCTAACTCTAAGATATAGTAAGAAAGTACTATAGGATAAATTATCTTAAGCTAGTAGAAGCCTACTCTCCTTTTAATAATAAAAAAGTATTATATTTATACTAAGACCTTAATAAGCACTAAAGCTTAATACTTATATAGCTAAGGACTAGGAAAATTAGTTTAAAAAGCTTTCTTTTCTCCTAATATATACCTAATATACCCTTATTACTTTACCTATATAGAAATAGTAAAGAAATACCTAAATATATTATTATCTTCTGCTAAAAATTTACTAAAAAATATAGCCTTCTTATAAACCTACTATAGGACCTATACAAACTTAGGTAGTAACTATTAAACTATAAAATAGCCTAATTAATCATTTACTAGTTCCTTTACTTACGCCTTATCCTATACTATAAGCTTACCCTCTAAATCTATAGCAATCGCAATTATAAAGCAAAAGTAAAGCATAAGCTTAAGGAGTATATAGCTTAAGCTTATAGGTACTAGCCGAACCTATAGCATACCCGCACTAAGTACCTCTCGCCCTCCCTTAGGGAAAGATAAAATACACCTAGAAAAAAGCTATAAAGAGTAAAAAAACCAGCCTATACTAAACTATAAATATACCCTAATCCTATACCTTCCCCTTCTACCCTCTAAAAAGAGAAAGGAAGGTATTATAAGCTAAGCAAAAGGACTAAATACTAGAATCTAGAGTAGTAGCTAGTAGCTATTAATAGCTATAGAGCCCTAGGCCTATATTAACCGCTAGCTACTAATAGCTAAGCGCTAGATAACTAACCTACTAATAGCTAAATCTACCTACTTAAAACCTAGACCTTTAGCTACTAGCTATTAGTAGCTTAGTGCTATATAGCTAACCTACTATTAACTAAACCTACCTACTTAAATCTAGGTCTCTAACTATAACTATAACTATATAGAGATCCTATACCTTAGCTACTAGCGCGCTTCTGCTATATAACTAATATAAGCCTGCTCTAGGTAACTTTTTCCTTCCCTTTTTACTCCTTATTAGGGTTTTTTCCCTAACTATAGGGAACTAGGATAATTCTAGTCTTAGTATAAAGGACTATTTACTTATATATAGCGATAGTATAAGGGGCCTAACCTAGGCCTACTACGGATAAGATATAGGTTTTTATCCACCTGGTTTTTCCTATATCTATATAGAGTAGAAGTACTATCTACCTTCTAGGTCTATAGTATATAAATATAATAATAATAATAATATTATAATAACTTAAAATAGCTAGATTAATAATAAGATTAGTCTTAAGTAACCTAAGTACTTTAATTAATATATAATTAATTAATTAATTAATTCTTATTATTTCTTAAGCTATAAAAGTTATTAGTCTATTAAATTTAAGAGATATTATAAGGAAAAGAAGATTATTTAGCTTTATATACTACTTTATTTATCTTATCTACTCTAGCCTCTTAATATTAGGTACTTTAGTATACTAAAGAAAGCTTATAGTTAAGAAATAAAGTATTTAATTAAATATTCTATTACCTATATTTTAAAGATTAAGTTCTTTCTAGCCTTTTATATAGTATATAAAGCTATTATAATAGAAAGAAATATTAAGGGAGCTTTTAAAAGAGCTAATCTTATTCCTCTTAATCTAGAAACTATAATCTTAAAGCTTAATATATAGCTATAAATACTAATATTAATTAAGAAGGTATTTAATTAACTAACTACTTAAGTATTAAGGACCCTAAGGATTATACTTAAGGCCTAATCTTAGTTTAAATACCTTAAAAGATAAATTATAAAGTATTAAAGTAGCTCCCTAGAGTTAATCCTTAAAGCTCTTAAGAAAGGGATAAAGGTAGGTATATATAAGGTTACCTTATTAACTACTAAGGTTAAAGATCTTTAAGAGGTAAATAAGATACTAAGCTAGTGCTAGAGGGTAAAAAGGACTAAACTATAGAAAAGAGAGGTTATAATAGTAGAGGAAGGAAGGTAAGTAATTAGATATAGGTATATAGGTAGTAGTAGAATTATTAATCAAGGGAGGTTAGCATAACTAGGTATTTAGCATTATAGTATCTATAGCTAGCCTAGCTATAATATAAGGACCTATTAGGTAGTAATTTTAAGATATCTAGGGAAGAGTATAATAAGTAGTTTTAATTAATTAAATAATTTATAGTATTTTTATTATAATTTCTATAAGAGAGGTTAAGAAAAGTATAGCGCTTACTTAACTATAGCGCTTACTTATTATATATATTAGCACTATTACTATAGCCTTAATATACTATTATCTCTAGAGTAATATCTATAGGGTTATGAAATTAGTTAGTATAGGCCTATACTAATACTAGCTAATTAGTATAAAATTAGTACATTTTATACTAGTTTTACTAAGGTAAAGTATAATCTTAATTTAATAAGCTAATTATATAATTAAACCTATTATATATTTATACTTATTAATTAAATATTGCTCTTAGCTAAAAGGATAAATTATTAATCTTATTACTTAAATTAGTAATTAGCTATAGGAAATTATTCATCCTATTTTATAAATTAGTAATTAGCTATAGTAGATTATTAATTTAAAATATTTATTTTATTACCTAAATTCTTAGTATTAATAGTTAACTAAATAACTAAATAACTAAACAACTAAAGATAATAGCCTTTAGTATTAAAACTATTAATATTTCTATACTATACTAATTCTGTACTAATGTACTAAAAAATTAGTATTTAGTTAGTACAGCCCTATACTAATACTAATGCTAATTTTTATACTAAATACTAACTAAATACTAATTTCAAATTAGTTAGTACGGGCCTGTACTAATACTAATTTTTTGTACTAAATACTAACTAAACACTAACTAATTCTAATTAGTATTTAGTTAGTACATTTTAGACTAACTAATTTCACAACCCTGAATATATATATAAAGATTCTAATTCTAATACTAGAATATATTTTAGGGGTAGATTAGTATTATAGGAAGTAGAAACTAAGTATTTTACAAAAGTTCATTATCTCCTATAGCTTTAGAATCACTAGCAGACTAACTATAAACTAGTTAAATTAGTTTTTAGTTAGTCCAGACTAATTAATTTCACAACCCTGTCTAGAGCGCACAAGCGGACCTCAAGCAGCATTCAGTCACCTGAGCAGCAGCAGCCAGGCAGGCAATATCATAACTAACCTCAATCCCCGACCCACCAGTCCAGCTTACTCCTCCAGGCTCGCAGCACCACTTCACAGTTCTTCCGCCGTGGGGTTCGATCCCAAGACAGCCCAGCCGAAGCTGTTGCCCATCAACAGCAGGTAAGCAGCTTGCCCTAGCCCTGGGGGTCACTCAGTACTGACGTTCTTCCAAGGTAGTGATCCGTCGTGAGCATCGTGCCAAAGCTTTGCTTATGCCTCTGACGTCGCTTGCGATGGTATCGGGTTATTTTATATATGAAGCTCATCCGATCGAGTAGTTAACGAGCGGTGAAGGCCGTTGTAGCCAGAAACCGGGCTCGAGAACTCACTCACTGGGGAGACAATATCCACAATGCTCGACCGGGATGAGTTGAGTCGGAATGATGCCCAGGAAGGCTGCGCAACTCCTTGTTCTTGCTGGTATCCTCTCTCCTCCTGGCTTCCTAGAAACTGAGCAGGTCCTGGCCATGTCGCGGTGTCGTCGATACCATCAGCGTCGACTCTAGCACCAGTCGTCGTTGGGAGTAAGTTTCCTCCAACGTTGACGAGGCGAGGCCCTTGGTACCACCATTGGTCCTCGAAGCCGTTATCGACCGTTACCATTGCTGCGGCCAAGGACTGCATCTCTCGAACCTTGCTCTTGTCACGATCATTGAATTCAGGCCGACGAGATGATCCAGGAGAGGTTTCTAAGACTTGCGGTGTGTTGCTCTGACGTCGGTAGGCTTGCTCGTCACTATCATCGTTATCGTCATCGGCATAGCCCATCGGAAACGTCCAAGACGACCAGGGCATGCCATCCTCGCCCAGTCGAAACTGGTTTGGGGTTGCGGGTAGAGCTTTCCAGACTTCAGGCTGGGGTCTCGATCTCTGTGTGTTGCCCATCGTGTTGGAATTGGAGGGTTCCGCGTTTACATCCCATGGACTGTCGTTGAAGGGAGGAGGAGCAGACCTCCCACGCTCGTGCGAGCTGCGGGTTTGCGAGCGCGAGAGTCGCTGGTCGGGCAGAGCTTCCCATTGGAGGGTTTCGGGTTGCAACTGTTGGTGTTGGTGTTGCGGTGGTTGTCGCTGCTGTTGCTGCTGGCTCAGTGGGGGGACGGCCACGATTTCTCTGGGAAAACATGGTTGCTGAGTATTATGGGGTTGTCCATAGTGTTGTAATTGGATCTGAGGTTGAATTTGTAGTTGAGGTTGTGTTTGAGATTGTGATGGCTGTTGGTATACGACAGGGGCGGTTAAGAAGTTTGTAGTTGGTGGAGGAAGCTGTCGAGGGAAGTGATTTGCGCGATCTCGCATACTCTTTGACATGTAAGTAAGCTGACGATTCCGGGGAGTATGGCGTGGCGCCCATGACACCCCGAACTCGAAGTGGACGTAGATGGCGGGCCGCTCAGCCATGGCGGCAGTGTGAAGAGCGAAATCGCAATTGGCCAAGATGGTTGGAGGGCGAGGTTTGGATCTGCTACTGGAGCGGGAACGAGAACTCAGCCCAAGCAGGGACTGTGAAGAAGATCGAGATCGCAAATTCAGATCAGGAGAAACGTCCGGGCAAGGCGAGCGGTGTTTAGCGACAAGGAGGCCACGGCGGATGTAGAGACGGATGCGGATGCGGAAGCGGAGGCGGAGGCCGGAGCGAGATGCGGCGAATGGGGCGAAGGCGGATGCGGCAGGGAGAAAGGCGGGGCAAACGGAGGCAAGAAGGATGGCAGTAGGCCCAGTGGATGAGTCGATGTGGAAATAGAGTGAGAAGGAGTAAAGGAGGGAAAAGTCGAAGAAGTAGTAGTTGCAGCAGTAGAAAAAGGGTAGCGGGCAGAATGTACAGATTGAGTTGCCCACCTTGTGCACATCCTTTGAAGGAGGGCGGCGACGGGGTTCAAGGCGAAGTGGCGGCACAAGCCTCGGTACCTTGACTCAGGTGGGCAGGGTTGCAAAGTACTTGGTAACTAAGGTGAGCCCTAGTCTCAAGCCTCAATCGCTGTGTTTGGATTGGGCTCTTGGAGGTATTGTATCTTTCGAGTCCCTGCTGAACGTGGGTTGAGATCGGTCGACTTTGCCAGCTGACTTTGCCAGCTGGTGGGACTTCAGCTGAAGTGAACAGGCCAAGGAAAATCCGATCGATGATTTTGGACTTCGGGAGCAGTTTAGAACATGGAGTGTCCCGTAGCAAACTTGGAGAGTACGACAGTGATTGGTATGGAGGCCGGCGACTTTTTGTACAGGCTTGATGGCTGATAGGTTGGGTGGCGTCGGGAGAGGTTGTTGGGTGTGATCGCTGGTCGGGTTTGGTGTTTTGATAATTTGATTGGAATGAAGGAGCAGCTATTTCTTACTTCTCTCTCTGTGCTGAGTGAATGAGTGAGTGAATGAAGGACTTGGTTGAGTCAGGCTGGTTGAGTCAGGCTTGTTCTGGTCGTCTTGGACCGGTTCTTGACATTTCTTCTTCGGTTGCCTTTGCTTCCAAAGACAAAGATCAATTTCAGGAAATTCTTGAACGGATTGAGTTGACTCACCCACCTGGGTGGAGTAGAGAACAATGCAGTTGTTCGCTGGTGGACAAAGTGATGGTGGTGGCCTCTTAGTGGTGTTGAAGTAAGTGGGGTGCTCAGCTGAGGAGGAGGAGGAGGAGTCCTGGTACAAGTGGAAGTACAAGTACAAATATAGCCTAGTGTAGTCAAGTATAGTAATCGCTGCACCGACCAAGGAAGGTCGCCACTAAACTGTCATGTTATGTGGCGAAGGCGAACGAAAAGACAAAAGACGGTGGGGGTTTTGATCAGTCGACTTTTATTTTGTCTCTTATTTTAGACTGGCGGAGACTGTACTGTATGAATAGACGGCGAATACTTCGTTTGGGACACGCGTAATTTGGAGATGGGTTGGTCTCGTTGGTCGATTCGTCTGTCTGGTGATTCAGTTCGGTTTCGGTTTCGCTCTATGGTTTTCTATCGAACGGACGCCGAAATCGAAGGAGGAGTGAATGGGAAAGAAGAAGGAGAGGGCGACAGAGAGAGAGAATCATGAATCAGTAGACGAAGGAACCTGCACCTCCATCCATCATCAAGGGTGTCCTTGGGATCCGGGAGATGAGGTGTCAACGGGAACATGGGATGACGGGACTCGGGAAGGAGACCACTGCACCCGAACGTCGATCTTCTGGCCGATGGATCTGAAGGGGGATGCGTGGATGGCTGGCTGCATGGAGCTGCATGGAGATGCATGGAGATGCATGGAGATGTGCGTGGAGATGCTTGGTTGAAGGATCAAGTGCAATTTTTTAGCAGCACCAACAGCACATTAGTTCTTCGCACATAACTACCTGCAAAATTGCAATGGAATCCAAGTACCCCAATCGAGCACAGCCGCCAGACCGGCATCGCCGCAGTTGGCGTGATATGAGACAGCGCTTGACGGGGGAAAGAATCCCTCGTCCATCCCATTTCTTCGTTAACTTAGTACTTCGTGTACACGGGAAAGCCAGCACTCAGTGGAATGGAATCCCCTGACGAAGCGAGACCCTAGCTGTGGCTGTGCTGCCAATAGCTTAATTAGTACAGTACTTCGTGCCTACTTTAGGCCGCCAGGGGTGTTTGTCCCCCGGGCCATCACTAATAAGCGCATCCTCCTCGCCGTCCTTCTGTACGCCGGTCGCATTCATGCCCTGGCGCCTGGGGATCCAACTGTCTCAGCTGCGGTAACAAACGGGTGAGTGGCACCGGGGATTCGTCCTTTTCCCCTCAAAGTGGAAAACATAACAAAACTGATATCAGACAAAACAAAATGCCTGGGCAAAGTACGTGCCCTTTTTCATTCATTCTTCGCCCATCTGTGTGCATTGACCAGCCAACCTTTGAGCGAGATAGATATTCCTAGCAACACGTCATCTCCCATGGACCATCATCACGACTCCGCCTTCCACCGTCCTTTGTGTTGCTGCGCCGGCACCAACCATTTCACCCACCGCAAAGCCGCCCCGCCCGCGAGCTAGCTTGTCCTCGGTCTCGCATTTCCACCTGGCATCTCCATCGCACGAAGCCTCAGACCTCAGCGCAAGTAAACCCGTGGCAAAATCAACACGAGACTCCCTTATAATCATCTGTGTCGAAACTTCCTCCCCGGCAGATTCCCCGGACGCAGGTCGCCGAAGAGTTTCGTAACTACCCAGTCAGCCGCTCACTCACGATCCCTTTTCTCATACCAGCTCCGCGTATGACTTGATTCTCTCCCTGTTATTTGGTGTGCCCTGGTCATGCGTCTCCCAGAATCTGTCCTGCTTTGACTGTCCCGTCAGAATGCCCCGAATATTGAACGGGTCCACGAGCGTCACCCAGAACGGTCTGGGGTCCTTGAATCCGGGTCCTTCAACCTCCGTCGCACCATCCTGCGCGAGATAGATCTTGTTGCTCTTCGGGATGAACCGTCGAGGATGGCGTGCGTTGAACATGACCAGGTTGATCAGCATTAGGGCCGCCTCGAACACGTAGAAGAACCACTCGTACCGCACAATCGGCGACATGGTCTTGGGGTCGAACCCAGGCCCGAAACGCAGCTCGGCCACACCAAAGTACTTCACCAGGCGAAAGATGGTACGCGCCAGGATAAGGGCGGTGCTGGTGTAGAGCGTCAACAGCGAGCTGTTAAGACGGTCGTTCTTTATGCCATTGGCCAGACATCGACGATGGAACATGCTGGCCAGGGCGATGAACAAGACGGCGACAATGATCTGGAGGATCAGCGACGTCTTGATGAGGGCGTGGCCTGTGGCTATCTCGCCGTCCGTTAGCGATTGATTCGCCGAGTACGACGCGCCCCATCCGTTGAGAGCCTCGATGACGCCCGAGATGAACCCGAACGTTGTCAGAACTCGGCCGGGGTGGAGGGGCGAGTGATATGGGACATAGTGGAGAATGCGGCCCAGGATGTGATAGTTTGTAGCTCTAGGAGCGGTCTACATGATGCCGTCAGTCAGAGCTACTGGTTCGTATATACCGACTGGCCGGAGGGGGGGTTTTGGCTTACGGGGCAGCATACGTGATGCAGATACTGGCGATAAAGACATTGAGGTTGTCATAGTAAAAGGCGCCATATTCGCGAAGGCCAAAGCCGGCCGTGAAGAGGAGACAGCAGAAGGGGAACAACGGCGTAAGAATCCAGCATTTGTAGCGGCTGTTATAATGTAGTGTTAGCTCCAGAGATTGTGTCATGCGAGAAGAAGAACCAGTCATCGCAGATGGATGGTTCTTACAAGCACTGCCAGGCATGGAGCAGACCTGATGCCAGGAAGGCAGCGAGGGAGAAAATGGCGGCTCCTTTATTGGGAGCGTAGAAGAAGTAGCTCCCGTCGACTATCATCAACCAGGTATTAGCGGATGGACGGAGGCTCCGATCCGGTTTTTAGAGAAGGGATAGATAGCAAGGGTCTGTGTAAGTGAGGGTTAGTTAGCTGTCATGAGACTGACCGTATTCGCCCTTTGACATGGTTACGACGAGTACCACTAAAGGAAAGGTCCTCTCCTTCATATGGGAGTGCTGTAAGCGCGACTCTTCAACTAATCTGGAGATGATGCTTAAGTCCATGTAAAGTCGAGATGTAAATTGCAGCTCAAGTTGAATCCCATCTTCTATTGTCAGGAAATGGGGGATCCAACTTGCTCTTAAATAGTATGCCATGTTGTATCAATGTCGCATCTCGACAATGGGAACCATTTCGCACCTTATGCCCAAACAAGCCTCCTTCAGCCCTGCGGTTCTCGCCGACCAATCGCATTGTCGCGAGCAATAC
Source organism: Neonectria magnoliae (assembly GCA_037954305.1). Classification (NCBI taxonomy): domain Eukaryota; kingdom Fungi; phylum Ascomycota; class Sordariomycetes; order Hypocreales; family Nectriaceae; genus Neonectria; species Neonectria magnoliae. The sequence goes on along the minus strand of JAZAVK010000068.1, from coordinate 211,896 downwards.
GATCACAGCAGGAGCGGGCCACGCCGGATCGACGTAATGTGCCTTTTTCTAGCCCTCCATGCAACTCATGGTGCAAAGTCAGGTGCATTTGTACCCACCCTCCACCATTGTGATACTTGTCCCGCGTCTCTCATTTTCCCCGTATCCGTCAGGTGTCTTGGTTTCGCCGCGACATAGAGCAACGTCGATCTTCAGCTTGGATTTGGCCATGCCGCCTGTTCATCAAATCCGCCCGCAAGCCACCACACCAAGCTCCCGTTTTGCCTAACCAGGCGTCACACCATGAAGTAAGTCGAGTACCTAACCTGCTCGCTGGACTGTAGAAATATCTGGAGCTAGTAATTAGCCCTCCCTCCAATCGCATTGACACACACCCACAAAACGCAAGACGGAATTGCAACACCGAAAAACACACTTGGACACATATCTGGAGTGGGATCTTTATTCATTTCATTTCTTCTCTTCTCTCATCTCCCCTGTCACATTCGTATCTAACCCTGAGATAGAATGTGCACATAAACTCCATTCCCGAATCGTGAGTCTCCTCCTGCGGTTCCATCCAGCTGTATTTCGTCGTCCCGCACCCCAAGGCCATCCATCCATTGCCGATCCCACGAACAAGTCCTGGAACAATCGTACCCATGACAAGACTCATCCATAATATCCAACGTCAGCTAGTCGCTTGTCCTGGGCCCATATATGCTCCGCTTGTCGCCTCGTACATGGTGCACCACCCCGGTTCATTACATTACCCGACAGATATGTCCGTTCCGCTTATCTTACATGGTGATTATAGAGGCCATATTGCTCTTCGTCCGGCCATTCGTCCATCTGTCCTCGCCTAATCGACGCCCCAGCTCCGGCTGCTTTTCGATGACAGGGGGCTTTCAGGGCTGTCCTCTGCCGCACCTCCGCCATTCTTGGCCCAAGAGCGATGCCGGCGGTGGCGATGCCCGCCCTGGTGAGAGCCCATGTACTCATCGTCGCTCCAGTCACTGAGCTCGCCGTCCGAGTAGTCCCACTGCACTGGAATCTCTTCCCCTTCCTCGTTGTATCCGTACACAAGGCCCCTCCACTCACCGGCCAGGATTTTGGCCGCCACCTGGAGCATCAGCTTGATCAGATAAGTGGGAGGGCCTAGTATCATTTCGAGAGTCTTAGTGATGATGGCCATGGGGATTCTCTTGACGGCTGCCAGCTTGCTTTGGTATGGGTGTTGCTCGAGTAATTGGGCTGGTGTAAAGAGGTTCGCGGCTGAAGGCAAAGGCGATAGAGGACCTCCTCTTACTGATATACTGCTCGTGGTTGCTCGATGGCTCGCGGTGGACCGTCGAGGCCTCGTTACTGGAGGCGGCTCCTCGACAGCATCCGGGGTAGTGCTGACTGGGAACGCACCCACCATCTTGATCGGTAGGTCATCTGGAGCCGTAGCATCGCTCTCGTGTGAGGCTGCACTCCCTCCGTCAGATCCCGTCTCCCAACCGCTTATCGTTTCCGAAATATCTTCACCGTGGGACGTAATGTCATTGGCCTCAGCGGGATCACCTTCACCAGACTTGCCAGTCCCCTCGAGCTGAGGGGTAGGGGTTGAAGGCGACGACGATTGGGGATCAGGGTGCCGCGACTGCACGGTATGAAATGAATCTTCACTGCCGCGACGTCGAAGTCGTTGTTCCTCGAATCCACTCGTGTTGGCGGAAGAGGACCCCTCCCGACCTTTCCGCAAATGTGACTCGGCGTTGGACGATGAAGTAGAAGCGGTCAGAGCCGACTTTGAGTGTGACGGCATCGTCGATGATCTTGTCAGGGCAAATGCAGTCCGCCGGAGTCGGGTCTTCATCCGGTCCCCATGACTCCCAGTTCCCTCGTGTAACTCATAAGCATCTGTGGGGTTGTCTAGAGGCGTTGGGGACTCGGCGACCATGGATAATTCATGGTGGCCCTGGCTCGACAAGCATTTGGGGGTGGTCGAGGTGTGCTTCGAGGAATGCGTAATGTGCAGGCCATCGTGTGACATCGATGGAACAAGCAAGGGTGGAAGGCGTAACCGTCGAGACTCTGTGTCGTATTCTTCTGGATTCCACTCGAAATCGTATTCATCGCTTCGTTGCCTTCGCTCTTTAGGCTCTTTTGGTTGTGGGCCTTCTGTATCCCATGTACGATCGAAAAGGTTCCCGCTTCCGTCGAATGCTTCCAATCGCTCCGCATTCTCAGTCTCGATGGCGGACTCGAGTTCACCGACACGTAAGGGTACGAACGATTTCGAACTTGAGTTTTCCGGTCGACTCGTTGGCGGGCTCTCAGGTACGTGTCGACTTGGTCTTGGACTCTCCGATCGAATATCCAGGGGACTTTCAGGCACGTCGGGGTGTAGATCCTTGGTGAGAGGGGCCGGGGTCGGGGTCGTGACTTGTGATATCATAGAAGCCCTACGAGCTAGGGTAGGCGAGATGGGTGAGGTTGCATCGGCTGGGGTGACAGGTGGTGATCGTAGGACTGGTGTCCAAGGCTTCTTGACAAGAGGCGTATCAGGGCACTCCGGCAGTTCGACGGTGAAGGTCCGTTTGAAGGGGCATATTGTCTTCTCGAACTGCAGGATTCTATCAAGGACTTCCCGGAGCGCTATTGCTCGTTCTTGGTCTTCGAGTTCGGCCACGGGAAGTTCTATCCTCCAGTATTGAGGCCGACGGATTTGTAGGACGAACTTGCTGTTTATCTCGTCGATGCACCAACATTGGCTTTTGGGCAAGATAGGCTGCAGGGCAGAGCCACAGTTTAGGAACGCAACGGATCCAGGGGCACGATATATTCGGAAAGGGCCTAGATACATTCGAATCAGCGCAAGAGTCCACGGCTGGAGGCTCCGAGATGGCATGGGCTTACCAACAGCGATAGTCCTCTCAATCTGTGAGGACCACGAGAGGCTGTTGGGTGCATCATCAGCCGGGAGTCCGGAGCTCCGGGAAAAAGCCCTTGATGAGGCACTAAAAGATATTATTTTGGCGTTGGGGTGGCTGTAGAGTGTCTCGACGATGCCCTCGGTGAGGGCAGCGGCGGAGGAGGAAGGAGAGGGAGAGCTGGCGCGAGTCGCCTCGACTTGGGAGGCTGTAGCCGTGGAAACCCGCCTCGGCCGTGGTGGCGTAGATGTGGAATCATCCATGATGGACTTGGTGTCGGGATATGTTTGTAGTGGCGCAAATGACTCCTTGGCATGGGTTTAGCTCAGGCATCTCGACGGGCCGACGAGAGGTTGGGTCTCATGGTTGGCCCTTGGGTGACGTCGGGGACAGGATCCCGAGGTTTGGTCTTGCGGTGTCGCGTCAGTGGTGGGATTCCTAAGCGGTAGGCGAGAAAAGGAGCGGGGGGTAGGTAATCGATCGGGTGAGAAAGAAGATGTAGAAACGAAGGGTTGTTTTGGCGGCTCAAGGAATCAAGGACGGATATCACTATCGGACGACTGAAGAGATTCGCAAGGTGGCTGTTCTCGAAACGTGCCGTCAGTGCCCGCGTCTTGAAGGAGAGGCACCTTCGCTCCGGGAGACTGGGGACACCTCGGGCGAGGTACCTTAGTCATCACCCGCTGTCCAGTGAATTCACCAGGTTCATCGCGTTCACGCAAATCGCACCAGCATCTTGCATTGCTGCTTGCACCAGTAGTGTTGCACTTGTACCTGCGGGGCGCCTCGTCCGACATCCACCCCGGTCGTGATGCTGTTCGGCCAAAGTACATCAGCTACCTACTACAGTCATAGCTACCTGGGCATGTATTTAGGTACGAAGCACGTCTACTACTGAGCTAAGGAGTGCTGTACTGGTCTTCAGTTACAGTGGGCGTGCAAAAGTTCTAACAATATGCCCATTTTACACTAAAAGACTAGGATTTTGAAAAATATAAAGAAATATATTTAAGGCTAGAAGACTTATGTTTTAAATACTTATACTTAATTTAAAATGTAATCTAATATATAGTGTTATAGATTTACTCTAAGAGACTTAGATAGAAGTTCTTAAGACTTCTATCTAAGAACTTTAGGATTTCTTAGTTATCTCTTCTATAAAAAATTCTAGGGAAATAGGGGAAGTATCGTGGCGGGATCCTAGGACAAGTGGGCTAGTAGATTGCTAGCAGGGATTGAATGAGAATAAAGTGAACAGTTAGAAGGGGACGAGGGAGACTTGAAATCATTATTGAAAAAAACAAGCAAGAGAGAAGAAAGGCGAGACGCGTACAGAGAGAGATTAGAGATTCTTTGTTTTTTTTTTGCGGGAGATTATTTTCCTTCTTTGCAGAGATACGAGAGAGCGAGAGCTCTTCGAGCTCGAAGCTTGAGTTCTTTGCCTTTGTTTACAAGAGATTTTAAGATCCTTCTTTTCCGACCGCGATACGAATTGGCGTCCACCCTTTGTCCCTTATACACCGATCTTCAAGCCGGCGGTAGGCCATTTCGATGCCTTGCCAACATTCTTTTCCTGCCACCGACTTGACGATCATTCTCACTCTATGCTTTCCTGCTAGAGGGTACTAAACACAAGACTGCCAGAGTACATACGCGCGATCTGGTGCAGCTTTGGGCCGACTAATGAAGACGCCTATGCGACGCATTTCTATGAACCTTCTTAAAGGATCGCTATCGATTTAGAGTGTTGTTTCTAGTCCCTTTCCGCTGCTAAAGTATTCTTCTATAGAAACTCCTAGGGAAATAAAGGAACTATTTTTCTATAGAATTTCCTTAGGATTAGCTAGGGAAGGGATAAAATAAAGAGGTTACTAATAGAATAAATAGAAAAATATACTTTTTTACTTACTAAATTTAATCTTAAGGTTACTATTCTATAAAATTATACTTAAAGTTTACTAATTATAATAATAGTTTATAGTTATACTTATAGCTTATTAATTATTATTCTTTTATTTTTATATTTCTTTTATATTTTAAAGCTATTTTCTATAATATATAGCTTAGTTAATATTTTAATAATATTTTTATGAAATATAAAATAAATTTATAAAGTATTCTAAATTTAATTACTTAATATACTATAAATATTTTATAATTATACTTACTATACTTTAATTATATACTTAAAATTAATTTTAATATAAATAACTTTCTCTATAGACTCTTTTTATTTCCTTTCTATTCTTATATTATTACTATATTATATATAATAGGTATACTAAGCAAAATAAAGAGTATTAAGGCTATAGATTATCTCTTTCCTTCCCTTAAGGAAAATTTTTTACTATAAAACCTATACCTATTATAAGCTAAGCTTAGTATAGAAATAATTTATAATTAATTTAAAGATTTTATTATTAAAACTAAACTTAAACTTAAAGTAATTATCTTAAAAGCTATTTTCCTTTTAATTTAGAAAGTAATAGTAATTTTAGCTAATACTATTATAAACTATATCTAAAGTATAAATAGTAAAATCTTAATTTTATTACTCTTTATAAAAATAATTATAATTATTATTAAAAGAGTAATATTAATTACTTTAAAGAACTTACTTAATAAGATCTTAATATAGGCTTAAGTTATTTATAATAAAAAGGTACTTTAGCTTTTTATAATATTATATTTAAAGCTAATCCTTTCTTACTTTAGTAAGAAAATTATTATTAAATTACTAAGTATAACCCTTAATATTAAGTTTTATATACTTTTTAATATAGTATTAATTACTAATTATACTTTTCTAAAGAACTTTCCTTTAACTTTATACTATCTTCTTAATAAGGATATTGTAATCCTTTTCTATAGGTTTATTATATTATTATTATATTTATATACTATAAACCTAGAAGGTAGATAGTACTTCTACTCTATATAGATATAGGAAAAACTAGGTAGATAAAAACCTATATCCTATCTATAGTAAGCCTATATTAGGCCCCTTATACTATTACTATATATAAGTAAATAATCCTTTATACTAGGACTAGAATTATCCTAGTTCCCTATAGTTAGGGAAAAAACCCTAAGAGGGAGTAGATAGGAAGGAAAAAGTTACTTAGAGCGGGCTTATATTAGTTATATAGCGAAAGCGCGCTAGTAGCTAAGGTATAGGACCTCTATATAATTATAGTTATAGTTAGAAACCTAGATTTAAGTAGGTAGGTTTATTAGTAGGTTAGCTATATAGCGCTAAGCTATTAGTAGCTAGTAGCTAAAAGTCTAGGTTTTAAGTAGGTAAATTTAGCTATTAGTAAGTTAGTTATCTAATGCTTAGCTATTAGTAGCTAGTAGTTAGTATAAGCCTAGGGCTCTATAGCTATTAATAGCTATTAACTATTACTCTAGATTCTAGTATTTAGTCCTTTTACTTAGCCTATAATACCTTCCTTTCTCTCTTTAGAGGGTAGGAGGGGAAGGTATAGGATTAGGGTATATCTATAGTTTAGTATAGGCTAGTTTTTTTACCCTTTATAGCTTTTTTCTAAGTATATTTTATCTTTCCCTAAGGGGGGGTAAGAGGTACTTAGTATAGGTATACTATAGGTTTAGCTAGTACTTACGAACTTAAGCTATATACTTCTTAAGCTTATGCTTTGCTTTTACTTTATAATTATAGTTATTATAGATTTAGAGAGTAAGCTTATAGTATAGGATAAGGTATAAGTAAAGGAACTAGTAAGCGATTAATTAGGCTATTTTATAGTTTAATAATTACTACCTAAGTTTATAAAGATCTTATAGTAGGTTCGTAAGTAGGCTATGTTTTTTAGCGAATCTTTAGTAAAAGATAATAATATATTTAGGTATTTCTTTACTATTTCTATATAGGTAAAGTAGTAAGGGTATATTAGGTATATACTAAGAGAAAAGAAAGCTTCTTAAACTAATTTTCCTAGTTCTTAGCTATATAAGTATTAAGCTTTAGTACTTATTAAGGTCTTAGTATAAATATAATACCTTTTTAGTATTAGAAGGAAGGTAAGCTTCTACTAATTTAAGATAATTTATACTATAGTACTCTCTTACCTTATCTTAAAATTAGATTTAATATATAGTTTACTTAGATTAAGTATAGGCCTTAATTTTAGTAAGGGTTAGCTTTTACCTTATATATAGAAGCTAGCTTCTTAGCTAATCCTTAACTTCTTATAGTAGTTATTACTAAGGTTCCTAATATTATTTATAGTAGATTTACCTTATAGCTACTATAGTAGTAAACCTTATAAGTAGGGTTATATTCTACCTTTCTATATAGCTATAGAATTAAGTAGCTAGTTTATTAAGATAAATATTAAGAAGGGGATAGTTAGTTCTATCTCTAGAAGGTAGGCTAGTATAGCTTTATATACTCCTATAACTATATATAGGCTTTAGGTTTATTCTAATATAAGTACTTATATAATACTTTAGGGCTTTCTTCTAGGGGTAGTTAGGGTATAGTATACTCTTATACTATAGATAATAATTAAATAGATAACTTATATATAGATTAGTCTTACTACTTTAAGGTTAACCCCCTATATACTTATAGCGATTATAGTAAGAGCTTACTACTAGCATTCTAGCTTCCCCTTAAGAGTATTTATATATAGTCCTTAAAGGAGTTTATAGTAAAGGAAAAGTCTAAGGAATCTATATAACTTAATAGGTACTATTATTAAATCTCTAAGTTAGGCCTAAGTTTAGTCTATAGTATATTTTTAAGTAAAGTATAGAAGCTTTACTTTATCTAGTTCCTAGGTTATTCTATTTATTTAGGCTTAGTTATTATAGATATCCTAGATAGTTTTAAGTTAGGCTTAGATCTCTTCTATATTATATTTAAATACTAGTAGGTTAGTATTATTAATAACTATTATCCTAAGTATATTCTTAAGGGCTTTATAGAGGCTAGAAATAAAGAGGATAAATAGTATAGGTAATAAGGGAGATTCTTAAGGGATACTAGCTTAAACCTTAATAGAGTTAGAAAGTTAGCTATTAAAGTAAAAGTATACTATTTATACTATAAGGTAGCTAGTAAGCTATATAAGAAGCTATCTAGGAAAGCTTAATTATTATAGGACTATAATAAGTTATTAATAATTAATTATATTAAAGGCCTTTATAAAGTTAAGTTAGAGGAGAGAGCTAAGACTATACTAAGCCTAGGCTATATATATAGCTTTAATAATAATAGCGAAGGTAAGCTTAGTAGACCTCTTTAGCTAATTACCTATCTATCCTATAGGTAGAAGCCTTTTTAATTCTACTATAATTATAATATATTAACTAATAACTATCTTAATAATTTTACTAATAATATTAAGTAAGGATATTAGTTACTATCCTAATATAGTTTATTATTTAGCTAGGGTCTTATAGTATAGAAGTAAAGTAAGAAGTAGCCTATTATAATATTAGTATTTACTATCTTAGTAATTATAAATATAAGTAGCTTACTATATACTTTTAAGAACCTAGTAGGGATACTATTCTTATCTAGGGCTTTCTATAACCTAATCTTTTAAAGGGCTTTATAGATCTTAATAGGTTTAATATAGGGATATATTAGGCCTAATTTAGGTTTAGGGATTCTAGGGGGAGAGGGGAGGGAGGTTAGAGTTATTAGCCTAAGGTTTAGGGAAGAATCTCTATATAAGGGTTTTAGCCTTATTTATATAAAGTATTACTAGCTTTATATAGTTAGGTTAGGTAAGGGATAGTAGCTATAGTAAGACTACTATAGTTCTATTATATAGTCTTACCTATCTTTCTATTGCCTAGAACTATATACTATTTTACTTTAGAAGCTCTATAAAGAGTTCTTTCTAAAGAGTATATTAAGTACCTTTTATACTATAGTCCTATTATACTTATGCTTTAGCTAGGGCTTACTAGTCTAAGATTTAACTAGTATATTAAGCTATATAGTAGGCTTATTTAAGCTTACTAGTTACTATAGATATTTTACTATTCTATTATAGATTTTAGTAAGGTATAGGTTTCTTTTACTTTAGGGTTATAAATTAGGTAATTACTTTTAGCTATTTAGAGAGCTAATCTACTACCTTATTAAGGGCTTCTATAGTAATTATTATACCCTAGGTCTATTAAAGATAGACTATTACTTTACTAATAGCTTTATAGGGGTTAGTTTTCTTCTAATTATAACTAGGGTTTAGTTTAGGGGCTAGTTTATCTAGAGTAATAGTAATATAGATTTATTATAAGAAATAGTTAGATCCTTTTAGTTTATAGTTAGTTCCTTTATATATTATATAAATAGTCTCTAAGGTTTAAGCTAGATTAAGGGGATTATTTTAATAGCTTTAGACTAGCTTAGTAATAGTACTATAGGATATAAGGAGGCTAATATAGTACTATACTACCTCTTAGATAAGGATATTATTACCTTAATTTATTTAGCTATAATAATCCTAGAGAGAGTAGTAAAGGTTAAAGTTATTAATAAGTAGTATATAGTTACTTAGGGTAGTTTTAGCTAGAGCTTATAGTATAGGTAAGTTACCTTTACTATTTAGAGAGTTATAAAAAGCTATAATTTAGTATTAAGTTTTTAAGAAGGTAATACTTACTTAGTTCTCTCTTACTTTAGATAATTATAACTTAGGTTTATATTACTTATTAATATATATTACTACTTATTTACTTTAGTAAACTATATAGTAATTATATCTACCTAGGTAGGCTAAGGCTCTAATCTTAAAGTTTCTATTAGGTTTAAAAAGTATAATTATATTATATTTACTATAGGCTTATAGAGTAATCTATATAAGGGTAAGCTAGTAGTTAGTATTCTAGAAGAGTACTAGTATTAATTAGTTACTTAAGGGGGTAATAGTAATAGTAAGGAAGTAAAAGTAAATATTATAAGTAGGGATAGTATATAGAAGGTATAGGCCTAGGTTAAGGACTAACTAAGAATACTTTATAGTCTATTTACTAAGTCTAGGGGCCTTTTAGGCCTCTTTAGTAAGAAGCTTCTAAGTAGTTAAGCTAATAGAGGGGGGGATAGGAAGCTCTAGGATATAAGTACTTTAATTACTATATAGTCTTAAAAGTAAAGCAATCTATCTAAATAACCTTCCTTAGTATATACTTAGTATAAAGCTATAGTAAGGTAGTTATAGCTCTAAGCTATATATTTACCTTTATATAGGATATAGTTTAGTAAGATTATTCCTTACTTAGTTAGGTATCCTTCTCTATTAGGGTATATAGTACCTTTATATTACTTATAGGTAAGAGCTAACTTATAGTTCTAAGCTAAGTATCTAAATTTAAAGTAATTATAATATTAGGTAAGATAAAGTTCCTTATTAAAGGGTTTATAGTTATATAGCTATACATTAGGTAATAGGCTATTATTATAAAAATAGTTTACTTTCTTAATAGAGCTAATATATAGGATTAGGTTTATCTTTACTTTAGGGCTAGGATAGCTAGTCTTTTATTTTTTTACTTAAAGAATCCTTAGTTAGTTAAATTTAGTAATTTCTTTAATAAGCTTATTAGTATTATTTAGGATAGATATAAGTTAGATTCCCTTTGCTATTACTATAAAGGTTAGGGGGGATAAGGCTATATTATTACTAAAGGCTTTAGTAACCTAATCCTTAGCATAGAGGGCTTATACTTTATTAGCAGTAAGGAAAGTAAGGACTATATTACTATTAGGGAGCTTTCGTGCTATGATAATGCTAGAGTTACCGCGGGCCTGGTTCGCTACTACTACGGTATCTTTTAGGGTTTGGTTGCTAATATCGGGAGGAGCGTTTCTAGTTTAGATAGTAACTTTGCGTTCGATGTAGCTTCGGGTTATTCGTTCGGGGCCTCTATAGTTTAGGCTCGTAAGGTTTTGCGCTACGATTAATGCGTATAATAGTTGATTTCTTTTGTGGTTATTGGTTCTAGCAAGGGCTGTCTTAATGACTAAAGTAAGGGCATTGGTAACGTTTAAGGTGATTCGCTCTTTAAGGCTTGCTTCTGGGTTATCCTTTTCGCGGGAGGCGCGTACCTATGTCTTATACATAGCGCTGTAGGATTAGATAATGTTCTAGACTTGTTCGAGGAGGTTGGGAGGGATAATTCTAGTAATAGTATTATATGCTTTGCTTTCTAGGTTATTGACTAGTATTCTACTAGTTTCTATATTAGGTTTGTTACTTTCGCTTAGTATGTATTAGCTGATTCCTGCTAAGGGGTTATGTTAGCTTTAGTTAAGGCTATACGCCCCTAAGTTAATAGTTATTAGTAGTGTATTAGTGCTATTACTATAGCCTTAATGCACTATTAAATCTTAAGTAATATATATATAAGGATTTTGAATCTAGTATTAGAATATATTTTAGAGGTAGGTTAGTAGTACGGTAAGTAAAAACTAGGAATTTATAAAAAGGTTTCTTAATAGGTTTATTATAAATTTCTTAAAGAATAATATTTAGATCCTTACTATCTTTAGTTTAGGTATATATTAAATCTTAAAGTAATTTATAGTAATTACTAAAAAGATTTTAATTAACTATATAAAAAGCTTACTTAAGGATATTATTATAAATATTTAATAAGTAAATAGTATTAAGGTATATACTATTAAACTACTCTAAAGCTATTATATAGCTAAGCCTTACTAATTATTAATTATATTATAAATTAAACTAATTAATATAAATAAGCTTTATAATTAAGATATAATTATAGCTATAAAAGTTTATTAAATTAAACTTTATTTAAAGAGTATTTAATTTAAGTAGTATTTTAAGTACTTTTACTTTAAATATATTATATAATACTACTAAGAATAAACTAGGTATAGCTACTATAAGGGAGCTTACTATATAAGAAATATAATTTAATTTACTTTTATTAGTAAGATCCTCTTAGTATATTATAACTATAATAAGTTATACTTAGTATAATCCTATATATACTATATTATATAGAAAGAGTAATAATAAGTAAGGGATACTTACTTAAAGAAATTTATATAGTTTAATATTTTAGATAAGTAGTATAAGTATATAGTATACTTACTATAAGATATACTAATACTAATAATATTAATTATACTAATTTACCCTACCTATAGAGGATCTAAGTAGCCTTTAAAGTAATATTAAGCTAGGATAGATATACTAACTTTACTAACTTTAATAATAATTAGTCTAATAAATTAACTAAGATAGTAATTACTTATAAAAGTAATAGAAAGTATACTACTAAGTAAGAAAGATAATTAAGAAAATAAGAATTAAGAATAGTAAAGATAATTTAGACTTACCTTAAGATTAAAAATATTTTATAATACTATTTAGGCTAAGCTCTATAAGGAAATTTTAAATATAAGTATATAACTAGCTTTTATAGTAAAGTAAACTTACTTATAACTTATACTACTATATATATATACTAAACCTAACTTACTTTCTCTTTAGGTAAAAGTAGTAAAGGGTTTTTATCTTATAGCTTATTAATTAGGTTTTCTCTTTTACTTTAAATTAATCTAAGTAAAGAAGAACTAAATAACTAATAGCTAAAGTAGTATATAATTAAATAAATAAATAAGTTTAGTTATTTAATTTATTTTTATTATTAAAAGTAATATATACTTTAAATATATAAATAATATATTTTATAATTAAAATAAAACTAAGTAATAATCTTTAATTAAGATTATATAAGAAAATCTTATATTTAGTATTTTACTCTAAGCTTAAGACTTTTTACTATTAAAGATTAAACGATAGTAGAAAAATAAGTACTATAAGTAGGGCTTTTAAGTTGTTAGAACTTTTGCACACAATTGTAGCATGCAGTTAGAACATGCAGTCAGCAGTGCCTGTCATAAAGGGACACAAGACGACCAACCACATGTCTTTTCCATAACTGAATGCCGGGTAATTACTGCATACCTAACAGTTCAGCTAGCCCAAACACGTTATGATCAGTGCAAGATCATGACTGCCCGCACAGTGTCGTGCATAAATCAGATAATGCCCGCCATTATTCGTAGGAAATTGTCACTTAACTGGGAGTCCCTGGGGCACGTGCAAATGACTCAAAATACCGACCTAATGAAATGGATGTAAGGTCTTGTACGAAGTACTTTTGAGTGTATTCGTCCAGTACCGAGTACGAGATATGCAAGGGACGAATCGACCTGCGTGCTCAGCCTCTATCGCACGTCAGCAAAGGTACCTTGGCAGAAAGTGTACCTGATGCTGCGTACGTGGTGGCTGGGTCCTACGTCACCACCTCGCGACTCTGTCTCTCTCCCAGTTTAAGCTAAGCTCTACCTCCACCTGATCGTCAGCCTGCTTCGCTTTCCAACGTCAACTCCTCGGCCAACTTAGGATTCCCGCCAGCTCCCAGTGTGACGGAAAGTCATTTGTCTTTGACCAAGTTGCGTGATTCTCAGTGTCGGGGTTACCGATCGCCTGTCTCAAAGACCTCAAGATCCTGTCTCCTCAAGCTCCGCCGTCCAGTCTCTGAATCCCAGGGCTTAACTACACTACCACTTTCCCAATATGGCGTCTGAAAAAAGGTCGCAAGTCGAAGGGCTCCATGTGGACAAGGAAAATGTCAAAGAGGCATTTGATCTCTCCCATTTCGACCTAAACACCGTCATCCGTGGCGCCCAGCTCACCCTGGTTGGAGGCAAGTCAGCCCGGATTCTGCGGAGGGGCCATCTAACTTGTCATGCTGACGATCATTTCGAGCTTCAAGCCCATCGAGCCCTTCAGAATCCCGCGCTCTTCACAAACGATCACTACCGCCAGGCCGCCATAGCTGTTGGGGCTGGTATTACCATCAGGCTCATCATCGCCATTCCCGTGGGTTCCAAGGTGTATTCGCCACGGTTTGACTGTCTCCCACTAACACCATACTCGTAGATCATCGGAGTCAAGGTCTTCATCTGGTTCATCTCGTTGTTCGTCTCCCTCGACTACGTAACATGGGACGATAGTCTCGTCAACAGCCTGGACTTTGTTGCCGAATACGTTCTTCAAGCTCCCTTCTTCCTGATGGCCCTGATGCGCTACGTCGTCCCAACACTCGACAATCTGTAAGCCCGCCTCCCTTTCACCATCATCTAGATTCCATCATTATCAAATGCCTTACTAAACGTCCACAGATTCATGCAATCCCTGCAATGGGTCGACACGACATACGTCCAGAAGCACAAGGACGAGAAACCTTCTGACCTTCGTGATATGTACTATCCCAACCTCAAGATGTATCGCGCATCCGATGGAAGTACGCATTCTAAGAGCACCGCCCAGGCTGTGTCCATGTTTCTTTATCGCTTCGTTCGCAAGGGCGCCATTTCCCTTGCCGTCTTCGCCCTGTCATATACACCAATCGTTGGACGTTTTGTCCTCCCTGCTGCGAGTTTCTACACTTTCAATCACGCAGTCGGCTTGGGTCCCGCCTCCGTCATCTTTGGAACCGGCGTGTTTCTCCCTCGACGATACCTTGTCATTTTCCTGCAGAGCTACTTCTCTTCCAGGAGTCTGATGCGAGAGCTGCTGGAGCCCTATTTTGCACGGGTTCATTTCACAAAGGAGCAAAAGCGAAACTGGTTCCGCAGCCGTGAAGGCGTTCTTTTTGGCTTTGGCTTGGGGTTCTACATTCTCGTCAAAATACCCCTTGTTGGCGTTCTCGTTTACGGCATTGCCGAAGCCTCGACGGCCTACTTGATTACCAAGATCACCGACCCTCCCCCTCATCCCAACGAGATGAAGGAGTATGCTATCTCCCAGCAAACCTGGACGAACAAGCATGAGTTTCTAGATGTATCCCTGGCAAACATCGATTCCCTTCACAAGCCCAAGGCCTCAAGCAAGGGTCAGTGATGATCTTGCCTTGCCTACAATAGTTGGCACAATTATGCCCGAGTGGGACTTCATAGCTCCAACGAGATAAGGCATACAATACCGACGATACCCAAAAGGTGAGAAAAAGCCCAACCAACGGCGTGGACGAAAGGCGATATAGGAGTCAGGGAGACTCATTTAAAGTAGGGATGAAAAGTAAAATGCACGGGGTCCGGGATCAAAACAAAAGGAGACTGCTGATGAGGGAAAGGGCAGTAGTAGCCTGATAAATTTCAAGGTCACAAACGAACGCACTTCAATGCACTTCAAGGGGCGGGTGTTGATATTAAATATGCCTCATCCCGTATTAATGACGGAACTTAAACATTCGAGCAATCTGATACGCTCTGTACTGAAGGGCTCGATCAAGTATTGATTGAGACCTGACCCATTAAATAGTCACTGCTCGGTACAAGGTAGAGAGATATCACACATTGACCATCTTCTAAGGCCCCATCTGATTTAAACGTTAAAGCGACTGAAAGCTACCAATCAGGGATAACGCTGAATCGCTCATGCCCAGTGTCTGTACTATGCTGCCTGATGGCTCTATCACCTTGACCTATGAAGTCGCACCCTCGTGCATCACAACTACGAAGAACGCTGTCGCCCTCGACGTCTCTGATTTCACTGAGATCTACATGACCCGTTTGCTGCGCATGCTTCCTGCCCTCAAGCTGGCCGCTTCCGATCCAGTCGCATCCGGGGGCGTCGCATCTAAGCACGAGGCCCTCGGTGTCGGTGTAGTAGTGAGCTGCGTTGAGCTTCCGGACAAGTTCTTCTGTCTGTTGCAGAACTTCGTCGTCATCCGTTGGCCAGATCGTCCGATCCATTTCCGGAGGTAGTGTCGTGGACGTGTGTGGGAAGTCTGAGTAACTAAAGGCCACTCGGTCGTAGTGAATCCCTGAGTAAACCAAGACACATCGGTCCCGCTTCTCTTCGCCAAAGTTGATGAGGTTTTGAACCTATGTTCTGAGTCAGTGAGGCCATCCTGTATTGGGCGTGGTCGACTGAATAATAACACGCACCTGGACATCAAAGGTGCAGATTTGTATGTCGAAAATGGCAGACAGGATACTCAGCTCGATTCCACCTCCCCAACGGTCCGGATCTTGGATACTGCGGCAGTACTGGCTGGGCGAGGATCCCAAAACGGCCTCTGAGTAGACATCGGGGTGCTCAACGATGTAATCGGCCATCATCCTCCTAAGCTGCTGGGCTGGGATTTGCTTAGGCAAGGCACCGCCGAATGCAGTGAAGAGACAACTGTTATCGCTGGGCATGACCCGAAGCACTACGTCCGTCAGCCTCAATGTGCTGTGCATGGCGAGTGTCAGACTTACACAATGTTCCTTCACGTGCTGGCCAGGGGACGTTGATGTCCTCCGGGCCCTCGCTTGACTGACCTCCTGGTCGTGACCCAGCTTTAAAAGCCTGGGTTGCTGGAGCCGGAGCGACCGGCGCCTCTTCCGGGACGATGGTCAAGGTTTCGCCATGAAGACCTACTGACCTTGCCACTTCATTGACTTGGCTCGGGTCGAGTGTCTTCATGGCCATTGGTGGGCCATACTTTACGGTGAAGCTGGGAATGCAAGTCTGAGCCCGGAGCTCATCCAGGACGTCTTGTACAGTGGCCGAGTCTGGAACATCGATGATGCCGGTGCCGTCGGGCGCTTTGTACCGAGCCCGCATGTTGTTGAGCGGCGTAGTAATGAGCTGCTAGGACCTTTTGGAGCTCGCAGAGTGTTTTTTGCAGCTGCTGTTTGATGCGCGAATGAAGCTGATATGAAGGTGTCGGTCGGGCTGTAAAGAGCGGGGGCCACAGAGCGAATGTAAGGGAAGTATTTGGCGAATGGAAGGCTGCCCGTACGACAAGATTCACAAGCAAGCAAGGAGAGAACAAAAAAGGAAGATATTGAGTCCTCGTGATTCAGAATCGCACCGGAGTCGTTGAGTCCCAAAAAACCCCAGTCTACTACTTCAAGTCATTCTTCTAAGGCAGGTAGGTTCCTGTTGCCTTACGCACGAGATTTACTGTGCGCGAACAGGTATATAGCCAACCTATATTTCTATTTAAGGCCTAATAGCACTTAGAGATTGTAGTTATGGATAGAGGTAGGGCAAGTCAAAGGTCAAAATAGTACTAGGGACAATACTAACCTACGAATTGTATTTTAAATGACTTTTACAAGACTATGTTCTGGCTGCGTTTCTTCATTCAATCTCTTGGTTCATGTGTTTGTTGCGTCTAACAGTCCCGACTGGCTTACCTACCCGGGAGCGGTTGAAGCTGAGCTGTAGTGCACGGACCACCATGTAGTGCCACACCCATTAGCCGAAAGGGGAGCTAGCTCTGCACCTCCTCGTCCTGAATTCAGGCCACCACTTGCGCGCACTGGCAGCCAAGACGGTGGTACGTACCTTGACCTGGCTCTATCCCCAGAATCGCGAAATTTGGCGTTCCCGTTTCGCGACTCCTACCCTTCGAACGCCTTTGGCAATTGCGCCGTGGACGAGAAACCCCTCCCTGTGTCCGTTGAAGCTCGGGCTTGCTTAGACGCCGCGACGTCGCGACTCCCGCCGTAGCGGCCCCCGATCCGAGCCATGTCAACCCGGAGAGCTCCTGCACCAGAGGTGCGCGAATCGATCGAAGCCAAGATAGGCGACCAAGACGTTGAGATGAAGGACGGCCCCAACGAAGAACTGGAAGTCAACGCAGACGCAGACGCGGATGTCGACATGGATGCAGAGGGCGAGGAGGATGCAGAAGGCGAAGAGGACGCTGAAGGTGATGACGCAGAGCCCGACGAAGACGCGGAAGGCGATGAAGACGCCGAGGGCGAAGAGGACGCCGAGGGCGAAGAGGACGCCGAGGGTGAGGATGCCGAGGGCGAGATGGATGACGAAGGAAGACCCGACATGTTCCGCATGATTCATAACCTCGCGACCTATCTCTGCAACATCGAGGAGGAGTAAGTCCACCCAATCATTCTATCGCCTTGTGTCCCTCGAGCTCACCACAGTCAAATCGCAGTGGCGAGGAGCTGGCTAGCGGTTTCCAGCGTATCCCAAACCGACGAGTGTTGCCTGACTACTTCGAAGTTATATCCGCTCCCGTTGCATTTAGCACAGTTAGGGTATGATATCGATGCGATGGTCGCGGCTACGACAGGTTACTGATTGGCGCCACAGGGGAAAACCCAAAAGAAGCAGTACACCTCCTTCCCTGAATTCGTCAAGGATGTAGCGCAAATCTTCCACAATGCCCAGGTGTATAACCGCCCATCTGCGCCCATATTTGGTGCCGCGGTGCGACTGCGGGAGATCTTCCTGGAAGAGCTCCAGAAGTTGGTGGAGAAGGGGTACATCTCGGCCGAGGATGCGAAACTTCCTGACCTGGGAGAGCTCCCACCTGTGGATGAGGACTCACCACCCGCAGACGAGGACGAGGAAGACGAGGAGGATGAGGAAGAAGACGAAGACGAGGATGAGGATGATGACGACGACGACGATTCAGATGATGAAGGTAGTCGACGCCGCGGCCGGAGACGAGGCCGTCCTTTTGGCGCTGGACGGAGGGACCGAGACGAGGACAAGGACGACGATGCACATAAGCGCAGGGGTCGACCACCCATGGTCCTGACTCCCACGGAAGCTCGCATCGCGTCAATTCTGAAAGGTCTCAGGAAGCCCAAGGACGAAGACGGGAACCTGCTCATCTTGCCATTCGAGAAGCTCCCCGACAAGGCCCTGGTTCCCGACTACTATCAGACCATTTCAAACCCGATCGCTCTGGACAACATCAAGAAGAAGGCGAAGCGGAAGAAGTATCACCATGTCGATCACATGATGTCAGACATCGAACTGATGTTTGAGAATGCCAAACTGTATAACGAAGATGATAGCGACGTGCACACGGCCGCTGTAGAGCTCCAGAAGCAGGCTCGGATCCTTGCTGAGCAGGAGAAGGCTAGGCCTGACGACGACTTTCGCGACGAGGACGGCAAGCTTCCCCTGGCAGAGATTCAGTACAATGGACAGTCATGGAAAGTTGGTATGTATCAGAGCGACCCTCCCAAACAGCCTTATTTTCTGGGCCCTTTGCTGACGTTCCATAGGTGACTGGGTTCACATTCGAAATCCAAATGACCTGGGCAAGCCCATCGTGGCGCAGATATATCGGACTTGGCAAGATCGTGCTGGACAGAGATGGCTCAATGCATGCTGGTACTACCGACCGGAGCAGACGGTGCACCGATTCGAGAAGCACTTCTTCGAGCACGAGGTGGTCAAGACGGGACAGTACCGCGACCACCAAATTGAGGATGTCCTCGACCGCTGCTTTGTCATGTTTGTCACACGGTTCAACAAGGGCCGGCCGCGTGGATTCCCCCCGGACAAGGATGTGTACGTCTGCGAGTCGCGGTATAACGAGGAACTGTTCCGGTTCAACAAGATCAAGACGTGGGCGAGCTGTGTACCCGACGAAGTGCGCGAGAGGGACTATGAGATGGACCTCTTTGACGTGCCCCGGCGGATGAAAAAGGTCCCCAGCCCCATCAAGCACCTGCTCCGCGAGGATGCCAAGGAGTCGGACGAACTTCCCAAGCCGACATGGGGAAGCCCCAACGCGCCGCCCATAGTCGGGGCGGTGCATCGTCGCCCCCGAGAGTCCAATGTAAGTGAGAGCGTTGCCCTGAGGCTGAGTTGTTTGTTGCTGCCCTACCTTGTCAGCCGGTGTTGTCAGTTGGCCTTGTCAATCGGCAACCAGCCAGCCCTCCCCTGTACAACCCCTGTCTCTGTAACTCCTCGGCCCCTCGCATGCTCACTCATTCTGCTTGCTGTTACCCCGATAGCAGTATCTATATTCCTGCCTCAGGTTGACACACTTCACCTTGACCTTGGGTCTTCACTTTCACCATCACCATCCCCCTCACCATCACAGCCACAGTCGTTTTGGTGTTTCTTTTTTGCTTTATTTGCTCGTTGGCTAACGATGACCCTTTACTTTTCAGGAGTCGCCGCCTCCAGAGCCCACACCGCCGCCGCAGCCCATGGTCATGTCGGCTGTTTCCATTCCAGACATCACCGTTGATCCTGGTCGGCGTGCGTCGATGATGTCGCTTCCTAGGGATGCATCTATCGACGCTGTAAGGGGCGCGGTTTCGCATCCGGGCTCTGGGCCATCACCGTCGCCTGGCCAGTATAACTCACACATGGCGCCTCACTTCCAGCCCGTGACACCGGTGACAGCTCCTTCACAGATGCACCAGACACCGGTGCCCATTCCCCATCTTCCGCATCTTGGTCCCCCGGCTCCTCAGATCTCTTCTGTCCGCCCAGTCCAGTACCAGCTCCCTCACCAGATGCCCCAACCTGGGTACCCCCAGAACTACGTCCAGGGATACCCACAGTCACCAGCACCTCCGATGCAGCAACAGCAGCAAATGGGTAACCCGATGGCACCTGCGTATGGGCAAGTTCAGGGCCCCCCTGTCGCCCGAACTTCTATGGCCCCAACGTCTGGAGGCGTCCTACCTCCTGGCAACATATACAACCCACCGAGGCCACCGGAGGTCTACACGCTCCCGGACAACCTCCACGATGCACTTCCCGCCGACATCCGACAGTCATTCCAGCACGATGGTGCCGGTCGGGTCCTGTTCTTTACTGCACCGCCTCTTGACCGGCCCCACAAAGGCGTCTCAAACGAGAGTGCCGGCCTCGGGCATAGCATCAAGTACTTTGCAAACAGGGAGCAATGGTTGATCGACCGACAGAGAAAGCGGAAAGAGCGCGATGAGAAGGCGTCTCTCGGGTCCCAGAAGCGAATCGAGCTTGATGTCGTCGCCGCAAAGGAGGCAAGGCAGGATATGACATCGCAAGCCACAAGTGCCATGGCCAAGTGGCTCGAGAACTTCGACGAAGATACGGAACGGTGGAAGAAGGAAGCTGGGCTCGAGGGATGGCGAGAGCCTGTTGGGGAAAAGGGCGTTGTCTAAGGTAGCCTAGCATAATCGCATGCCGCCGGGAAAGATATGACGGATACGAGGCGCTTAGGACATTGTGTAAATGGTTATAATAGCGGCGTGGCTTCAGGTTCAAGGACTGGACTGTGGGAGTTATTTGCAGTGTTTTTTTTTTTGGACCTTCGCTTCTGCAGATGGGCTGTGTGTAAACAAATAGATGACCTTGAACTCGCGCAACCATTCGTCTATTAAAGTTCGGGGTGCTCTGAACAAGTACGGCCAAAAACTGAGTGTATCGCAGGAAAGGCACCACCGATGCAACAAAGAGGTTTACTATGAGCAGTTTGCGTTAGAGTTTGCGTACAGTAGTTGTTCTGGAAGTTCCAACGCGAAGGAGAACCCAAAATGCCTATAAGCAATGCTGGCGAGGCTACGAAGTGCCATGGAACAGCTGGCTAAAGTAATAAGTTGGTATGGAGATGACTGTACAACGCCATGCCTACGATTCTATGAATGTTGAATTCCAAGATGATCCTTTACCCAACGCCCAACTAGTGCTGCTATGCCTGTATGACTTCGGTCCCGACGTCGTCGCTCAAGGCCCTTTGTTTTCGGCCATGGCCCAGTTCTTGCATCACCCACTCGTATACAGCCCACTGCACGGCGTTGACGACGAAGGCCCTCACACTGCACACGGCCAGACCGCGGAAGAAGACCCGGACACCGCCTTCTCTATATGCCTTTTGTGCGATGCGGAGTGCACCGAGTCGTTTTCGCGGTTGGCCCGCATCTGGTCCAAGAAGAGGAGAGATATCTAGTTGCCGCCCATATGCTTGGGTCTGGACACGAGTCTTGATCACATCAAGTGGGAAGATGCTGGCCCATGTGACGACCCCAGCCAGCCCTCCGCAGAGGAGGACCTTGGCGGCTTCATGTTGGAGAGATGTTTCCTTGCCATGTTCTGCAGCGAGCCAACGACTGCTCAACTCGTAGGACCAGAAATAAAACCCATACCCAACGCTATCGCGGATTGCAGTTACAGTACCGCCTAGGTAAAGCCCGCGAACGCCTTCGGTCCGCCATATTTGTTTGGCGATGGCCCAGCTGGATAAGTGTTGGCTTGACAGCTGAGCGCGGCACTTGATCAGCTCTGTCGGGGTACTGACGACCCAAGTTGCGAGCCCCCCAGCTGCACCAGCAAGCCAGGTCGACCACAGGCTTTCTCGAACGGAGAAGGTCTTGTTTAGGGCGGCCTCGGTGCGGTTGTATGAGACGAAGAGAAGGGCGTTTAATGCGCCGTAACCAAAGATTGGCGCAGCAGTCCCTGCGATCAAGCCGGCTGAATTCACAAAATACCGAGAATATGCGCTGGGGTTGGCACCTGTGACAACAACAGTAGCAATAGATGCGCCAGAGCTTGAAGCTGTGCTTGCGCTCTGTGATTGCAGCCGGACCTTGATCACATCAAGCGGGTTTCCGATGAGGATACCAACTGCTCCGCTGATGTAGCCTGCCCAGAAGTCGGCTGACATGGTTTGGGCAGGGCAACGCAGGCGAGTCTCCTAGGCAAGACCTCACGAGTTCTCCGGGCGTCGGAGAAGGCGATCGGCGTGCCTGGAGACGTCGCGCTGGGCGATGGTGATGGTGCTGAGCACGCCGATGTAGACGAAGGCCCAGGACAAACCAACAGTGACAAGAGTGCGGCGATTCCCCGGAGCCTCGAGCTTGATGCGTCGGAAGCGGCTCAGATACTGGTAATGGGCAAAATGGCCCGAGATAGCTGTAGTGAGCACTGCAGTCCGGTGCTCCGCGAGCGCAAGCTTGAGAGGGGTCGGCGCCGGACCGACGGCACGATGCTCGGCAAAGCCGTCCCCGGAGACCGAGCGGCTTTCGTCGGTGGCGGAGACGCTGGCGAAGGAATTGCTGGAGTTGCATGTGTTAGTGATTGATCGGCGTTGAAGCTGGACGTGTCGGGATGGAGAGGAAGGATCACGAACCCAGCTGGCGTTGCAAATAGGCTTTGAGACATCATGGGACAACACCGTAAGCTACAGGCTCGAGGTGAGGGAAGGAACAAATGTTTTGCTTCGCATCTTGTCACCGCCGACAGCCATGATTAAAGTCCTTGTTCTATATTTGCCTCGTTGCCTCGCTCTGTTTCGCCGGCTTTATGTAAGCTGGTGGGGGCAAGGTCCCAATCCGGCCTACCGCGACGGGAAATGTTAGATCTAGATCGCCGATTCTCGGCCGCCCCGTCAACGGAGCAGGTACGCACGAGATGTGCATGCACTTCCTTCCAACCTCCAAATTTAGCGGAGGACGTGCACCCGACCCCACGTGACAGCGTGTCTGCCTTGAATCGCGTCGCTCACCCTGTCACGCGCCCCATACCAACATACTTGCCGCTTTGTCAACCCGCACCCATCTTTGCATGAGGTTCGATGAGAAGGTCCCGAAACTCTTACGATCCTACCAGTGGGCTTGGAATCTCGCAAAAAGCTTGCTATTGCCTAGTTTCCTCCAGCAGTGACTGAACGTAAGAAATTATGACTGTCTCGTACGTTTCTCCCTTCCAGCGTCGAATTGCCACCGTTTCAAAACTAACTTGCTACTCAGGTCTCCCTCCGTGTCTACGCCCCTTGCTGGCAAGGGCAAAAACGTGGGCCTCAAACGAGTTGTTACACCGCAATCCCTCGATCGATTGCATAAGCCATTCAGATGTCCCGGTGTAGCTACTAGTACCCCTGCTGCCAATCGACCAGCCCGGAAGCGAAGAAAGGTTGACTACGCGGGCGCGGATGGCGATGTCGACGCCGACAAGCCATACAGCAACCAGGACCGACTTGCCCTTGCTACGCGAGATGCCAATCGATTCCCCGTATTTCAGGCTAAGGAAAAAGGGACCGTCTTCCGCAAGGCGTTCTCTGTGCCTCTTAAGAATAAGGACAGCTCCGCCTACAATCCAAACCGCCCCCGGCCTACCCTTGGCCTCCGACAAGGTGCGGCCTTTGCCCCCAAGGCCCTACACGACCCCAGCGGCGAGTTTGCGATCGTTCTTCACGATCCAACCGTAGATGATAAGCCCAGGGATGTCCCCAAGCCTGAACAAGTTAAGGCGGATGCTTCTGTTGAGAAGCTTGATGCCCCCTTGGTGCATAAGAGTCTGGCCGAGATCCTCGGCATCAGGAAAAAGGTGAATAACGAGCATCCTCGGGTACCCGTTGTTATCGATCCCAGACTCGCCAAGATTCTTCGTCCTCATCAAGTCGAAGGCGTTAAGTTCATGTATCGATGCGTGACCGGCATGATCGACGAAAAAGCCAATGGCTGTATCATGGCTGACGAAATGGGCTTGGGCAAGACTTTACAGTGCATCAGTCTCATGTGGACGCTCCTCAAACAGTCTCCAGATGCTGGCAAGTCAACGATTCAAAAGGCAATTGTGGTTTGCCCTGCCAGTTTGGTCAAGAACTGGGCCAACGAGTTGGTCAAATGGCTCGGCGCTAATGCCGTCACCCCATTTGCCATTGACGGCAAGGCCTCAAAGGAGGAACTCACACGCCAGTTGCGCCAATGGGCCATCGCTAGCGGAAGATCCGTGACTCGCCCCGTCATCATCGTGTCCTATGAAACCCTGCGCTTGAATGTGGAGGAGCTCAAGCACACCAAGATCGGCTTGTTGTTCTGTGACGAGGGCCATCGCCTGAAGAATAGTGACAGCAACACCTTCAATGCTCTCAATAGTCTGAATGTCTCGAGGCGGGTAATTCTCACCGGAACTCCCATCCAGAACGACCTCACAGAGTACTTTTCTCTCACCAGCTTTGCAAATCCAGATCTTCTTGGAACGCGGCAAGAATTTCGCAAACGGTTCGAAATTCCCATTCTCCGGGGACGTGACGCAGATGCGTCAGAGATCGACCGCAAGAAAGGCGACGAATGCACTGCGGAGCTACTTGGAGTTGTCAACAAATTCTTGATTCGACGAACCAATGACATTCTTTCCAAGTACTTGCCAGTCAAGTATGAGCACGTCGTCTTTTGCAACCTGGCTCCATTCCAACTCGACCTTTACAACTATTTCATCACCAGCCCAGACATCCAGGCTCTTTTACGTGGCAAGGGAAGCCAGCCTCTGAAAGCTATCAACATACTGAAGAAGTTGTGCAACCACCCGGACCTTCTTAACCTGTCCGACGACCTGCCAGGCTCCGAGGGGTGTTACCCTGAAGATTATGTTCCCAAGGAGTCGCGTGGCCGAGACCGTGAGATCAAGCCTTGGTACTCTGGCAAAATGACGGTGCTTGATCGGATGCTTTCACGCATCCGTCAGGATACTAATGACAAGATTGTTTTGATCAGCAACTATACTTCCACGCTGGACCTCTTCGAACGTCTCTGCCGCTCTCGCCAATATGGTTGTCTCCGGCTCGACGGCACAATGAACGTGAACAAGCGCCAGAAACTCGTCGATCGATTTAACGACCCCAACGGCGACGAGTTTATCTTCTTGCTCAGCAGCAAGGCAGGTGGCTGCGGTATCAACTTGATCGGCGCAAACCGTCTCATACTCTTTGACCCCGACTGGAATCCTGCTGCCGATCAGCAAGCCTTAGCCCGAGTTTGGCGTGACGGTCAAAAGAAGGATTGTTTCGTGTACCGTTTCATAGCAACAGGAACCATTGAGGAGAAGATCTTTCAACGCCAATCTCACAAACAAAGTCTTTCCTCATGTGTCGTCGACTCGGCCGAGGATGTCGAACGGCACTTTTCCCTTGGCAGCCTTCGCGAGCTCTTCCAGTATCGCGCTGACACGAAGAGCGATACTCACGAATCATTCAAGTGCAAACGATGCAAGCCAGATGGAAAACAGTACATAAAGGCACCGGCTCTACTGTACGGAGATACCAGTACCTGGAACCACTTTGTCAATGACGGATTGAAGGCAATTCAGGACTTGTTGCTACGACAGGAATGTGGAGAGCAGGACGTGTCTGCCGTCTTCCAGTACGTATCTCACTAGACTCTCTTGAGTTTATTACAAAAACGGGAGGCGCAAAGGATGTCTTTGTTTGATTGTGGGTGCATTCATTACTGGGCGTGTAAGCGGGAAGAGGTTGCTGTGCTTTTCAACGTGATGTTCAGCAAATGACTGCTAGAGATAGGTATTATTAAAGTATTTAACCTTCAAAACGTAAGCGAGATGTTCATATTGATATCTAATATTCCATGATTTCTCTTAGGTACTTTTGCGATTCTGATCTGTAATTAGCGCTCCCTGTTGTTCGCTGCACAGTGTTTGCGAATACAGGAACGGAACGGACACACTGTACGAAGTAGCCGTCTGCAAACCTCCCCCCAAGGACCCACCATTCTCTCTGCAAGAAAACACGCCGACCTCAACAACAACTCAGGATTCACTCCCATCTTCAGTCCATCACCCTGACAATTCAATCCCCACCACGTCACAAGTCTTAAACCATGTCTGTAAAGGCCGACAGTCAGCGGGAAGCCGAGTTCTCGTCCTACTACCTACAACGCACCACGCAGGAACTCTCGGAGGATCTCGACAAAGTTCGCACCGCCGAGGACTTCAAGGCTGACTCGATCCCATTTCTTGTGCATGCCCTGCAACAAGGCGCCGGGCTCTTCTCAGCGGATGACCAGAAGCGGGTGATAACGGCCTCGAAAAGTGGCAAGGGAGGAGATGCTTGAATGGGAAGGCTATTCTGTCTTGAGAGAGAACACCCATCCCGTTCTTGACTAGGCTTCAAGTGTTGATGATGGGTCTTCTCTTCACCTCACCATCGCCAAGGTCCAGCAGTATGAGTAGCGGTCTACTGAAGGGATTCAAACGGGGGCATAGCGCTCTTGCATCGCATTTGGCGGTAACCACGAAATTTTTCACATTAACTGTTCAGTCATCAAGGACAACCCAGTCGACACGGAGAGATGACTGAAACTCGCTCTGGATATTTGAGATTGACTTTTACCACAATCCTTAAGAGGGACAGTCATCAAACGACTACGCAATCAATTACGGACTCAGTACGAGAAAATCTACCTTTTTTATACGAGAACTTACAGCCTTCTCTATTAACTAAGTTGGCTATCCTGTAAATCAAACACTTTTGTCTAGTTGCGTATACTAATGGGGTTCATTCTGGAGGAACGATTAATAGAAGGGTCCTAAATACAAGTCGTTCAGTTCATAATGGGTATCTTGAAACAGAATCTAAACAGTGAAAGACACTTTGCGAAATTTGCATCAATGCATCTCACAGTTCCGTCATGACCATCTCCAGGCACTCATGCTGCGCGATGCGACGTACGGCATCGTTCACTGCGAACTGCCCATCCTTTGATAGCAATGACAATGACCTCCCAAGCCATCAATAGTCCAACCAAGCCCATAGTGACCGTGTACATGAACATTGCATCCAAGTCGTAATGTATCATTCCCTTGACTGTATCTTCGGCCTATGGGCGCGACATTAGCACGCTGCCATGGTTGTCTATCAAGGGAAGGCTGACCTACGCTTGCCATGAAAATGATGCCTCCTGAAATCAATCCAAACGACACAAGAAGCTCCGTGGGAGGTCGATATGGAAGAATTGACTTGGGGGGCTTAAGAAACATGAGTACATACGTGAGTCCTCTGGCAAAGGATGCTCCGAGCAAAAGATTGCCCCATTGTCTGTGGACCATGCTCGAAATCATTGTCGACTGGGTGTGAGAGCCCATCATGATGCCCAGGAGCAAAATGACGAGGGCGGGGAATGGGTTCAAAGAGAACTCATAGGTATCCGGGGGATCAAATTGCTCAGCCTCTTCGTCGGAATATGGGTGCTTAGTTTCAAGATTGTCAACCGTCGTATTGAGCAGGTCCCGTACCCGGGTTGATTCAATGAGCATACCGCACTGCCAGAAATTGTGTGAGTGTCAACTTCAACCAAGGTTGATGCGACGTTGGACACAGAGATAGTAGGTTGACTCACCAGCCCGCCGCCGATAAAGAGGACCGTGATAGAGATGTGCTCCATGTCCCGCGAAGTCCATTTACCACCCCAACCACTGAGATGTTCTAGGAAGATGTTGGTGGAGCCATAAAAGAAGATCAGAGCACTCTCAACAAACTCAGCCGAAGGCCGCCATTTCTGTTCCGCTCGCTTTGGACGAACGTTCCACGCCCAGCCAACTTCGGCGAAGCTACCAGACCAACGACCCAGCGTAAAAAGCCCCAGCCAGAAGAAAACGCCACCCTTGACCCAATGTGCTAGACCGTTATAGATCCCAAAGCCCTCCTGAATCGGCAAGTGTTAGTGTATGCCACTCCAACTGGAGAGGAAGACAATTTAGCGTTGTCACTTACAAAGAACCGACCAAAGGTGACAATGCCAGAGGCAAATGCAACAGAACCTAAGGGAAGGATGATGCGATCGATCGCCCGATTCCCCAGATCCATGTATTTCCAAATTCGCGAAGTAACAACTTTAGTAGTGTAACGTCCGAAGGTATTCATACGAGAGAAACGAAAGAGCGACATAGATTCCAGGTCGTCAGCGTCGTCTTCGTACTCTTTCTGGGGACTCTCTAACGGGACTTCATCCACGCCATCGATACTGGAAATAGAATTGCTCCGCAAGGATTCCGTGTTGGGATCCGTGCCCTGGCCACTATCTTCAGATAGTCGGTATGTGTTGGACGATAGATGGTCGTGGCCCATTCGATATCGACCCCCGTGCGGTGTGTCGTTTGGCACAGGGAGAAAGGCTTGGCTATCGCAACTCGAATTGTTTGCAGCGTGTGCCACAGTTCTGGAAAGCCACCCTACCGTGCTGATAACGACCTGGGCCGTGACAATCCAAGTGACAATCCAGCCGAGCTTGTGGTGTGCGTTGCTGGAGTAAAGATCCGGAGTCTGAGCATTGTATAACGTGCCTAATAAGAGACCTAGCGCATTAATTGCTAAGAACATGAATTGTAGCACGAGGGTGTATCGAGATCTCGCGAGGGAGATCATTACAGCTGTCAAAAAAGAAGAAGATACGTGAGCGATCTGCCCTGAATGCGGAATCTGTGTCCCAAGCTTACCGACGGGAAGAACAAATGCCCAGGCGAGGGTCATGAGAGCGATGTGGGCATATATCATGCCAACGTGCTCAGTATGAGAGAAGTAAGTCGAAGGGTACTGAGAATCATCGTCAGGTTTGTCGTGTCCATGGTGCTCGGTTTCATAGCCGTTCATTTGACCATCATTATGACCACCACCGTGAGCGGCGATGAGTGGGAGGAATCCCAGCATGAGTATGAGGGTGCCGGCGTTTCGCGGTAGATTCAGGTTCAAGGCCATTGAGAGTAATGTACTTGAGCCGCCTTGGTGTTACTTGTGGTGGCACCAGAGTCGTAGTGCTTGGCGAAAGCGCCTCGATCGGTCGACGGATTGTGTAACAAGGTGTTCTAAGTAGATGGTCGGATCCAGGCGGAGAGATTATACAGATGCTTAAGAACGTATCGAATCCAGACGGTAGTAAAACACGACGTGGAGGGTCCCAAGTAGCTATCTCGCCGGAAAGGTGGCAAGGCGGCCTTTTATTAAGCACACCGTGGAAGCCATCGGGTTTCAAAGACGGCTTACGAAAATGGAGCCCGGGACCCGCAAGGATGAAGGACGAAGCCAAGAATGAAAGACGAAGCCATTGGCAGCTAGGAAAAGAGCCAAGAATGGGCCGTTGGGCAATGGTGATCCGAGGGTTCCGAATTGCTTCGAGATGCGGTAAAGGAGTGTTGGCAGCTGGGCCGGGCTACAAGTCGGAGGCTACCGGTTCGAGATGGTGGGGAGAGACATTCGCATAACATGGCATTGGCAATTAAACCCGGAAAGGTTGGATTTGGCTCAAAAGGTTTGACGAGAATTCGGGGCTTCGGCGCCTGGCGGATAACCCATTCCATGCATTGGGTGGAGGTCATTCGGAGGCGAGTCGGAGGCTGGAGAGGGAAGATGGAAGATACGACGTGTACGAAGTACCAGTTAGTACCTACTACACCTAAGTATTTGTAAGGTGTGTAATCGGAGAAGGTGCCACCTGTGGGAGGACTTGCGGTAGCATCCATCCCATCATCCACATGAGACGGAATATCACAATGCAGTAGTGACCCAGGTGCTTTCCTCGTCCACGCATGGACACAGCAGCAGTACCTACCTACTTAGGTAGTATGGACTTGGCCGTGATAGTCGGGCCACGGGCCAGTAATCTACCGAGCACCGATTTCGTACATCATCGATGCCTCGTCAAATTCCGTTGCACACCTTACACACCTCAACCAAGAAGAGTTCAATACTCTGATTACATGGGCATCGAACCAACGCCCGTCCACGGCACGTCCACACGTACCTTAGGTAACCACCTGCTGACTGCCCAGACCTCGACGCAAGCAGAGCTGTATGAACCAGCACGTCATACCTCGCTCAATGATTCAAAGAGATGACATGGTGCGGCATCAAGAGTCTAGGGTTTTCCCAACGCCAAACGCCGACCTTGCCGGGGTTGGTGCTGGGGTTGCGGGCCGACCTACTACTTAGCACACTATTCGTTCCATTGTCGCACCTTGAATCTTCTGTCAGCTGTAGATGTACAGTACCACATCAGTTCACGTCAGCACCTAATCATCGCCACGAACGACCTTCGTCTGCAGTACTGTACCGGCGTATTGTTGGCTATTTCGAGCAACCCCCTCCATCCATCCGCCTTACGCTGATAGCCACTAATTCTGACGTAACTAGTTCCTGGTCAGATGAGCTCTTAGTGCCAACTCATGAGTGTCTTCTGGCTTACCGTTCACTCACCATCGGATAACTTGCACCACCGGCTACTCCACCTCATGATTGATCCTCGAAGTTATCTCCGAGACCCCGGATATACCACGAACCAGCTGCCAGTCCCGCCTCCTCCAAGTTTCCAGCCAACACCACCCTCCAGATGCTTGGGACAAGAAATCCCTAGTAGTATGACTCAAATGGCATTGGTGGGCTCTGTCCAGTTGCCAGTTCACTCCAACACCCCCTCACGATTATCCTGAATGACCAGACCGTGCCATGCGTCCCACACTCGTCAGGTGGACGAATCCAATCCGTCCTTGAGATTTCCAGGATGTCAGGCAGCTGTGCCTTGCCCTTGTCTGCCAGCTTGTACTGTACCCAGTCACTAACACCATCCATCCATGGGGTGAATTTGGATCCATGTGCCACAGCGAGATGGAGGAGCGAAAAAGAAATCCATTGACAGAAGGTGGGGATGTCTCCGCCCCGGCCGCCTTTTTCGGCCTTGGATCCTCGAATTCGCAAATGCCGTTGCCGACTGTCTCCACTTGTGATGTTGGACGGCCGGAGGATGCGTTTGCTTCCCATGACCTTACCTCCGTATCCTACAGTACCAAGACGCCAAGGCGCCAACAACGCACCGGTTTTTTCGTCTGCGACTTCGCTACTCCCGATACACCATGCATGGCAGCAATTATTAAGCACCCCTCCTATCAGTCGACTTTGTTTCAATGTTCCGAAAGTCCGTCTTTAGCGGGTCATGGTCGACAACATTCTGACCTCAACCAAACGACGAGTTCGAGTCTCGCAAACCTTGTTTATAACTACGAGAAGGATTTAACACTGGGAATGACCTACCAGGAATAGGATCACGATCTGGAGCAGTCGCCAAATCTGGTCCTGAAGTGTTCCGCGGGGCACTCGCTCTTTCAATTTAATAAGCAAAGGGAGGGTTGGGGCGACGTCGCATCGCCGTCCTACCTAACGGAGACCGGAACAATTACCAAGCGCCTACAAGGCCACTTCCAAAACCAGTGCCTCCCACCGCCTCTTTTCCGGTGGGTTTTCCCAAGTGGCTGCGTTAGAGCATCTTTCTGATGCATCATCTAGGCGCCATGGCTCCCCACCCACCAGGAATGATCCTGGATGGTTGATACTGCACAGTACAAGGCGATGCGACGTCGCCCGAAGCTCCCGATCAACTTTCTTCTTCGCATCTTGCAGATGGAGTAACCATTTCCGTCGCTGTCCACAAGTCTGCTATCCGGTCCTAGCACTGCGTTAGGTCACATGCGCGAGACACATACGGAAAATGACTTGACATTTCGTCCTCTAATATGAATAAAAGAATTCTCCATCGCTTTCCGATAACTGTTTTGGGTTCCGAAACGAGTGTGACCTCTCCTTCAAAGACTCTCATCCAAGACGTAGAGATCTCGACTTGAAAGGGCGGGGACGATGTGGGAAGAATCTTAGATTTCTATTAATCTGATAGGTAGGTAAGACAGTAAAGTTGCTGTTAACCGCAAAGAGCTTCATATATGCAGCCTCCTGGCGCATGATGTTCACACAGCGGGAACTAAGGCAGGTGGGACGAACTCTTCGACAACCACTAGCCATGTTACACACCACCATCATCGTGTGTGGGAGGTCACTCGTAGCACTTGATTTTCCTTGTAGTATTAGAGCAAAGATCTGATAAGATTCCTGATGAGATGATCCTTGGCTCAAGCGAAGGTACATGAGTGCAGTGTTGCTATTGTTTTCAGCACTGGACCTGATATCGCAAACTGCTATTTGCCAACAACTAATATCAGAGAGAGGATCGGCCATCGGCCACAAGGAGCCACTTGTGTCCCTGCTGTGAAACTCGACCTTCGTCCTTGAGTTTGTGCAGGATCTGAAGCACACCGCCACAGGCAGCTTGGTGGAGTCCTTCCGGCACGTCCTTGTAAATGACCTTGACCAATTCCATAGCAGTCCACGCTGGTGCCGCTGAGTCGGGAGTGAGGCTCTCCCACTCATCATCACGTCGGCGAGTCAAAGTTTTCACAACTTGATCCTCCCGCTGGCGACGGTGGACAATGTACTCTGTAATCTTGGCCGGTCCGTCATCGATGACCGAGCCGTGCCCAGGGTAAGCCCTGCCTTTAAACATGGGCCGCATCTTTTCGAGGCTCCGTAAGTACGTGGTCATGTCCTCAAACACAGCTGTGCCGTGGCCAAGTACATTATCAGCTGTGAACATGGCTTCTTCTTCTTTCATAATGAAGACGAAATGATCCGCGGTGTGCCCGGGGGTGTGGGACGCTGTCAGACTCGCGCCTTCCACGCAGAACTGCTGTCCATCAACGATATCAAGTTGACCCGGCTCTGGGTCCCTCTTGTAGATGCGGGTATGTGGAGAGATACTGAGAAGGTCCTCGATACCGCCAGTATGATCACCATGCCAGTGGGTGATGAGTGCAGTGTCGATACTGGCGTTCTCCTGCTCCAGAGTAGACTTGATGGAAGAGATCCAAGCATTGCGGCCCTCGCCCGTGTCTATGAGGATACGTTGGCGACCGGTTCCAAGCAGATATGTATTCGTGCCCTGTAGGGTGAACTTTCCCGGGTTTCCCCCCAGGATGCGGATGCAGGAGGGGCTGAGGCGTTCCACGGCGGGGAGGGCGATGAGCTGTGCAGCCATGGGGACGACTTTGAATTGGAGTATATACTTGTTCAGGTTGTAGTACTCGTCTGAGAATTTTCAGGAAATCTGAGGACACAGGGCGCAGAACCCAAGCTAGAATGTGGAGTTGCTCCGGAGGATGATCGGGGAAGGACCGGACCCGGAGGCCGGGGATGGTGACTTCAGGGAGTTGTGGGGTACGGGCAGAGCCGAGCCGGAGCCGAACTGCGAAAGGAAGATGGAGAAGACGGCAAAGGGTAGGTAGGTTGACAGCGATGTGGAAGATAGACTGAGACAGAAAAAGGGTTCGATCACACGAAAATTCCCAGTCAAGGCATTTCGTCATTTGGGATGTGAGTAATCTATTTTACTCCCCTTCGTACTACTTAGCACACCCATCCACTTGAGTTAAACCAAGGAAAAGCATGGAAAGCCTCGGCCCGCCCTTCGAATAGCCGTTTGTGACCACTGAAAGCATAGTGAGTCAGCAGCATGTGCCCACTGTATTTCAGTGGACATTTGCCGAGTCCAGGCTGCAGCTTCAGTGAGTGCGCTGATAGTGATTACACAGCGCCGAGTGCCTGGGTACTTATCTTATCGGTCCTAATTAGTGCCCTTTCTAGTATGACCTCCTTGGTGGCATTTCACGCGAGACAAGAGCTAGACGGCGCGTGCCCGTCGCGGTCGGTACCTTCCGTGCCTTTTCTACGTCAGGAGGTACCTGTCAACCAACCACAAATTAGCCCATGCAGCGTACCTGCCCGCCTTCAATTAATTAGATTGACTTCTCTCTCCGCCATCGCCATCAATCAATCTATCACTCCATCCGTTCCTCCATCTACCATCGCGCGAATTTCTCCAATTCTCTTCTCTCGCCGAATCCTTCACTCGACTCTCGGTTCATCTTAGCTTTCAATGCCGCAAGCTCAACCTGGCTTGTTGCACCGCTGAGCAGGAGAACGCCGCTATCATCCCTAGCTTCTTCCTTCTGGCGCCCGTCTCTGGCATCTGCTGTTCTGCAACTTTGTGACCTGCCTCAATCCTCCAGCCGTGAGCCATCGTATCTTGCCGGCCCTTCCAGCCGCAGGCGTAAGTATCTGGTTAGAATGTACGTATTACTGTCTATGAGGATGCGCGAGCATCCACAAGAACTCTATCCAACTGACCATGTTGTAACCAGAGCCAGCCCGCCGATCCCGCCTCTGCAATTGGAATTTGCTATTGGCTTCGCATCCTCAAACCGAACCGGCAATATCGCTCCTTCGATTACCCACGGTCCCATCCCCGAGTCGCAATACCAAGCATTCATCTCAAGTACACACAGATATTGCTGTCACCTCCTTTGCCACCTGTAACCGCTGCTGTGCACCCTCGCCGCCAGGCATCGTCTGGCTTGCACCACCACCTCTTCCTCTGCCCACCCCTGGACTCTCTCGCTATCTCACCCTCGCCACGACTTAGCAAGCCCGAGGAGCTCTCACAATGTCGGCTCGTCCAACTACGCCCGCGTCCCCCAAGAATGCCAAAGTCAAGTCCCCTAGCCCAGGGTCGCCAATGTTCGGTTGTGGTATGATCATCTTTCCTCGGGCGGCCCTTTCCCAGCGCCACGAGCCACCGACTCCCCTTCTAACAGCCATGCAGAACATGTGCAGCTTCTATTTGGCCAAGGCCAGGAGGTTATGAACAGCTCCATCGCCCACTACAAGATGATCCTGCGCGGCATCTTCGACCACAACCCCATCGTCCCGCAAACCTCGACCAACCAAGAAGGACGCCCCGTCACCTCCCTTACCTCCAATTATCTCTGCCTGCAATGCCCCACGACCGTTTGCGAGGACGATCGATTAAAACACGGAACTAAGAAGTCACATCGGTTTTGTTCGTCGTTAGCCAAGCCGTTGTTGCTGGTTCTATTGCTGACTCGTGGCCAGACGTCGACTCCCGGAGCGGGTCCCTGTATTGTCAGATATGTGACGACCTAGTCTGGGATCCAACCCTTGAAGAGCTTCGAGTGCGTAAGATAGGAACGGGCTCCTTTACTGGTGAGTGCCCCCATGGTTGACCCATCATTGGATTCGCATCTGTCCCTCACTTCATTCTTGGTTGCCATCTACCCAGTCATCAACTGTCAACTGACTGAACCAGTAGGTCGGAAGAGAAAGCACGACGAGCTCTTCAGTGATTCTGTCAAAGAAGACCCTCGCTATATCTCCTCCAACACCACCATTGCTTCATGTCGCGCGAATGGCCTCCGTGGCATCTACAACGCAGGCGCTACCTGCTACCAGAACGTCGTTCTCCAGAGCTTTCTCCACAACCCTTTACTCCGAAACTTCTACCTCAGCGACGGTCATCATAGTAATGATTGCCAAGTGCCTCATTGCCTCAGTTGTGCAATGGACGACATGTTTCAGGATTTCTACGCGCTCGAGAACACTAACGGGTACACCGCTGCTAACATCCTGTCCGGATTCTGGATCTCGGAAAAGAAGGCTTTCGAGAATTTAGTAACTACTAAGGAGCAGGACGCTCACGAATTCTTTCAGTTTTTGGCCGAAGAACTTCACGAGCGGACAGGAGACGGGAAGAAGCCGGAAACTGGAAGCGAGCATACTTGCAACTGCATCATCCACCAGACGTTCTATGGTAAGATGCAGACAACGACAACGTGTCAAAACTGTAGCGGGACGAGCAATTCGGTCCAGTCATTCTTGGACCTGAGCTTGGGTTTAGACCACCTGGTTCAGAAACGGATTAGGAAAACGGGTCAGAAGAAGCCGGCGTTGACGCTGAAGGAATGCCTGGATGAGGAATACATCAAGTCGGATAAATGCGAATACCGGTGCAATCATTGCAAGTCGACTCAACAAGCACGGAGACACGCTAGCATCAAGCGCCTACCAAACGTCCTATCCGTACAGCTCAAGGTGAGTAGGCTAGCACCGGCCGCCACTGACTTGTGCTCAAATTTGGCACAAGAGCGAGGCAGAACTAACAACTAGCAGCGTTTTGAGTACAGACAAGGCCGACATGACCGGGCAGCGTCGAAGATTGATAACGCCGTTAGATTCCCACTGGCACTCAATATGTTGCCCTACACGCAACGTGTGCGCAGTCATGATAGCCGCGAAAACCTTGAGCTGGAGCGGTCATGCA
Source organism: Neonectria magnoliae (assembly GCA_037954305.1). Taxonomy (NCBI): domain Eukaryota; kingdom Fungi; phylum Ascomycota; class Sordariomycetes; order Hypocreales; family Nectriaceae; genus Neonectria; species Neonectria magnoliae. The sequence continues at coordinate 175,437 of JAZAVK010000068.1, read as the reverse complement.
CATATGACCTCTTGAGTGTCGTGGTCCACGTCGGCGAGATCGAGACTGGTCACTACGTGTCATACTGCCGAGTTGGGGATCAAGTGAGTGGACAAAGCAAGAGGTATTGGCAAGATTGCAACATTTACTAACGAGTGCTATTGCTGCAGTGGTTTAAATTCAACGATCATAAGGTGGAGTTGGCAAGCATGTCTGAGGTCCTTGGTGCGCAAGCGTACCTGTTGTTCTACATCATCCGATCTCTGACTTGATTTGTGCGGCACCCGTGGGTGAGTGAGGTTGCGAATGGATGAAATACGGGCCAGACGGTAAAGCAGACAAGGGCGAAACGAGGAAAGGCAGCAGTGGGACTAAAGGAAGAGGAGAGGCAATGTACCGGCGTCCACGGGTATAGACAAGACACTCTGGGAGGGGAAAGACAGACACCCAGTCAGGGATTGCATAGCTTGGCGTATAATTTGGAATTGAGCACTTCTGTGGGGAACAGTTGAAGGCCGATGATGTCTGTCTCGGGCAGAGGCGTGGGCTATGAGAAGAGCTGAGGAGTGATAGGCCTCACCGAAGCCTAGCAGGGAATCAGTCCGTCTCGGGTCGCCATGTCCATGCTGGACTTTCGAAGTTGGCATAGCAATAGTAATGGTTGCTCAGGCCTGCGTGAGCGGGCTCAAACGTGGTCGTATTGACCTCGAGGGAGCGGTAGAGCTTCAAAACGATGGAGGCCATTCTCTCGCCCGTACAGACTATGACGCGAGGCAGCGGCGCTGGTTTTGGCGGTGGCTTCAGGAGCCATTTGGCGGTGAGAGCAACTGGAAAAGTGTCATCAGCAAAGGAGAGGGGAAGGGGAAATGTAGATGTGACGGACATTTAGTCTGGCAGTCGTTGTTAAAGAAGGGCGGGTCGATAATGAGGCAATCTAACGTTCCCTTGAGATCACCTACATAAATCAGTCGGGATAACACTCTCAGGGGTGTATTTGGCCTTTTTCGCCTTGTTGGGCGGGAATCGAGTCACGGTAGGATTCAGTGTACCTGGGAGCTTGAAAGGCTGCTGGTAGTCATAAAAGACAAACTCGGGGAAGACGTTGAAGCGATCGTCGTGCTCAAACAACACCAGCTTGGGACGATCCTGAGCCGGTTGCTTTCTCTGCCATGGGGCGGCCCAGCCGGTCAGTACTGGTTATAGGTAACCAACCATCTTTCTCCATCGGGTACATATCCGAGGATAGTGAGATAGGACGGGGTCAAGCTCACCACTATGTTCTTCAGAGCGACAAAGACACTCGGCGTGGACAGGACGCCAATCGTGGTCGTGGGCGAAGCGCCATGGAGGAGCTGTTCGGCAAGGATGGCGGCCGACTCGTCCAGGTACTATGAGGCAAGACACGGTTAATAATAATCGCTTGGGCTGTAAGCCAAGACTTGAAGCTGGTCAACCCGAAGCCACTGCGAGAGCGAGGGCGCCTGGCCGAGAAACGCATGTACGTCATAAATATGTAATGGCCGGGGGTGGGAAGCAACATGACAGCCACCGCGAGTGAAGCAAACGAAGTTGGCGATGATGATCCATGCATGAGCAGTTGGAGTTAACGGGCTGGTTGCATTCGTTTACGTACCCAGAACTGCGACTCGTTCCAATCCTCGACAAAGGCCGACATGGACAACGGTTCATCGCCGCCCGCCGCAGACGCCGCAACACGACCACCGGCGTCGGAGCCGGCGCCATCTTCGGCGGCGATGCCGGTCTTGAGCTTCTCAAACGTCTGTTGATGGGCGTCCTTTTCGGCGTGGAACTCGGCCAACGCAGCCAGCGCGCGACTCGAGAGGGTTCTGGGCCATCGAGGGTCAGCAAACGGATGCTTGCCCGAGAAACTGGGAACTTGGAGGTAGCGAGGTAGCAGTGAGGGTGCCTCCTTACATGGGCTCATCGTCGCTGTCAGCCATCGCGAGTTGGACAGACGGATACACAGAGTCTACACGGCGAGACTGCGAGACTGCGAGACGGTTGCTTGTATGGTAGTCATGATATTGTCGCCATCGTCGTGGTGGGTTTGGCGCAGCTTTGGAATATTTTTGGCGGGGTACCAAGCAAGCACTGTGTTCAATTGGTCCAGGGTAAGCCACTTTTCTAGTGACTTCCACTACACTAACGTAAAAGTACAGATGCCTATCATCACCCAAAGAAAAACTGTACAATTGTTCGGACTCGCAGACTCTCTAAGCTATGCGGCCCTATTTACGCGGACGTCTCTGTCAGCTTGTCCACCTTACCATCTACCTGATGGCTCTCCCAAGATTGCTCCCCCACAAGATGCGAATCTGCTTTACAACTCATCCAGCACGTGTATGTACTTCTTCTCTTCCCGCTTCTCCCTGTCCGTCGCCGGGGGAAGATCGTAGTAGTTCTGGCTTCGGAATCCTTGCTGTAGTGATTTGTCAGTCACAAGGTCCTTTACCACAGCAACTGCAACCAAGTCACTTACCAAGTAGTGGTAGGTGAAGTTGGCAATATCACCGGGCTCAATATCGAGATCCTTGAAAGTCTTGGCCTGGGGATCAATGACTTGGTCCATAAACTCTCGCTCAACCTCATCCGCAGACATCGTGTGCCACCAGAGCACCTGGTTCAGTACTCCGGCAATGGGCTTGAGAAGCGCCTTGGGTACGTTGAGATGTCGTCGCTTGTTGTAGATCTCCTTGTCTACCATGTTAGCAATCTGCCTCATGCTGTACTTCATCGGTCCGTAGAGCTCAAACGTCTGTCCGGCAGTCGAGTCGTCGTAGGTGATCTTCTCCAGGGCGGCGCCAACATCGATGGACTGAACCCGTTGGTCAATTTAAATGGCACAATCCAACCAGAATAACACAACGTGACTTACGTGAACAGGCCAGAAGGTCTGCTGCATGTTGTTGGAGGTGAACAGATTGGTGACACCAGCCAGCTTCAGCAGGAGGTTGTCCTCGAATCCGAAAACGGGTGCAGGCCGGACCAGCGTTGTCTCAGGGAAGATGCTTCGGGCAACCTCCTCGCCGCGTCCCTGATCCATCGTCAGAATCCCAATCCGTTACACACGAGCAGAACTGCGGCTTTACTGACCTTGGTAGCGTAGAACTCTGAAGCAGACTTGGAGTCGGCATTGTGAGACGAGACGTGGATATATCGGTCAACGTCATACTTGGCGACAGCCTCAACAATCCGCTCCGTACTCTCGACGTGCACGTCCTCCAGAGAGAAGTTCCTGATGCGTCTTTAGCCGTTGCTCATTGTGTTCGTCGGTCATGGGCAGCTCCAGTGGGTGACATACTTAGTCGGGTAGTCTCGACCAATCAGGTTCAAGACAATGTCAGAGTGCCTGACGCTAGCCTCGATGGAAGCCGTGTTGTGAAGGTCGTATTCCTATAAAGATATAGTTGTAGCAGAGTCCTCAGAAGACGAATTATGTGTTCGAGAATGGGATTTGACATACGACAAAGACGATGCGGCCGAGGTCTCCGGTCACCTTGAGGTGGCGCTTGGTCATCTCCTCACGGAAGGGAACGACGACGGTGCAACCCTGGCGAGCTGTGCGGCAATTGTCAGTCTCCCTCGTCACAGATATCCCTTCAGCCCCGGGGCTCGGTGCTCACCCAAGCGGTTCACGATGTAGCGTCCCAATTGGCCGGTTGCGCCAAATACCGTTGCAGTATGGCCTGGTTAACATCGTCAGCGTCGGATTCGGGATTTCGTGGTTCGATCGTTCACACCCCCAAGAGATGAGCTAAAAGAACACGACTCGTTAGCAATGGCGAAGACAACATGAGTTTCACAGCAGATGCTACGGGGAGCTCTCTAGGACTCACCGGCCACCCTCAATTCGGATGATGGGCTTCCCGGTCCGGGTGATGGAAATGTCGGAGAGGAGTCGCCTGCCGGCGATATTGTGGGTGACCTTGCGGGCAGACCGCGCTACAAATAGAAACGAGGCCATGCTTGCGATTGACCGAAGTGCGCGGGATAAGGCTGCAGTCCCTCTCAATTGGCCTGGGTTCGTCGTAACAGCAATGTTTGGTGATGCTTGGGGACGAAGGTTGGCCCCAGGGACGCTAATTCTGAATCACGTGTAAGATCACGAGACCTCCGGAGCTTTCTGTTGCATGCCTGTCCACCGTGCCGTCGTCCGCAGTGTCCCGCTTTTGGTGGAGATGACAGTGATGGTCCGTGCGCTTTTAGAGGTTGCGACACACCAGGCTGCCTGAACCTACCAACGATCTATCTACAACCACCACCGCAACAACTCCGTCTCTTCCTATTGCCACCAATTCATCCGCCGTAAAAGGGGATTTTACGCAAACCAGGCTCCCTCTTTGCGGTCCGCGAATCTCTCTGACGTCAAGAGCCCATTTTCGCAACACATCTCCAGCTCGGTGAGGTGCAAGCTACCCGCTGCCCTGCCACAAACACACATTCCACTCCCACCCATCACTACCATACACAACACCAACACACGCCCATTATGAGCGCCGACGCCATCCCCGATTTCCTTGTCGAGCAGCGAGACGAGGCTCCCGAGGAGCTCCAGCCCCTCATCCTCGACTTCGAGAACTTCTGGGAACGCAAGCTGTGGCACCAGCTCACCAATGCTCTCGTCGAGTTCTTCAGCCACCCCGGCAGTGCCCCTCAACGGCTACCCTTCTATAGAGTCTTCATCCTCAAGTTTGCCGACAAGATCAACCAGCTGAAGCTCGTCGATCTCGCCCTCAAGGCCGCTACCGAGTGTGAGGGTACGTTGTCATTGGACTCCCCCTCCTCCGACTGCGGACGCCCAACATTTTGCTGACCAACCTCCCCCTCCTACAGACGATGAAGAGCGCTTGGCCTTCCTGCAAGCCGTCGCTAAGAAGGTCGACAACGAGAACTCCCAAGACGCCTTCGTCTTTGCCTCAGTCGCTGTTGCTCGAGTGAAGCTGGATCTAGAAGACCTCGACGGCGCACGAAAGGACTTGGATAAGGCGGAAAAGATACTAGACTCCTTCGACTCCGTTGAGTCAGTCGTCCACGCTGCTTTCTATGATGCTAATGCCACCTATTACCAGGTACGTCTCGACTGCCTCTACCATTTTTGTCCATCAGTATGAGCATACATCTAACTTAACCCACCTCTAGCGCAAGATGGATTTCTCCAACTACTACCGCACCGCCCTTCTCTATCTTGCCTGCATTGACCTGGCCTCCCTCTCGCCTGTCGAGCGTCACAAGCGAGCCTACCACTTGAGCGTCGCCGCCCTCGTCTCTACGAGTATCTACAACTTCGGCGAGCTCCTATTACACCCCATCCTCGATGTACTCGCCAAGAGTGAACACTCCTGGATGCGAGACCTCCTCTTCGCTTTCAACCGTGGAGACCTGGCTGCGTTTGACGTTCTCGCCGATCGTGTCGAGTCTAACAAGCTTCTCGATCATCACTCCGTTCAGCTCCGCCAGAAAATTTACCTCGCCGCCCTGACCGAGGCCGTCTTCCGCCGACCCCCTCACGACCGAGCCATGTCTTTTACCACCATCGCCCAGGAGACCAAGGTCCGTCCCGAGGAGATTGAGCACCTTATCATGAAGGCCCTGAGCCTGGGTCTCCTACGGGGAACCATTGACCAGGTGGACGGTGTAGCGCACATCACCTGGGTTCAGCCCAAGGTGCTGGATATGAAACAGATTGCCGCCATGCGCCAGAGACTACTCGACTGGGACTCCAGTGTCAACCAGCTCGGTAACTGGATCGAGTCGGCCGGCAAGGATGTGTGGGCTGCGTAGATGAGCGCCAGGAGTCTCCTGCAGAGCGGCTGGGGAGAGCGTTGGTATGAAAGTAAAATGAGAGGCAAATGTACAATATAGACAGCAGAAACCTCTATTCGGGCAGATATTCTCCCATGCCCAGGGGCGGCTATTAACCTGACATTCCCCGCGACGCCAATTGTGGCCGTCCCTCCAATCCCAAACAAACACTTTATGAGTCTCCGCTCCATTTACATAGCGTGTTATTACACATGCCCAATAAAATATATGGGAAGCACCGATAATCTGGCTCTTACACAGAAGGCGTCCCAATGACGTTGATGACGCCCACCAACCACGCGGGCCACCAGAGACACCATATCAGCACGGGGGTGTACATTCCCCACACATTCCAGCCGAAGCTCGCCTCACGCAAGAGGTCAGCAATGCTGATACCCCATATCTGAGCGGCAGTGTAGATGACAATGGGCGGAGCGGCAACGTTGAGGAGGACGGCGAGGGACCAACGGGTGCTGGGGTTCTTGACGGGGCGGACAAAGCTAAGGGGGGTGGCGAGGAGGCCGATGAGGAAAGCAAGGGAGAAATTAAGGGTGGCGAGCGTAGAGAGGCACATGCCGAGGACGAGGAGGGAGAAAGACTTCGTGAGCTGGAAGTGCTGGGTGGTGGGTTTGTAGAAGACAGTGATGAGATACGAGATTGTGAGAGGGATGGTTGCTGAGATGGCAGAGAAGATGGCGAAAGCGGGGGCAAGCATCTAGAGGATGTGAGCCATTATATCTCGCGGGGCCCATTTGATGAGAACAGGGGTGTTGAAACAGGGGGGTTGGTTGACTTACGCTGGCGGGGAGTCGGTTGAATGTATACAGCGGCATCACAGAGAGGGCATGACACACAGCGACAATGGCAAGGGGCAAGAAGAGATCACGGCCCTCAGCCTGCACCGCTATCAATGACGCCGTGCTCGCGCCCTTCTTTCCGCTATCCTTGCCCTTAAACTTGGACTTGTCAGACCCTTGTGTCGACTGGCCACTCTTGACCCACAGCGAGATGGCCATTATGGTGAAATTAGCGGCCAGGAGCATAGCACTCGGCAGATATGTGCCGATACTGACGAACCGGTCCGTCTGCATGAGGAGGTAGAAGAAGAAACTCTGGTGCAGGTGCTCGAGAAGGTTGTTGAGACTGCGGAACGACCCTTCGACCAGCCGACCCATGGCCATCTCGTCCTGGAAGCCTTCGCCGTAGGGCTGAAGTGTAACGGCGTCGACGTGGTACGGAATGAAGCTGCTGTGAGCACCGGCGGCGTATCCAAGACCCTGTTTTACCATGCCGCGGAGCATCGTCTGGAGACGGTCCGGATAGCTGTTGGTGTGCTGCTTCATCTGCTGGATCGAGGTGGTCATGCCCATCTGGCCGCCGGCGATGTTGACAATGGAGTTGATGAGATCCAGGTTGGGCAACTGACCATTGGGACCGTCGTAGATGACGTGAATGGCCTTGAAGTGGCGCTCCTGGGGGTAGTCGATTGCGATTGCGCCCTGAAGAGCTCCAGACTTGAGAGGCAGGGGAGCTATCAGCTCGGGGTTGTGAGCGTCATGGTAGGCATCGACCCAAGCCTGGGTGCCCGTCTTGCTGTCCGGTGGGACAACCAATATGATGTCTTTGGACCAGAGAGACCAGCCTGTATTCACATGTCAGCTCCGTATGATTCGCACACACTCCAGTGTACGCACGCTTGAAATACCGGACCAATGTCAGGGCCAGGGACACGCCATTGCGGTTCAACTGCTCCTCGACATTCTTCCAGGCGGCTACCAGAACAATAGCCTCGGTGGCATCACCGCGGGGAGCCTGAAGAATGGCATACAGGTTCTGGCCAGAGTACTCATCGCCAGCCGAGTGGTAGGTGTAATTCTGGCGACCGACCTTGAGTCCAACGCCGGTTAGGATCTCCTCAAGCTTGTCGTTGATTCTGCCAATTCGTAATTAGTATCAAGCAGTCTTGGCCTCTGGCATCCATAGAAGACGTACTGATAGTTGTCCAGGCCCACGACCTCGTCCACCTCGTGCCGGTACGCCCGTAGGACATGCTGTTCACTCCCACCGAAGTAGGTGTGTACCTGGCCGGGCAGCAGCGCGTTCTCGGAGATGTAGGTGCGGCGCGAGTAGTTGTTGAGCGGGAGGAGGAAGAGCCAGACGACTCCGACTAAGATACAGAGGAAGGATACGTAGGGAGGGAGTTTGAGGATGCGCGGGTCGCGGCGCAGCGACATGGCCGAAGCTGGAAGACGGGAGAACCTCAGGTCAGCAACAGGCCAGGCATAACAGGCTTGACGGTGGATGGGATGACAAAAGGCTGCGAGGGATACACTCACAGAGTAGTCGCGACATTGTTGATAAAGTCCGGTTATGCGACGAGTGATGAGTGACTCCGCAGGACACTCAATCCTCTGAGTTGTCGTCAAGACGAAGTTCCGTGGACATCTACGGATCCCAATGTCACCACGAATCATACTTGGAGGTACGTACCGACCACGACACAGCTCAGCTTGTGGTGGGAAGGAGCAGCACCCCCAGGAACCGAATGGCGGGGTGCCTTATTCAGCTACCGGGGCTTTCGGGCCGATGCGACATGTGGCTTGCTTGGCGTGTTTGTCGCCTGTGCACGTGCTCACGCGTCTATCAATGATCATGTCAACAGGTTGTGGCATAAAGTCCTTGGACTGGGTACAACATGGAAGCAACCTCACCATAAATGATATGTACAAACGAATCCGTTCAGTACCTATGTATGTATATTAAAGAGGTTATCAAAAACCCACACCCATATTGCAGCAAATATACGAAACAGCCCAACACCCACAATCAGCTTGTTGAATGCGTCCCTAAGCGCTTTCAGTCAATCAAGCGCCTCCGGTCCTTCACGCTGCCCCTATGTAACCCATGACGGCATCCCAAGTTGCTCCCATCCCATACAACCTAACCAACAACGCTGGCAGTAGGGTTGGTCAAGCCAGACCGCCCAGCAAATCCTCCCATCCGGCATCCCTTCTTTTAAATGCCATGCCTCCCAGTTGACCCAGAAATGATTCCCAAGTGCAATGCCACTCTATAATACAAAAGACGATGCAGTACCATTCTCCAACGAGTGAAGGCATATGCATATTCATGGTCCCAGGCGCTGCGTGGTTCCCACAAGCTCAGTCGCACTCCCGCCGGGACCAGACCGGTTAGTTGTGGGGAGGACACCAAACCGACCATACGTCTTCTGATCAACGCTCACATAGTGTGGCAGGATTGCCAACAGGTTGAGGCGAGACTCGATCCAGCGAAGCGCCCACTCTGGAGGGGCAAGGAACTTCACATACCCAAGTCCAGCTGCAATAGAGGTACTATCCGTCAGCTTGTAACTTGACCCGTTGAAAGACAGCGGAGAGCTTACCGAGATATCCGACAACCACGCCGCATAGGTGGCCCAGGAGGCTGGTCCGCGGAACCAAGGCGGCCACGACTAATATCATGAATAGCGGCATAATCCAGGTAGGGATATGATGGGTGCCAATAACGAGATGCGGGTTGGTCTTGTGGGTTCGAATTGCCTCCATGCCCAATAATAGGAACACCCACATGCTGCCATCGCACCGTCAGCCGCATTCTTAACAAAAGAATATGCTTCTCAGCTAGAGTCTCTCACCTCGCACCAACAACCTCGTTGTTCGCCCGGAAGATCCCTCTCTCAATCAATACATACAGCACGCCCGGGATCGTCGTCAATGCTGAGATAAGTCAGCCACACAATGTCCACAACCAATATTCAGCGGTTCTTCCTTACGTCCAAAGAACAGAGCCAGCGTCGTCAAAGTTCCATACTCGCCCTCAAACCTCTCCATCAGCGGCGTCAGTGCCATGACATTGAGGAGTGCATGGATGAAATTCAAATGGATCAGTGGAAACGTCGATAGTCGGTATGCTGCAGCAATTTCGAGTCAGCGCATGCACCAAGATCAGATGGAGCACCTCCTAGCAGAAACTCACCTGCAAAGAGGCTAATTTGATCAGGGATCAAAGCCCCCAAGGCCTGCAAGTTTACTACGGACTGGAATCCAGCCACCCATAACACGAAGACGATCACCACTATTGCCCGGGTGAAGAGCGGGAGCCGGGACACATAAGAGCGGGCTCTGAGAGTGTTGAAGCTTTGTACGCTCGGCATGTCGATGCGATTCGAACTGCGCGGAGCAGCCGGGACGTTCGGTGGAGGTTGGCGTACGCGACAGGAGGCTGTCGACTTTCGAGGGGCTGCTCGAAAGGGATATCGTTGATGGATGGAGTCAAATACTCCGAGCGTCGCGTCTTGGGCCTGCGATTCAGCCCTGTCCCCTCGTTTCTATCAATAACAAGACCCAAAAGTTGGAGCAGTTCAATGCTAGGATGGACAAGCGGAAACTGGACAGATAACTTGGGCTGTAGTTAGATCCGTGTCTTATCGCCATGTGACTTAATTTGAGAAGCAGGTACAAGGTACCACACAGCGCCATATGTGATGACTAAGGATCAAACGGCGCATGGGACTTTGATCAATTGCGCGAAATAACAGGCACACCTAAATCCATAGCATTCACACCACCTTCCAGTATCATCTTACCAGATACAATGTTGGTACGAGTGTTTACGCTAGGATAATTAATTGTTTGGTTCAGGGGATGAATATGGACCGAACGGCGCATGGGCGACTTTGAGACAGGTTGAAGAAGACGAAAGCATTTTCTGCGCGGACATTTGCGCGAGCTCCCACGCCAAACTTAGACGAAGTCATCGTTATAATGTGTTTCCGCCGTCAGAAATAGCCACATTGCCAATTCGAAAAACAAGCTTCCATATGTAATGCAAGCGATCATCACGAACCTTAATCTGGTCTCCTCCCGTTTGCTAGAAACAGACGCCTGCCTGCAGAAAGCAACTAGCTTAGCATCCCTGGCTCATCACCTATTTTAATGGCCCCCAAACTCGAAATCCACTTAGATCATCCCATAGTTATCCAGCAGTGGTCTATGGGAATAGATCATCAAGATCGTCGTCCTGTGGCTGATATGGCTTCTTCTGCATTGGCATAGATTTGCCCTTCTTGCTGGCTGGGGCTGACTGATCTGCAGGCGCTGGTCGCTTCTTAGCCTTTTCCACTGGGCTTCTGTGCGAATGTTTCCATAAGGGCATTCGATTTAGGAGCTAGATCAGCCTTGGAAGTTGACGCTGGTGTTGCTGTGCGTGTTTCTTCTGGCGTTGGCGTTGGCTTCGGCAGACTGGCTGTGATCATTGTTTGCATCCGTGGTGTAATTTCTTTCCACACCTGATCAATCTGGGCCTTATTTAGAACTGGCGCCTTACTGCCCAGTTCTAACTTCTCGATGCGCACCTCACTTTCAGTGAACTTCTCACTAGCCTTGCGGAGGATGCGGGAGTGACGCTCCAACTGGCCTTGAAGAGTGTCAATTGTTTTATCGCGCTCGTCGAGCTTCGCCTCGAGCTCTTGGATTCTTAAGGTAAACTCCTTGTCCGTCTTCTCGGCTTTGGCAACAGCATTAGAAGCAGTGTTTGCAGCCGAGATAGCGATACCTGTACTCCCGTCATTAGGTCCTGCGGTGATGCCAGTGCTGCTGGACCCGACAATCGCTTGGAGTGCTCCAAGACACCCTGCGACGGTCAAGTTAAGTGCACCGAATGGATCGGTGAATCGGATAGCGTATGAGATGGTGGCTTGGAATAAGAGATCTCCAATGCTTTCGACTTCCCCGACAAAGGATGTACCCTCCATTTGACCGCGCCGTTGCAGCATCCTTCACAGCGTTCTTGACCTGTCTGATGAACCAGCATCAGACCTGGATCTTGTTAGATCGCGCGCGTTTCTCTCACGAGTGACTGGATCCCCCGGCATGTAAAAGTCGAAAAGAGTGGCTGCTACAGCTATGCAGAGTTCTGCCAGCGGATGGTCTGCGTTTGGCTTGTCATCGACGAACTGAACGTCATGGAAAGAGAATTATTTCTGAAGGGCGAAAATTACGTCTTCGTGTGACCAGGGCTTGGGACCTCTGGAGGGTTTGCTCAAAAACCTCCAGTACCCATAGCTGTTACGTTCAAGATTGTCCATCTCTTCACTGCCTTCATCTTCGTCTATATCTTCGATTCCATCTTCATATTCGTCGTCATTCTATCTTCATAATCGCCGTCATTTTAATCTCCATTTCCATCGAATTTAGCTGGGTTTGAGAAAAGTTGCGGAATTCTTGTTCTTGTTAAAGGTAGGTCTTGCCTCTAAGAGTGCGAGTTGGGAAGTCGTGGTTCGTGCTGTTAAGTTTGGGCGACTGCTTCATGGTCTCTCCATATGCAGCCAGTACAGCAGGACTTGACATCGTGGGGGTGGTGTGTTGAACAGTTGAAAGTTGTCGCTTGCGGAGGCGCGAAGTGAAATGTGAAGGCGCGAAGTGAAATGCGAAGGCGCGGGATTGAATCCCGAAGGAGAGGTGTTTGTGCCAAAAGAAAAAAGTTGTAAAGAAGAAAGTTTGAGTTGCGCGATCTAGTAGGGAAGAATTTTATTTAAGGAGGTCGTATTGTGATTCACTGTCAGAAGAAATGTTCAGTTGGTTGCATTGTTGTCCTGCACTTGGTTGTTGAGAATGGTCACCTTCATACTAACACTAACCAAATACCTTTCATAAATAAATACACTGCATACACATCTTTCAATGCGATAATACTAAGACGCACTGACAGCTTCAACTTAACGCTGACTTATGAATAACTACCATAATGAGTAAAGACCAAAGGGAACCCTATACTATTACTATACTAGACCCTTAAGACTATGGGTAGGACTTAAAACAATAATACCCTTAAGTCTCAAAGACTGAGAACTATAGAATTTAAAGGTATAATGCTAAAATACAGAGAGCGAATTCAGTATTACCTACAGCAGTGGCATGGGTTCCAGTCGAGTTACGGTCACGGTTGTCCTTCAGGCGCTTCAGTCTCTCTCTAAGTTCCCCGAAATTTTTATCATATCATCCAGCGCCTTCTTAGCGGGACTTGCGGCTGCAATGACAAAAGCTTTAGCGTTTCCCAAGGCAGACGTAGTTAAGGTGACGGCACCTCCTGCATCGGATGCGATATTGGGAAGGTAAGCTTTGTTGATGATAGAGATGTGTTCGCTTAACTGAGCTTCTGATTGCGCTATACGTATTGAATTGGAGGGCAATAATATAGGATGTCCTCGCATAACTCCTAATATGTTATCTTAGGAATAAGGGGAACTATTAAGGAACTAAGTATTCACGTTAGAGTTAGAGCTTATATTAGGAATACGCTTAATATATTCTTTATTACTTACCTACATAGTTGTTGAAATGAGAGATTGCAGAGGTTCAAAGTGAAATGCGGAGGCGCGGAGTTGGATAACTTCTTAGAAATTAGTGTTTCTGTAGGCGCAAAGCGAGATTCAAAGGCGGAGAGTTAGATGAATTTGTTGAATACTTACGTTCTGGAGGCACCAAGTGAGATTTGGAGGCGGAGAGTTGGATGGAAATACTTATATCTTGAAGCGCGAAGTTGAGCGTTCTAAAGGTATGGGTGTATGAAATGAAATGGAAAAAAAAGTAACAGAGAAGATTGAAGTAACTGAGTAAATGTTTACCTCGATTCACAACACGTTGCATAGCCCTTGATGCATGGTTCACCAACCAACCTATTTAAAGCCCTTTCTCTTCCCACACATTGGTTTTCATCTTCTCTTCCTGAAAATCTTTAACACCAGAGTTAACTTCGCACAATCAGAACATCTCTGCCTTTAAATCCGATTTGAAACCATCAATCATGTCTCAGGAAACTGCTCCCAACCGCCCAGACGGTAGAAAGCCTGGCCAACTCAGCCTCAACAACTCGGTAAGTCACTCAAACCTGAGAAAGCCAACGAAGACCCTAAGATGAACTAGATTATCGATGAAATCCAAGAAGATGGTCGGGGCCATCATCAAGATTAAAATGCCGTTTGAAGTTCATAGCTACATCGACGTCCTTGCATCTGAGGATTCTGACTCCCCTTTCGACAGGAAGGCTTGGGGATATGAGAACGCGGTCAAGACCGCACTGCAGGTGTACGAGCGCCATAGCCTGTCTGGTGCTCTTACTGGATTTATTGACGGAAACAATCCTCTTTGCCGTGACCTTCTGGCTATCCTTTACCTCATCGACATACACTATCATCCTCGCGATGGGAAGGGCCTGTCTGTTGCTGAATTCATGAAACAAGTCAGAACTGCTGCTGAGGACGCAGCTACTGTCTATTTCAAGAAGGAGAATTATGAAGAACTGCTCCCTTCCCACATTCAGGTCCTGGCGGCTCGTTACATGGCCCCATTCGCTCGCTCGATGGAGTACATCTACGGTTTCCTCAGCAAAGTGAACAGATTGCATCTGGCTCAAGTTGATCCCTTGGTCTAACGTCCACTACTTGAAAGGAGTCCAATGGTGACAGTTGGTTTTGGTAGGTAGTTAGGGGATTAGTTTGGGGATGGTAAACACCGGTTCTGTAGCTCCGTCTGCCTTTCGTTGCCTCTAGCAGTTCTCGAGGAGAGGGGGGAACGCTTGCAAGCTGTCCCCAGCACAGTCAGTAGGTATTTCAATACAAAGGAAGAGTCTACCCAAATTACTCATAGCATTTATCCCTAATAAGTTCTTTACACTAGCCAGCTTGTGCGGCGCTGAGTTTACACCGCTTATCAGGACAGGGTACTTTAGTGTCTAAACAATGGTCTTGATATGCGCGTACCAGAAGCTGTTTGTGACTCTATGAGGACTCGTCGGGCATGGCATTGTCTTCAGCTACTTCGGTATTAACAGGTAGCAATAAAGACAGGTGACGAGACAACGCCCAAAGAGAGGCGATGCTTCCAGGTTGAAACTAGACTCAGAACTCAGAGCCTATAGCTACTGCTCCTCTTACCCCTTACCATACCGGCGATCGAAACTACCACACAGTTCCAACCCCACTCCACAGATATAAAAACGGACGTCCGCATCGAGCGGCCAACAGACTTGCTTCATCACTAGCGGACCACAATAACGATGGGTGACGAGGCCAACGCCCAAAAGGCCAGAAGCGAAGGACCTGGGCAGAACAAGAATCTGCAACTTTCTCAGGGGGAAGATTAAGAAGAACCCAGCGGGGATTGAAGATCTCTATGTCCAGACCACGTCTAGGCGATGAGAGCTGTATCAAGCTTGTTACGATCTCGAGGAAACGAGTGCCGGCAAGTTCAGGAAGTCTGGATTCAAGTCAACATTACGCAACACTGCTCACAGCACCATGGCGCAGGGTTTAGCCCTAGTTACCGACCAAGACAGGAGTTACAAGCTAGGAAGCGCCCAAGCTTAAGACACAACAGTGGCCGCGAGCATGTAAGGTCCGTAACATAACTCTCTAATGTACACTCTTGTTACTTATATAGGTCACTAAGAACTAGATACTAAGGCTAATCTTATATACCTTAACGGCTCCCGTTAGTCCTAAGATGACAAATTAGGGGTTACGTCCTAGGATATCCTATGTGGGTGGGCAAAGCTCCCCCTCCTTGTCCAGGCCAGCGGGATTTCCACCATTTTGCGAGATATTAACACCCACACTTGGTATTACGCAAATAAGTTCACATGTTAAGACAAAGGGGCCGGAAGTGTTTTAACTGTTTGATTTGTACAACCTATGAAAACCATGGGCTCCTCCCGTTCCTACAAATGTGTAAAAGAGTAAAACATGGGACAAACGACAGTGTATAGCCAACACTGTCCTTCATGTAAGTCCCCTCTACAGGCTACGCTCTCAAAACCAAACCCAAGAGCATGCAGGATTATACGCCATTGTGACCCGAATCATTCCTCATCTTTGTTCCTTATTCCAATATTTAGTTCTTCTTAGCCATGGTGTTGAGAGCGCTGCCGTTCTTAAACCACTCGATCTGAGGGCCGTTGAAGGTGTGCGACAAAGGGATCTTGAAGGACTCGCCCTCCTTGGGGTGGACGGTAATGACGAAAGGCTTGCCAACCTCGAGCTCGGTGCAGGGAAGGTCGATGCGGTCAGTGGGCTTGATCTTGTCGTAGTCGGCGGGATCGGTGAAGGTCAGGGGCAGCATGCCCTGCTTCTTCAGGTTGGTCTCGTGGATACGAGCGAAGGATCGGGTAATGATGGCGAGGCCACCGAGGTGACGGGGCTCGAGGGCAGCGTGCTCTCGGGAAGAGCCCTCGCCGTAGTTCCAATCACCAACAACAACCCAGCGGATGCCCTTGGCCTTGTAGTCACGGGCGACGGCAGGGACGGCACCCCACTCGCCGTTGGAGTAGTTCTCAACCTTGTTGGCCTCTTCGTTGGCCTCGTTGATGGCACCAATCAACATGTTGTTGGAGATGTTGTCAAGGTGGCCACGGTACTTGAGCCAAGGACCAGCCATGGAGATGTGATCGGTGGTCGTCTTGCCCTTGGCCTTGATGAGGATGGGGAGGTCGAGGGCATCCTTGCCGTCCCAAGCGTTGAAGGGAGAAAGAAGTTGGAGGCGGTCGGAGGTGGGAGCAACGTTGACGGTAACGCTGGCACGGTCCTTGGGAGGGGCCTGGTAGGTGTCGTTACCTGGGTCATAACCACGCTCAGGAAGACCAAGACCGGTAGGGGGTGAGAGCTTGAAGTCCTTCCCATCCTTGTCCTTAAGAGTATCGGTCAAAGGGTTAAAGTGGAGAGAACCAGCGATGGCCATGGCAACAACCAGGTCGGGCGACGCAACGAAAGAGTGGGTGGCAGGGTTTCCGTCGTTTCGGCCAGTGAAGTTTCGGTTGAAGGAAGAGATGATGGAGTTGGCGGTGCCCTTAGGGACGTCACGGCGATCCCACTGACCAATGCAAGGGCCACAGGCGTTGGCGAGAACGATTCCACCGAACTCCTCGAAGGTCTGGAGCTGGCCATCACGGGCGATGGTGGCGCGAATCTGTTCTGAGCCGGGAGAGACGACGAAGGCGGCCTTGGACTTGACGCCATGGTCGAGGGCGTCGCGGGCAATGGAAGCAGCACGGGACATGTCCTCATAAGAGGAGTTGGTGCAGGAGCCGATCAGACTAACCTTGAGCTCCTCGGGCCAGTTATTGTCCTTTACGGCCTGGCTGAACTTGGAGATGGGTGTGCCCAGATCGGGTGTAAAGGGACCGTTGATATGGGGCTCGAGCTCGGACAAGTTGATTTCGAGGTGTTGGTCGTACTCGGCACCCTCGTCGGCTCGGAGGCCGTGGGCATATGCGCGAGCAAAGTCACCGATCTCAGTTCGCTTAGTAGCAGCGAGGTAATCGTAGTGGCGTTCGTTGAAGGGGAAAACGGAAGTGGTCGCTCCAATTTCAGCTCCCTAGGAAATAGTTAACGACCGTGCAATTCAAATCGAGAAAAGGGTGAATTGCCATATTGGACACGGTTCCTTGACCAGTGGCAGAAATGCCATCAACACCAGGGCCATAGTATTCGACGATGGCGCCAGTGCCACCTTTGACAGTCAGGATATCGGCGACCTTGAGAATGATGTCTAGATGTAGATGATGGTTAGCGCATTGACCATATTATTAACTATGGGGATAAGTGGGTGTGTGGGGAAGTCACGTGCCCTTGGGGGAAGTCCAGCCGCTGAGTTGGCCAGTGAGCTTGATACCGATGACCTTGGGGGCCTTGAGCTCCCAGGGGAGGTTAGCCATGACGTCGACAGCATCAGCACCACCGACACCAATGGCGGCCATGCCGAGACCGCCACCGTTGGGAGTGTGCGAGTCAGTGCCGATAAGGAGACCGCCAGGGAAAGCGTAGTTCTCGAGAAGAATCTGGTGGATGATGCCGGAACCAGGGCGCCAGAAACCAATGTTGTACTTGGCACAGGCGCTGGACAGGAAGTCATAGACCTCCTTGTTGATATCAACAGCACGGGCAAGATCCTTCGGGCCACCGACTTGGGCCTCAATCAAGTGATCACAGTGAACGGTACTGGGGTTGGCGACTGAGTCCATACCAGCAGACATGAACTGGAGAATGGCCATCTGAGCGGTGGCATCTTGGCAAGCAACACGATCAGGTCGGAGCTTGAGGTAGGAGTTACCACGCTCAATCTCCTGGCCATGGGGATCATCCAAGTGAGAGTAGAGAATCTTCTCAGCGTAGGTGAGGGGTCGGTTGAGACGAGCGCGGACGATGTCGAGGTTCTCGGACATCTTTTTGTAGTTGATGAAGTTGCCTTCTTCCCAGTTGTTCTGGCGGACCTATACAGCGGGGCCAACGAGGGCGCGAGTCAGCCTCCATTGCATTTTAAAAACCAGTTTCCGTTGTTGTCTGCTTTTGATATCACTGCTGCCACTGCTCTTGGCTTTGCTATAATGGACTCATTTCGAAAGTGTTCGTCGCGGAAGAGTCTTGTACTGCGTTGCAAGATTGCCGGTGTTGCCGAGAGCGTAGCGGGGTGTGACCGCGGGCAGTGACAACAACGGCATGTGAGTGAGAGCCCGCGAGGGCGAGCTCCCCCACATGTGCCAGAAAACACGTGTGCACATGTCCGCGGCGGATCATGCCAAAGTGAAGCTTACCTTCTTGTCCAGAGGGCTGTCGGAGACGGTGGCCATGCGGCGGATGCCCGAGGCACCGCCAGCGATGGCGCGGCTCCGGGCAATGTTGCCCAGAACCTGTCGAGAGGCAAGCATTGTGTAGGAGGGGGGACGGATGCAGCGTCCAATTGAGAGGAGAGGGTCTGGGGTATCACAGGGAGGAGGAAGGACAGAAGAGAGAAGACGCTCTCAGGATGGGGAGGGGAGGGTTGAGTATTAAAAGAAAGAGAAGTGCCTTTTCCCGGTGGAGGAGAGGTGTTTTTGGCCGGGGCACCGCCAGCCGAGACCGAGGGCGAGGAGATTGCCTCAGTTCCCTTGCCTGGTGTGCAGCCGTCCGGATGTTACCTTCACGCACGGTAAGGCGAGGTACCTGCCTGCCATGTTTCGCTCTTCTCCAAATGGCCCACGGTTGAAGGGCCCTCAGTGCGCACACGCCCCCCTCCGCACCTATCCTCCCCCAAACCACCTCCCCAAGAGCCCCGTGGTCCACACCTGTGGAACCGCTGCGAGCGACTGAGAACCACTAAGAGCCACTGCATGTCCCACCGCAGCGCCGAGGAGCAGCTCGAGCGGGCGCGACCACCCAAAGCCACTACAGCGTGGGGCCGGGCGACGTACAGCTAGCCAATCATGAACAGGTAAAAAATAATCGGCACATCCCTTAGGCTCTACGTTGCGACCACTTCGTCATGGCCCGTAACCGAAAACCTCCACTCTGCCGAGGGATCAACTCTCCATGTCACTTCCGTCGCACTGGCCCGCGGATGACAAACGGCGACCGGCCACAAGCAATACATCTTGTGCGCTGACATCCGCGAAGACTTGCGATGCCCATGGGTGGAGTGGGCCGTGTTCCAAACTGTGCTGCAAGTACCTTTTTGCTGGTTGTTTGTGCGTCCACCGTCCTCATCCTTCTATCCATCATCCACCCACCCCTCCCTTGTCCATCCGGCCAAGCTCAAATCGTCATCCCCCCATGTCAACTCCCCCAGAGTTGATCCCAAGACATGATTAACACGATTCCCGTCAACATGACGAGGACTGTGCATAATGGTGGAAATGGCAGATGTCATGATCAACCCAGCCTCATCAATATCAAATCAAATAATCATCATGGGCCTTTTGTCTGACGGAAACACCGACACAATCGTTCGTAGACAGACAGAACAGTCCGCAATCCCGCCCGAGAGCAGAAAATAGAGAACCCCATTCCAGCCGCGATTGACTTCCATGGTTGGGCCCCGCCTGGCCTCGTCCACGTCGTCTATGCCCTGCTCGATGGAGGCGCTGCTGTGGGAACAGTGAAAGTGGGCAAAATGGTTGCTTACGTCAGAGCCTTGCCCCGGTGCATCTTGCCCCATCGCCGAAGAATGCCCCGGATACCGAACGGACGTTGGACGGACCTTCGGCTTGGCCTCGATGATACGAGCCATCGACCATTACCACGGCTTTCGTTCGGCTGGAGAGTTCAGGCGATCAGCAAGCAATGATTCTCAGCGGAATGACATATCCCTAAAAAGAAGCAGCAAGGGGAGCTTCGGAATGGCTAAGCACTACTTTGTTTCGATTCCGGCATTGGTGAGGCTGGTCACGATACTATTGACCAGGCTCGGCATGTGCGCACAAAAGTTAACAGTGTGCGTTCCAAGTCGATGTGCACATCCGCACCCATGGCAACTGGATTCCTTTCCAACTCCACCAACAGACGATGACTACTGTCAAGCGATGCCAAACGACATCCCAGAACTCCAGCAGTGACCTATGCGAGTTCCACTCTCCACATTGTACTTGCTCCGGGGCTCTCCATGAATCAACATACTAAAAGTATAAGAGTTACTGAGTGCTGGGTACGAATACTCACCATTGTCCATAGCTTGTTCCTTTGTCGGAGTCCGTCCCCTCTTACAAGCTCTAACTCGGAGTTCCTCCCTACTATCGGCACTCCGTCGAGTCCGTGTTTACGCCTCGGATGGAGCTTCGGCTGCCAGGCGGCTCCACGTGCGGACAACAGCCAAGACTCAGGCCAAATGGATGACGATGGATCCAATCCTCCCATCTCCACTCCCTGGTTCTCGTTTTCCTGCCCTTCCCCGGGGATTACAGGCGGGTATTGGCAGCCCGTTTACCAGATGCCAGCTTACCAGCTCTCCAAGCAACGTACCCCACTCCACCGCTCGCTGGTCCGGGTCCCGGGGACAGCGAAGGGGAAAATTACCGCATGGCATCCTCGAAGAGGCTTAGCACCGTCGGCGGCTCCATTCCTCAAACAGGCCCCATCCCTTGGGCCTTTGTGCCCTAGACCAATTTTTCGCGGGCCCTGTCGTTTTGGTGTTTTGGGACCTCGCTCAGGCCTCGGACCGGCGGCTTTCACGTCGGTCGCCGTCCGTGGCGCTCGTTGATAGCGGTGTTACGAGGCTTGCCGCTCGGTCACCGACCTTTTGGAGCTTTCCTTGGCTTCTTGGACGCTTTTGCGACGCTTTTGACCCCTTCTCTCCGCGCCGTAGACCGCCCTGTTCCCTGCCCCAGCCAATGACAGCCGTTGCGATTACCTACCATCACTGAGTTGCTTCCCATCTGCCCTGTCCCGTCATCCTCTTTCCTCGGTTTCAGCCGCATCGCGGCCCAACAGCCACTTTTTTGGTTTTCCCACCAGCTAGCTAGCTGACTGACACCCCCATTTATTGGCCAGAGGGTTTTTTTTTTGTTGCCAACCGGGCTAATAACACACCCGGGCATCTTTTTTTTTTTCTTCCCTCGCCTTTTACTCCTAGGGCATGGGAAACAGACCACTTGATTTGAAGAATAGATATGCCTCGTATGCCCAGACCTGTTATACCCGTATGACCGGCCGAATTCGCCCGAGCAGACCCAATTCTTCACTGGAGAAACATGGCGGTTGCGCAAGCTGACTTCCCCAGACCCACCAAATGTGTTGCGTACCCATTGAAACCTCCGACGCCATGTAGCATGTGGCTCATGAACCCGTACAGTAGCTGTGGACTTCCTGCACCGAACTGTCAAGAGCCTCCCTGTTAATGTGGCGGTTAAAATCCACATGTGAACAAGACTAGAAGCATGTGGCTCAAAGGCGTTTTAAACTCGGACGTGGCTGAAGATCATCACTCCCTCAATCTATGTTGTGGCACGCTCTTATCGCTTGCTTCCCCGCGTAGTTTGGATTTTTGATCGCACTGTCCGTAAACACTGTCTCCCCACCGAGAAAAAAGTTAGTTATCGCAACCTCACAATTGCGGACACCCACTACGGCTAAACGAAACATCTACGTACCCAGAACTTCAAGGCACCACAGCCACCAGAAAGCAACGTCAGGACAACAGCACAGAGCTTCTCCCTTTATATATCGTCATAATGGGAATCACCACCAGCCAGCGGACCATCACCAAGACCAGGCGCAAGACCAGGTGGGTTTCCTGCCCTCTGTAGCACCTCCATGGCAAATTCCACAGCGTACATCGTACTGACATGACTTGCTCCAGGGACGTTGATCAAATCAAAGCAGACCTGCTCTCTCCCAAGCACCTTTCTCAGTGGAAGGATAGCAAGGCTGTCGAAGACCTCCCCGACCTCGGCCGCAACTACTGCACAGAATGCGCCAAGTGGTTTGATACGGCGCCCACACTGGTTGCGCATCGCCGAGGAAAGCCTCACAAGAGAAGGTTCGTATATTCTTTCTGGTTTATGTGCCAGATAATGGATCTTCTAACTTCTTTTCCAGGATCAAGCAGCTCTCCGAAGTGCCATACTCTCAGAAGGAGTCTGAGGCTTGCGCCGGCTTGGGGGCCTATGAAGGCTATGCTGGCAAGGAAACTATCAAGCCCGACACGCAGGACGACGTTGACATGGCAACCTGAAGTCCTGTTCGACTCTGTCTATGTACATTTTGATATTCACTGGATCTATATCTGCTATTTCAGCAGTCCCAGGCTCTCCGCTCAGATCGGTGGAACTGGACTCGATCTCCGCGGCTCAACTTTGCAGAGGCTAGGCGTGGGTTGGATTTGTTGGACTAGTTGTGGCATCTGTGTCTCCGCCATGCCATCACCTAATTCCACGACCGCGGGGTCTAGCAAGGGCACTACCCCGACCCCGGCTACCACGAGGAATGCCTCTGCCCCTTGTGGGATTTCCTGGAACCGCCGGAAGTCGTGACTGGCGGGGTTCTGGGGTCGCAAACTTCGACGACTTGGTGGTTGTAGGAGGGTTCTCGACGAAGGACATGTCCGTGGTCCTACAAGGCGGTCAGGCAAATAGGCGAGGGGCTGTCACAGTGGGCTTACATGAAAGTCATATCGCCATCTTCTCCCCGGGATGGAGGGTTGGCAGGGGCGGGTTGATGTTCTTCACGCGGTCGCTCACGACGGAATGATTCGGGAACAGGTCCCTGGATGCTTGTGTCAGCGGCCTGGTTCTAGAGCGTAATGAATAATAGACGGATAGACCAATACACACCTCGGGAAAGTCGACGCAAAACGCATTCATGTTAAGGCCGTACAAGAAGCTAGCAAAGGACTCGCTAAACCGAGCAAGACTCTCGTGCATGACTTGGAAGTGCATCATGTTGACTTCGAGGTCGGCCATGGCGTCCGACAGCTCAGCAAAGGCAGGCTCGAAGGTGTTGAGGGGGAACGGAGCATCGCCATCACCGGCATGGCGGGCGGAGTCGCGGAAGGAGGAACGCGATGAGGGCCGCAGCGGGGTGGTGGGACGCGACTTACGCGAGCGGGAGTTGGATCGCTGACGGTCGCCGGACATTTCGAGAGGTGGAGGGTGACTCGGGCTGCGGGTGTGGTTTTTGGTTCTTTGACGTTGTTCCTCTTGGGCGGATTGTTCGGTGATTGCGTGTATAGTTGTTGGACGTGGGTTGTTGAAAATGAGTACTTGAGCTTTTGATGATGCTTGGATGTCAACAACCAAAGGCGGTGGTGGCGGTTTGGTTGTCGTTGCAGTGAATAATTGCCCCGCAGGAAACCAGCGTGGTACATACAGTGCAGTGCGGAGGCCGGAAGGTTGGTGGGGAATGACAGTGAGCCCGTGAGCGATAGTACATTGTGTACCTATCACATCGTATCTCGCTTTCGGGGACACCTTGGCTGACCTTGCTTAGAGGTTGTTGGGGTCTGGATAGAAACCTAATAGGTAAATCAGTGTTTGCTGTATAAATGGACTCTAATCATGTTAAGCTCAGTCCCATTATAGCCACATTCTTCACCCAGATTTCGTTACTTTTGCGTGGTGAGTTGGGCTCAACCAGGGGAGGTGCCAAAGGTGCGTGCGTGCGGCCATCGTGTGTGGTGAAGCTGCTGGATGGGTGATTAATCTTGCAGGGACCACTGACAAGGGCCTCGCTGGGCAGATGAACGCTGTATAGCATTCTATTTAGCACCATCATCAGGTGAGTGAGCTCAGGCAACGGATGTCGTCTTTCGTGGCATGTTGATGTTTTCCATCTGGCCGTAGGGTAGGTAGCCAGTGGTCCAATGAGTAAATCGTTACGACTGGAGTTGTCTAGTCGTCATACCCATCCTTGGTTACAAATTATTGATTCAAGCTGTTTACTGGGAATTATTAGGAGATCTCTGCTTTCACTGATGACAGTATAGCGTCTATTTCAGTCCCTTTCCGTCGGACAGAATACACGTATGAGATGATCGGCTGGTGACATTAGGCACCCGATGTACTAACAGGGCAACCGGCAAGCACCTGCCACTCCAAGCCTCGACGTAATTATGGAACAGCCTTGGACCCTTGCTTCGCGGGGGGCACCTGCCAACGACCGCCCTAATTACCCGCTTTGAAGTGAGAAGTCACTCGTTGCTCCTCTCGTCCCATTCCATCCCGTCGCGTCGCATCCCCTATAATCCTCCGTTTTTTCAGCCTCACTCCCCCTGTCTACTCCCCCGGGGGATCGTTGAGCCGCCTGAAGAACGCCCAAGACACAGCAACAGAACTGCCCGGTAATTGGGTCGTCTTGTTTGGGAGGCCGCCCTTGACTCGTATCGAGAAATCACCGTTAATGTCGCCGTCATCGTCAGCCTTGCGCCCCGACACTCCGACGCTGCTGTTCACGCGCGCACCCGTTCTGACCTGTCCTCTCCCAACCACTTATGAACTCCCGACTGCGGCAACTCGTCTCCCCAGATCATCTTCTCCGTCTGACTTCGTCTCTGCCACTCTTGCGCTCTCTTCCGGCGCATCCATCCCACGCTGTCAGATCCTTTGCCAGGCCCCGCCAAAGTCCGCTCACAAACTCAGCGCTAGTTGGGAACCAGCCTCAGCCAACTTTTCTCTGGACGTCTTCTGTTGAGACTTCTCTACCTACTGTTGGACCTACATTCAAAAGCCTATCCCCAAACCTGCCAAGACTCAGTCGCTTTCGCTCTCGCGTTGCTCTTAAATCCCCCACCCAGACTACTGGGAGACGATACGGAACTGCAACTGGAAAACCAACCCCAGGCTCAACTGAGACCCATCGACTCGAGGCGAACCTTTTATATACGACCGTTGTAGCTGCCACTGTCGTTGCTGCCGTCTTCCTTGCTTCTTTCTGGACCGTCAAAGATCCAGTTGCCAGCCCGTCTGAATCTCGAGAGCTCCAAGAACTCATCGAAACCATGGCTTTTGAAGTGCCCCCGGGACGTCCGGATAACCTAACCTCCGAGCAGGAAGAGAAGCTCCGTAAGCTCTGGGCTTCCATCTTCCAGCTCTGTGGCGTGGCCGACGACGACAGTGCCTCCAGTGCTGCCGATGTCCTTGCCTCCAAGGAGAAGGAAGATTTCATTTCGGCTGAGACCGACGCCCCTAAGAAGAAGCGCTTTGGCGTTTTCCGAAAGAAAGACTCCAAGTCTGGAACCTCAACTCCCACGTCCGTCGACTCACCGGCTGGTGGTGATGACGATAAGTATGGCCAGACAAAGCATTTCTACGAGACACTGGCCAATCAGACCCCGGAGTCCATTCGTGAGACCATCTGGGCCATGGTCAAGCACGATCACCCGGATGCCCTGGTCCTGCGCTTCCTCAGAGCGCGCAAGTGGGATGTGGAGAAGGCCCTTGTGATGCTCGTGTCGACCATGAACTGGAGGCATACGGACATGCACGTCGATGATGATATCATGAGGAACGGCGATGGTGCCGCCATTATCGATGAGAAGGATGCCAAGTCGCCCACAAAGCAGGTCAGTCAAGACGTCCTAGCGCAGCTCCGCATGGGCAAGAGTTTCCTGCACGGAACCGACAAGAGCGGCAGACCCATCTGCGTTGTTCGCGTCCGGTTGCACAAGCAGGGTGAGCAATGTGAAGCCAGTCTCGAGCGATACACTGTCTACATCATCGAGACTGCCCGGATGGTTCTTGAGCCTCCCGTTGACACTGCCGTGAGTATTCTTGATCCAACTGTCACTTTCTGCGACAGCATATCTAATGGGCCCTCTTTAGTGTGTGATCTTCGACATGACGGGATTCTCTATGGCCAACATGGATTATACACCCGTCAAGTTCATGATTAAGTGTTTTGAGGCGAACTATCCAGAGTCCCTAGGAGCGGTTCTCGTGCACAAGGCCCCGTGGGTGTTCCAGGGTAAGTTGACCTACCACCATATCAATAATAAAAAAGCAGTTACTGACTGACGGCATAAAGGCATCTGGAAGATCATTCGTGGTTGGCTAGACCCCGTCGTGGCGAGCAAGGTTCACTTCACCAACAACAAGACAGAGTTGGAAGAGTTCATCGAGCCCAAGCACATCATCAAAGAGCTGGAGGGCGACGAGGACTGGGAGTACAAGTACATTGAGCCAATTCCTGGCGAGAATGACAAGATGAAGGACACGGAGACGAGGGACCGTCTCGTCGAAGCACGCGAGGAGCTGGTCAAGAAGTATGAGCACGCCACCAGGGAATGGATCCGCAACCCCGAGGGAGACGAGGCCAAAGCCATCAAGGCCGAGCGAGAGAAGCTGGCCGAGCAGCTCAAGGTGGACTACTGGAACCTCGACCAATATATTCGAGCGCGGACACTTTACGATCGCCAGGGAGCGATCCAAGGTGGCGGCAAGACAGACTGGTACTCGGCACCCAAGGCTGTAATGCGCCCAGCGTCAGCGGTTTCAACTTCGGCTGACGACTTAGACTAAACATCTGTTGGGAGGAGTCTGGGTATGTAGACGTAGACAGGGGCAAAACACAAAGCTAGACAGTGACACTAGAACATCCAGTCGTGAGGCTATGTCTTTGAAGGCTACTTGCCGTTGCACTGCGGCGAGCCCATTTAATGAATTGATGTACGGTACCAAAGATACATGACCGAACATCAAGAGATAAGACGACTTGTCTAGATCCTGGACTTGATGTCCTCGCAGAGTGCCTTGAGCTGGTCCGTGTCGGCCTCCAGGGTGGGCCACCTGATGCCTAAGCCTTCGGTCTCGTTTGGCTTGGGGATCTATTAAATCATCAGTACGCGAGAAGGGAAAAAATGTCGGTGGTAAACTCTATGAAATGTGAGCTTACCATGTGGAAATGGACCTGGCATGATTGTTAGTTTGATAGGGATGTGATGGCGGATGGAAGGAATATGAGACTTACATGGTGGACCTGCTGGTGAGCGATGGTGCCGTTATTTTGAAGGATGTTATAATCAGTGGCACCGGATGCCTTGATAATTTTCTTCAAGGTGGGCTATTTGAGGAGATCCAAGGGTCATCAGTAGCTCGTTCTCATCCAAGCTGCATTCTTTCCGCTGTCGGGGCAAGTGGGGTGCTTGGCTTACTAGGACTTCGATGAGTTCGTCATCGGGGATATCGGTAAGCTTAGCACCATGGAACTTGGGAATAACGAGCTGGTGGTGAAATTGCAATAGCCCATTGTCAGTTTGTGTCTTGGATTGGGTGGCTTGACGTGGCGGAGGTGAGGGGAAGATGTGGGCGGACGTGGGCAGAATGCCGAATACCGATGGAGGATTGGCAATTGACGGTGGGAAATAGAAAGAGAGCCGCGGAGAAACGTACAGCGTGACCCTTGCTAAGTGGACCAATGTCGAGGAATGCGAAGACCTTTTCACTCTCGAAGAGCTTCATGGAAGGGATTTCGCCTGGACGAAGGGGATTAGCAAGACGTCTTGGTGATGTCACGGGAGGCGATGAGGGTCGGTATCTTGTTGAACTTGCCCTTAATGATTTTGCAGAAGATGCAGGCAGCGGCGGAGGCCATGATGAAAGCGAAGATGGAAACAAGGTATTGTGAAGAGATTGGGTGAGCGGTTACGGTGTAGGAAGAAGAAACAAGATGTTAGAAGACGAGGAAGATGAGGAAGTTGGGTGACGAACGACTGGTTGAACACACGGAGCTGCATCGGGAGAGCTCCAGTCAATCCAATGGCGGAGCACGAGTGTTGGTTGGTGGATTCCTGAGGCATCACGAGCAGAGGGGTCTATAGAACAAAATAAGTCATCGGATTTTCGGAGTGGGACCTCCCATCGAACTCACCTCTTGCCTTTTACCAGATGTGACCGTGGGATTGGCCCAACAAACTCCATTCTCCCAATCTTTGGCACCTTTCGTCTGGAAGACCCAGATTCGAATTTTTGTTTTTTGCACCTCCTCGTGATGCGCCAAATGCGGTGATTCTTTTGATATCATTTTTTATTCGCAGAAGTAACCGGAAATGCCCTATTTTGGTCCTTTTCATGGCTTGAACAGACGTGGCTGTGTGACCTTGCCCGCCCGAAATGAGGCTGTCCGTAAGTACGTCATTGTGCGAGGGGTCGCTGAACGGTACGTACCCCGCCACATCCGTCGGGCGGACCCCTCCAAAGATGATCCCAAACCTGCCTGAAAGCTGCCTACAATTTTACTACCAACATCCATGATCCTTCGTCTGTCAGCTATTAGGTAGCACTTTCCACCTCTGAGCTCGTTCGGGTGCCTTTTGCCCAGTCCCTCTGACCACAGCCCAAGACGAGGGCTCCGCTCGTGTTCTTAAAGGGACCCGTTTCTTCCCAAACTTCCACCCTCTCGTCAATCTTCTTACCCTGGACTACCTCCATTTGGATCTTCAGCCCACCACAAGACCACTCTCCTACAACACTAACTCAACCTCTACCGCGATGCCCGAGTTTGTCAGCACTCCGCTCTTCGGCGGCGCAATTGTCGCCGATCTTCCCTCCAACTTTGCCGACGTCAGGTATGCGCCCCTGTGTCGCGCCGACTTTGCGCGCAAGACCTTTCACATTGGTACTGACCACTCTCAAGCAAGTTGCGACAGGTCCCCGACAACCAAGAGGTTTGGATCGACCAGGACGGCTTCACCAGCATCATCTTCGACATCTCCGAGCGCGTCGGCGGATCTGGATCTGGCCCTGAGATTGACGGTCGGGCTATGACGACCCATCTCGAGGACATGGTCGGTTCTGACATTGACACCGTCAAGATCTGGAACACCGCTGAGACCGAGTTCAGCCGCCTCGAGTGCGTTCCTTTCCCAATAGCCGCCCACACTCGCAATACTGATTTCTCCTCTACAGCCCTGGAACCCCGGCCTACACCCTCATCTGTACGCAGACGCCGCAAGTCGGCCAGGCCCGCGACCAGACTTCCGCTCCCGACTTCACAGCAATCACCCTGACCTTGCTGCGCCTCGAAAAGGTCAAGACCGATATTCTCATCACCATCAACGTGCCGCACATAAAGGGCGAGTACGATGAGGACGACGTTGATCTCGAGCTCGGACGCCAGGGCAAGCTCATTGGCGATGCTGTCGAGTACTCTGCCCGCATCTGGGCGTCGTTCAAGATCAAGGACTGGGGCCTGTTTGGCGCGCATTGAGTTGGCGCAGGTTATACATAAGTAGTTGCAACTTCACGAAGAAGGCAGGGTAGTCAGGCGATCATTTAGTTGGATGGACATTGGATGGATACATCAACACGGATATCAGGATGAATTATACGACTGAAACGGCCTACGTGCTCGTATGGTTAGGTGGAAGATATAGGGATGGAATCAATAGTAGCTTCAAAAAACTCGACTGAGATCACATCTTGCTCGAAGGAGGTGCTAGGTTAGATGAATTTGGCTGTCACCGACGAGAGTCTTAGTCGGGACCACGAGACTCAGATCATGTAGCATGGTCTCTGAAGTTTCAAGGAGATTGCACATATCTTAGTTCATATGTTGTATCACTTGGACATCATATCATCCATTTAGAATATGCTCCCATAAAGCAAGCCACCACGCCTCCCACCCGTGTTTCATGCCTCTTCTTCAAGAGTAAGATCAACCATTTTCTCAACCACATTATCCCCACCCGTCTTACTTTCCTTGCCGGTCTTGCCGGATGTCCCTTGCTTCGCCCACTTGACCGCAATCAGCTTCATCACGTCCTTCTGCGGGCTCCCCGGGTTCTCCTCCCTCACCACGGCCATCTGCTCCTTGACGAACTCCAGGTACCGACTCGTCGTCTTGCCGGCCGCCCGGGGCACAGGCTTCGTCTGCCGCAACAAGCCCTTACAGCTGCCGCACCGATGGCGCTGCGGGTCGATGCTCTTCGAGTGGCGCTTGAATTCGGTGGCACACTCCTCACACTCCCAGACGTACTTGAAGTCGATCTCGTAGCTGTGCTTGGTCGTCACCTTGATGCCGCGGCTCGCGAACACCCGTGAGCATTGCGCTGCCCACACCTTGAACTCTTTGCCGTGCGGGTTGTTGGTCACGCTGCTGACCATGAAGTTGGCGAGATGGCAGAATTCGTGTGCCAGAACGTTGAGCAGACGATCCTCGTCGTCGATGACCTTTTCCGCCAGCTCGATGGAGGCGTGGTGCTTGAACTGCGCCGAGACCTGTGCGCCGTCGGCCTGCCTAGTCCGGACCGTCTCGCGCCGCCAGTTTGCACGTCCCGCCGTGGTGTTGAGTGTCTTGGACCAGACGAGTTTCACGCCGCCTGTCGACTCAGCCAGCTCGGCGATTCTGCCATGTGTGATTTCTTTGTCGAGTTCGCCGAGGAATTCCTCGGCCAGGGCTTGCTTCCTGGCGCCAAAGGCCTTTTTCGTCTCCATCTTTGGGGCTTTTCTGGAACTTTGCTTGGCAGGACTCTTGATCACCGGGGGGAGCATAAGTTTGCGAGGAGAGTGCTGGTCGTTCCAGTCGTTCACCAGATCCTGACTCCAGAAGTCGTCCATACTGGGCCTATGAGGTGTCTGGGGAATCTGGGTTTGTTTGCTAGGCGACTTCAAACCTTTTGCCTTGGAAGTCCTTGGAGGGGTGTTCGGGGGTGTAGTGAATTCGTTAGTCTTTGAAGGTTTGCACTCGTCGTCTGAAAAGTCCTGGAGTTGAAGCCGCAGTTTGGCGAACGTGTCTGCGAGATCAGCGGCGCTTGAATTGCTCGCTGATGGTTTCGGATACTCAAGTTTCTTGTACTTTGATGAAGGCTGAGCGATCGTCTTGGTTGGTGCAGTTTGTTGAACTGACGAAACGTTGTCCTTCTTTGTTCCCGCTGAGATCTTGCGTTGGCCAACTGGAGTGGGCTCTGGCAAATGTGAATTATTGGTTACCGAGGCCGCATCCTTCGTCCGAGATGGCTTTCGGCCTTGTCCCGTTGATTTTGCCGCATATCTCCTCTGGGGTCGGAACGGCGAGTCGTTGATCTCAGAGTCACTGCTCAACCCGGAAGATTCCTCTTCCGCAGTTTGGTATATGCTGGGATCATCGACTTCGGCCTCGACGTAATCACGAACTGTCTCCGTTTCTGACTCGCTGTCCCAGGCCTTGGCAATTTCGGAGGCTTTCGATCTTGGCTTCTCTTCCATAGGGGTCCTTGAAGACTGCGGCTCAGCCTCCACCTTAGGTTTCATCACCGTCCCTCCTCTCGTCCTTTGCAAGCGTCGAATCCTGGTTAACAATGCCTCTTGGTCGGAGTCACTGGCTTTGTCGGTTTCATCCTCTGAATCTTGGACAACTGGGGGCCTCCTTTGCACGCGCACCGGTGGTTCGTCATCCAAGTTTTTGATGACTGGTGATCGTCTCCTTTGTGACCCTCGCACACGCGTTTGAGACTCATCATCTTCAGACTCTGCATCTGAAGAAGGGCTCTTGCTGGGCTTCCTCTCGAGCACTTGCTTCACCCTGTGTCGGGGTTCCTTCGCCGTCGCTTCCACACTGCCCTGATAGTTTCCAGGCTCCTCTGAACTCCATTTTTGAAAGAGAGGGTTGGGTGCAGATTGACTGGGTTCTCCAAGACGACGCACTCGACGAGTTCTGGACTTGGATGATGACTTAGGGGCTAACGACTTTGCCTCAGTCTTAGGGACTATGTTTGTCCCTCTGGTTACCCTGGTGCTGGGCTTCCGGAGAAGCGATTTCAAATCCGGGAGTTCGTCGTCGCTAGAGGGACAGAAATCGGCCAGGCGAGCCATAGTGGGAATACGCGGTTGGCGTGATGGTTTCCGATGATGTGATACTTCTAATTAGATCACAGATGAGTAATGCCAAAAGAAATAGAACGCTACGCGAATTTGGTGGATGTCATTTGCCCATGCGGCTCTGCAACTAAAGTTGAGGTGGAATTGATCGATATGTCACGGTTCATCGTTTGTTCCTATGTGACTCGCGAAGGGTTACCAGGGGCAACACCAACCAGACAAATCGTGGCGCATCGTGAAAGGTCAGGGATCACGTGACACATATTGGGGCGCATCGATAGGGAATGTGCATTGTGAGGCTCAATGGAGGAGCTGAAAGCCAGAGACATCTCAACAACTCGCCGAGGCGAGGTAGAAGAGCACAGCGGCGCATGCCTGGGGTGAGAGGAGTTTACAGGTCTCATCGAGTCTCGTTAAGGAATGGGCAGGACTCGAGCCGGTGTTCTTCTCAAGTTACCCTGCTTCGGACGCCTCGGGGTCCGGGGTCGATGGAAGTTTAGAAATGCTTCGGATTATCTATTAATAGGGCAAATTGAACCGCGGAGTCCGAGGACAGACCAGGTTTTTATTGGCTTGATGATTTAGGGTCTAGTCCGTATTGTGTAAACACGACGCAACCCAAGAAGCCAAGCCTTGGGCAGACCTAACCGGGAAGGCAAAGAACGAAGACAAGGTAATGAAAGATCCAATACGTATTCATGGCGCTATTAGATGGTGTTCTTAGATTGCTGGCTGCTGGCGTCCAGAGATGAGCAGATGCTGAATAATTAAGTAGCGTTGGGCGTCTCGAAACGTCGCAGCTAGAGAGATTAGAAGGAGGATTCACGCAAGGCCAACTAGGCAGCCCACGACGCCAACGGGCGTATCGCCATCAAGCATCTCTTGCAACTGTCAACCTCAGACAATGCTTCGCCTTGCACAGTCCATTCCACGGCCTGCCTTGTTAGGCGGATCCTGGTGTAGTCCGTCCTCTATGCGCGGCGAGTGGAAACGAGGAAAAAGGGGTGACCACTTGCCACTCCGGGCCCCACAGTCACTTATCAAGCCGTCAAAGCCCCTGGATGATTGACATTGACTGGAGGGACTGGTGGAGGAGTCCGACGTTGGCTTGAATGATCGCTCACCGGCTGTCAGTACTTGCTGGGTACAACAGGGGTGACAGGATGGATGGATGTGCTGCCCGGGGTGAAGGATGACAGTGGCGAATGCAACTTCTTATCATGATATTCCCTGCGTTATTGGCGATAGTCGCGGCGTCTGTCTTATGTACGAAGTGCGTAGCCGTAGTCCAACCCACTCCCATCGCCCGTCAAGGTCTCCTACTCTAGCCGACGGGTGGCTGCGCGCCAGTTTCGACTGACAGGACGGACAACCACAGAGCAAGTAACCAGAGGACTTCGAGGAATCCAATCCACAAGTGGGCACGAGAAAAGGGCGACACGACGCCGTCCCGCATTGGGATTGGGATCGGGATCGCGTGGGATCGTCCCTGGCCCGGGTCTCAAGTCTGATGAACAGGGCCACCCCCCGGCCTAGGCCACAGCACTACCGCAGGCCACGGATGATGTTAGCACATGCGGGAAGCAACAGCAGTCGTCATCGATAAAACTCGGTGCTGATGCATTGCGGACTTTGAATGAATAGTGGAGGAGGGAGGTTGGAGATTGGAGATTGGAGATTGGAGGTTGGAGGTTGGAGGTTGGAGGTTGGAGGTTGGAGCAATTAAGAATAGAGAGAGATAGGAACCGAAGAAACGAAATGCACGGCGGAACCTTCGGATATTAGACTATTACAATACTGTACAAGCCACCATGGCCCAGCCATCTCCTTGGTTTCCTTGCCTTTTCGGCTCTCGCCCTTTCTCACTTTCCTGTGGTTTCTGTGTTCCTGCATGTTTAGTACGTGCAGGCGTGCAGTGGGTGCCCGCACCCCATTTCTTGTTTCTTCCGTTGAGTACGGAGTACTTCGTACCATGTCGCCACTTCCCAGGTCTCCACAACTCAGCCAACCGACTTGAATCCCTCCGAGGTGTCACTACGAACACTGTACCGTATCAGAGATGTCAGATATTTCGGGAATTCTAGTTCAGTCTATGCCTCGCCTCTCCCCAACTCATCTGAGACGCGGCATCTCGAGACACCGGAGTTACCTGGACCCAGGCATGAGAAAAACTCCCAGCACCAGCCCCCGAATGGATCGGGCCCCCGGAATCTGGGGCTTGATGTTTTGACGACCACGACGCGACGGGTTGAAAGGAGGTGGACGTCTCCACCGGAATACCTGAACGCCTCAGAGCCTGTCACTTGGGATCTTCTGTGGAAGTGGCCGAACAATCTTTATTAATGCTAATGCGGACGGAGGGGGAGCTTGAACCGGTAGGTGTGGGTGTGGGTGATTGAGGGAACATTGTAGGACACCCTTATAAGTTACTTACTGCAGCTGTTAATGCCGTCTGCATACCATCGCCGTCAGCCTGTCATCACCATTCGATAGTGCATGGACGGATGGTTGTGATACGAGTATGTAAAGCATCTTCCTCGTAAAACAGGAAAACCTCGTTTTGCTAGTGGTGGCCAGGCAGTTAGAGAGCGAGACATGCAGCAGCGACACCATGAGGTGGTTCCTCTGAAGTCGCAACCCGACTGCTGATGATCGGCAAAGGCAAGAGGAAAACCAGTTATCGTCATCTACTCCCCTGCACCAATCCATCAATTATCTGGCGGAAGCACCCGAATCTCAGGCTGCAAGGTAAAGAGGCTAATATCTGTTTGCAATGCACACTGAGGAAGGGAACGAATTGGAAAAGACAGTGTCTTGTACAGTACGAGTGTCACCCGACCAACACCCGGCATTCGTGACAGCATATGAGCTTGGGGGGATGAGGAGGAGGGCACAGTGCAGCAGCTGTGGGATGCCTCTGTCAACATTACGTAGGGTAGGGTACCGGCGTCCAAAGGCCCGAGAGAGACAAAGATGGACCCTCTCGGTCAAGCGTGTCTTGAATATCCACCCGGACGCGCCGTTCAGGGGGCGTCTTTGACCCGCTGCTCCAGCGTCCATTGTTCAGCAGCGCCCATCGTCCAGCGTCCACAGCGCCTCGAGGGGCAGCCAGCAGCAGGGCTTGGGCTCTAGAGAAGGAGACGCGACGCGTGTCAGGCATTTCCCATTCTCGCCGGTACCTTGGGACGACTTGCAACGCAACGGCCACAGGGGAACGGGGCCTTTTCCCAGTGGACTCTAGTGGGCTTATGCAAGAACTCTATGGGTGCAGGTAAACCCTCTAACTCGGCCCCTTCCCTCACTTCCAAGGCACGAGAGCGCTCTCAGCGTCGAATAATTCCCCTTACCTCAGCGGGATAGGGGACGATTGGGTGGTGACAAGTCATCATGGTTCAGCAACGCAGGGGAGCAACGGGAGACACCCGAAAGCTCCGGACAAGTCTCTCTCGTGTACCTGGGCGGGTCCTCTGCTAGGTAGGAGCTGGGAGGCGACGAATGCTCGTCTGCACCCCATCCACCCACTGAGAGAAAGCTGGAAACGAAGAGAAGAAAAAAAAAAAGACACCACCCATCCATTTCTCCATGCCAACCCGAGGAGACCACCTCCACCTCTACGGCGATGGCTACACCAACCAGAGCCCGTCCTTCTGGCCCTCTCAGCTGGGGCCTCTCTTTGCCCCTGGCCGCCCTGACCCTAGCCTAACCGGGCCACATCCCTGTTCCACGCCCCTGGCTTGCGTTGTGCTGCGCCTGCGCCTGCGCCTGCGACTGGCGGGCGGGCGCTGGTTCCAACTTAACGATTCACACGGTACGAGAGCGGGTACGTATCCCCTCTTAAACACGGACGCGGGCTGGATCTCCTCCTTGATTTCTCTCAGGGGGCTGCCTCAATTTGAGCAACGGTACCTGAGAGACACAACGGAGGACCAGGTCGCTGGAGGGCTGGAAGCATGGAAGACATCAGGGAAGGATCCACAGGAGACAGCAACACACGTACTACACACGCACCACACACGCACTGCAGAACTCCCGGCCGTCACTCCGTCCATGGATTGATTAGTGGATTGAAGCGCGGGCACAGTGTCTCCGAGCTGCCTCTTCCACTGAGTACCTGCGCCCGTAGCGGAATATCGCGCTGAAGGTTGCCCCAACACCGCACCGTTCCTCATCACTGTAGGTCCGAACCCTCCGCAGCCCTCCGCTGGAGCTGCAGCATCCTGTAAACTGTGGCGGCCACTCGGTACTTTGGCTGAGCTGTCGTCCGTCCCGTCACTCCTGAGGTGGCTCGCTCACGTCTCCTTGCGCTTTCCTGCCTGCGTCCTCCACTTTCCCGCTTCCACTCCCACTCTCCGACTCTCACGCCCAAGTCCATGCCCACGCCCCACGCCCCACGCCCCACGCCCACACGCCCACACGCCCACACACGCCCACGCTCTCCTCTCGCTCCAGCACTCCCCTGACTCTCGCCCATCCCAGCCGTCCTCTTCCTTCTTTCCACTCCCTCCTTCTCGCCTTCTCCCTCTCTCCCTTCTCCCTTTCCCTCTCTCTACCACTCACTCCACATCCTAATCGCCTGTCGTGTGTCTTGCGCTTGTGTGTGTGTCGGGGGAAAATTAAAGACAGTCACTTCTTCTCAGCGTTTTGTTCCCATCGGGAATCACCTTCACTCGCTCATTCTTCGCTCACTGCCAATCTCCGCCCGAAACCCCCTTGTGCGGTCCGGGCGAATCCCACCCCCCCCAACCTCATTAACCCGGTACCGAGACGCCCAGCGTTTCCTCTACGCCAAATCTATCCTCCCCTTTGCTCATCCTGTAACGAGCATCGCGACACTCTTTTTCGACCTCACCAATTCTCTAGGCGAACTGTTTTCGCGAGGACCGACGCCTTCGTCTCGAACCTCGTGAATCACACTCGCTTCCTACAACGTCGTGATTGATTCATCCAGTTGACGCTCCCCACACCACTCGGCCACATATCAGCCAAGCTACGCCCGCGCCGCTTGTATCCTGGGCCAACCGTCCTACCACGCACACAGACAACAAATCCAATCGTCTTGTCGTGCCGGTCACGCTTATTTACATTCCCACTTGTCCTGTTACGAGCATCCGCCA
Organism: Neonectria magnoliae; assembly: GCA_037954305.1. Classification (NCBI taxonomy): domain Eukaryota; kingdom Fungi; phylum Ascomycota; class Sordariomycetes; order Hypocreales; family Nectriaceae; genus Neonectria; species Neonectria magnoliae. The sequence continues at coordinate 138,475 of JAZAVK010000068.1, read as the reverse complement.
TCCTCATGTACGCTCTGAGGTCAGTTTGCTTGCTTTTCCTATTCTCCCCCTTCCCATCCCCTCGTTCGCTGCTACACATCTGGAGCCCATCGCGTTATTCTCCCTCATCTGGGTTGTCTGCTTGCTCAGCATGTTCTAACGCATGATTTCTAGATAATCCAATTCAAGCATCATGTCGGGGTATCCAGCCGGTGGTGCCAACGACCACTATGATGATGGCTATGGCCATCATCAGGGTCAGGGTCAGGGTACTGCGCAAGGTGGAAATACCGATTCCTATTATCAGGACGACCAATACTACGACAATGGCTACGATAACCGAGGCCAAGGTCAAGGTCAACAGCACAACAACGATGGCTACTATGATGAATCGTAAGCCCGCCCTCGATAAACATTAACTTCTGCACTTAGACTAACTGGACCTCTACAGTGGCTACTACAACGCCGACTCCAACAACCCCTATCAGCAGGACGGCGGTTACTACGACGGCCACGACCAGTACCAGGACGACTACTACAATGGCCAGGGTGGAGGTGCAGCTGCAGGTGGAGGTTACTACGACCAGGACTATCCCAACCGGGGCCAAGGAGGACGCCAGGGATCGGAAGAAGACTCGGAGACATTCAGCGATTTCACAATGAGGTCCGATATGGCCCGCGCCGCCGAGATGGACTACTATGGCCGTGGCGACGAACGATACGACAGCTACGCTGAGGGCGGACAGGGTGCCCGCGGATACCGCCCCCCTTCCTCCCAGATCTCGTACGGAGGTAACCGCTCGTCTGGCGCCTCGACTCCCAACTACGGCATGGATTATGGCAATGTCCTACCTGCCGGTCAGCGTTCCCGGGAGCCTTACCCGGCTTGGACTTCCGACGCGCAGATTCCCCTGTCCAAAGAAGAGATTGAGGACATTTTTCTCGATTTGACAGCCAAGTTTGGTTTCCAGCGGGATAGCATGCGAAATATGTACGATCATCTTATGATCCTTCTCGACTCGAGGGCTTCCCGCATGACGCCCAACCAAGCTCTATTGTCGCTCCATGCCGATTATATTGGTGGTGACAACGCAAACTACCGCAAGTGGTACTTTGCCGCTCATTTGGATCTGGATGATTCAGTAGGATTCGCCAATGCCAAGGGAAAGGGCATGAAGCGCAAGGGAAAGAAGAACAAGAAGAAAGACACTGAAGGCAACGAGGCCGAAACTCTCCAGGATCTCGAGGGTGACGACAGTCTTGAAGCAGCAGAATACCGCTGGAAGACTCGTATGAACCGTATGTCGCAGCATGACCGCATTCGCCAGATCGCCCTGTACCTCCTCTGCTGGGGTGAATCCAACCAAGTCAGGTTTATGCCCGAGTGCTTGGCCTTCATCTTCAAGTGCGCCGACGACTACCTTAACTCCCCTGCCTGCCAGGCACTCGTCGAGCCTGTTGATGAGTTTACGTTTCTTAACAACATCATCACGCCGCTTTACCAGTACTTGAGAGACCAGGGCTATGAGATTCTCGATGGCGTGTACGTCCGCCGAGAGCGTGACCACAAGCACATTATTGGTTACGATGACTGCAACCAGCTCTTCTGGTACCCCGAGGGAATCAGCCGGATCGTCCTGCAAGATAAGAGCAAGCTGATCGACGTGCCCCCGGCTGAGCGATACCTCAAGCTCATCGACGTCAACTGGAAGAAGTGTTTCTTCAAGACGTACAAGGAGTCTCGGTCTTGGATGCATCTTCTCATCAACTTCAACCGTATCTGGATTATTCACTTGTCCATGTACTGGTTCTACGTCGCTGGTAATTCTCCCACCATTCTTGTCGGACCTTCGTATGAGCAGGAGCTCAACCAGGTTCCTCCCACCTACAAGACTCTTTCTGCTGTCGCTTTTGGCGGTGGTATTGCATCCTTAATACAGATCGTTGCGACTCTTGCTGAGTGGGCGTACGTTCCGCGACGCTGGGCTGGTGCTCAACATTTGACCAAAAGGCTTCTCTTCCTGATCCTTATCTTTGTTCTCAACATTGGTCCCGGTGTCAAGGTCTTCATGATACCTGGTCCTACCGAGAAGATTGACTTGATCATCAGTATCGTCCACTTGGTTATCGCCATCATCACCTTCGCCTTCTTCTCTGTCATGCCACTTGGTGGCCTGTTTGGCAGCTATCTGACAACCAAGACAAGACGTTACGTGGCCAGTCAAACGTTTACCGCCAGCTTCCCTCAGCTCAAAGGCAACGACATGTTCATGTCTTACGGACTGTGGGCTGTCGTCTTCGGCATCAAGATGGGTGTTTCCTACGGCTTTTTGATTTTGTCATTCCGTGACCCTATTAGATATCTGGTTGGCATGAACGTGGATAGCTGCCTGGGAGACAAGCTGTTGGGTGGAAAGATCCTCTGTCAGTACCAGCCCTTGATTCTTCTGGTTCTGATGACCTTCACCGATCTCATCTTCTTCTTCCTCGACACTTACTTGTGGTACGTCCTCGTCAACACCGTCTTCTCCGTCGCCCGATCCTTCTACATCGGTTCTTCGATCTGGACGCCCTGGAGGAATATTTTCGCTCGTTTGCCGAAGCGTATCTATTCTAAGGTGCTCGCCACAACGGACATGGAAATCAAGTACAAACCCAAGGTCCTTATTTCACAGATCTGGAACGCAGTGGTCATCTCCATGTACCGAGAGCATCTGTTGGCTATCGACCATGTCCAGAAGCTTCTGTATCACCAGGTTCCCTCCGAACAGGAGGGCAAGCGAACTCTCCGCGCTCCCACCTTTTTTGTCTCGCAGGAAGATCACTCGTTCAAGACCGAGTTCTTCCCTACCTACAGTGAGGCTGAGCGTCGAATCTCCTTTTTCGCCCAGTCCTTGTCGACGCCTATTCCTGAGCCGCTCCCCGTGGATAACATGCCTACTTTCACCGTCATGATTCCCCACTACGGCGAGAAGATTCTCCTCTCGCTGCGTGAGATCATTCGTGAGGACGAGCCCTACTCTCGTGTTACGCTTCTGGAGTATCTTAAGCAACTTCACCCCCACGAGTGGGATTGCTTCGTCAAGGACACCAAGATCCTTGCCGACGAGACGTCTCAGTACAATGGTGAGGTCGACAAGAACGAGAAGGACTCTGCCAAGAGCAAGATTGATGATCTTCCCTTCTACTGCATTGGTTTCAAGTCGTCCGCTCCTGAGTACACTCTCCGTACCCGCATCTGGTCATCCCTCCGCTTCCAAACTCTTTACCGCACCATTTCCGGATTCATGAACTACAGCCGAGCCATCAAGCTTCTGTACCGCGTTGAGAACCCTGAAGTCGTGCAGATGTTTGGTGGCAACACGGACAAGCTCGAGCGCGAACTGGAGCGCATGGCCCGACGCAAGTTCAAGATTGTCGTTTCTATGCAGCGATATGCCAAGTTCAAGAAGGAAGAGATGGAGAATGCCGAGTTCCTCCTCCGTGCCTATCCCGACCTGCAGATTGCCTACCTGGATGAAGAACCCCCAACCGCTGAGGGCGAAGAGCCCCGTCTCTACTCTGCTCTCATTGACGGTCATTCTGAAATCATGGAGAACGGTCAGAGACGCCCCAAGTTCAGGGTCCAGCTTTCTGGCAACCCTATTCTCGGTGACGGAAAATCCGACAACCAGAACCATTCTATTATCTTCTACCGTGGCGAATACATCCAGCTCATTGATGCCAACCAGGACAACTACCTTGAGGAATGCCTCAAGATCCGCAGTGTTCTCGCTGAGTTCGAGGAAATGAAGAGCGACAACGTCTCCCCTTACACCCCTGGCGTCAAGACCGAAGCATCCAACCCCGTTGCCATTCTTGGTGCTCGCGAGTACATTTTCTCTGAGAACATTGGTATCCTCGGTGACATCGCTGCTGGAAAGGAACAAACGTTCGGTACCCTCTTCGCTCGTACTCTGGCCCAAATCGGTGGCAAGCTACATTACGGACATCCTGATTTCCTGAACGGTATCTTCATGACAACCCGTGGCGGTGTTTCCAAGGCTCAGAAGGGTCTGCACCTGAACGAGGATATTTTCGCTGGTATGACCGCCATGCTACGAGGTGGTCGCATCAAGCACTGCGAGTACTTCCAGTGTGGTAAGGGTCGTGATCTTGGTTTCGGCTCCATTCTAAACTTCACCACCAAGATCGGTACTGGAATGGGTGAACAGATGCTGTCTCGCGAATACTACTACCTGGGTACTCAGCTTCCCCTGGATCGCTTCCTGTCTTTCTACTACGCCCATCCCGGGTTCCATCTTAACAACATCTTCATCATGATGTCTGTTCAGATGTTCATGATCACGCTGATGAACATTGGAGCTCTACGCCACGAGACCATCGAATGCGACTACGACCGAGACGTCCCCATCACCGATCCTCTGTACCCCACTGGTTGTGCCAACACCCCGGCGCTTACTGACTGGGTCTATCGCTGCATTTTCTCCATCTTCTTCGTCTTGTTCCTCTCGTTCATCCCCTTGGTTGCCCAGGAACTGATGGAGCGAGGCGCCTGGCGGGCTGCTCTCCGTCTCGGCAAGCAGTTTGGCTCTTTGTCTCTCTTCTTCGAGGTTTTCGTCACTCAAATCTATGCGAACTCTGTTCAACAGGATCTTTCTTTTGGTGGTGCGCGATACATCGGTACCGGTCGTGGCTTCGCCACAGCTCGTATTCCGTTTGGTATCTTGTACTCACGATTCGCCGGCCCTTCGATTTACTTCGGTGCTCGACTTCTGATGATGCTGCTGTTCGCAACCCTGACTATTTGGCAGGCTGCACTGACATACTTCTGGGTTACGCTCTTCGCTCTGACCATCTCGCCCTTCCTCTACAACCCACACATGTTTTCGTGGAACGATTTCTTCATCGACTACCGAGACTACCTGCGCTGGCTCTCTCGCGGTAACTCGAGGAGTCATGCCTCGTCCTGGATTTCCTTCTGTCGTCTGTCCCGAACCAGAATCACTGGTTACAAGCGCAAAGTGCTGGGCGATCCGTCGAGCAAGTTGTCCGGTGACGTGGCCCGAGCCCCGATTGCCAACATCTTCTTCGCTGAGATCCTTGGGCCTCTGCTGTTTGCTGTGGTCACCATCATCCCCTACCTGTTCATCAATGCGCAGACCGGTGTGGGCGAGAGAAACAACAAAGATGCGACGACTAAAATTGCGGCCACGGATTCGCTGGTTCGACTGTTGATCATTGCCTTTGCGCCCATTGCTGTCAACGCCGGTGTGCTTGGAGCCATGTTTGGTATGGCCTGCTGTATGGGACCTCTCCTCAGCATGTGCTGCAAGAAGTTCGGTAGTGTCTTGGCTGCCATTGCCCACTCTTTTGCCGTCATTTTCCTCTTGGTCTCCTTTGAGGCCATGTTCCTCCTCGAGGGTTTCAACTTCACTCGCACTCTTGCTGGCATGATCGCTGCTTGCGCCCTCCAGCGATTTTTCATCAAGTTGATTGTGGCCCTGGCGCTCACGCGTGAGTTCAAGACGGACACGTCTAACATCGCTTTCTGGACTGGACAGTGGTATTCCATGGGATGGCACACCGTCTCCCAACCCGCCCGAGAGTTCCTCTGCAAGATTACTGAGTTGACCATGTTCGCGGCCGACTTTGTATTGGGACACTGGCTGCTCTTCATGATGATGCCGATCATCATCATCCCTCAGGTCGACAAACTCCACTCCATAATGCTTTTCTGGCTTCGACCAAGGTATGTATCGTGACTTCCAGTTTTATCTGAAACGCCACAACTAACGAACCAAATAGCCGACAGATTCGCCCACCCATCTACTCGATGAAGCAGTCGAAGCTTCGCCGCAGACGTGTCATTCGTTACGCCATACTGTACTTTGTACTACTTGTCGTTTTCGTTGCCCTCATTGTTGGCCCCGCCGTCGCAGGCAAGATGGTTCCTGCGTCCCTGACCAACTCCCTGTCGGATATTGCGGGCTTCCGCTTGATGCAGCCCACCGATTTGGATCATGACAACACCAACCATTCGTCTGCCACTGGTACTGGAGCCGCCGACTACACTTACCCGAGTGGATACCGGACTTCCACGTCGTCGGGATCTTCTGGCGATTCTACGGGCAAGATCAAGCTGTTTTGAACAAAGTTGTAACATAGAATGTAGGCTTGACGGAGGCGGCCTGGAAGATTGGAGAAGTTGTCTACCTGCTGTTTCGGCGGTGATTTCTGACTGTCTTGTGTGAGTGGGAGCCCGTCAAGTGTTCGACTGGCTCGATTCCCAAACGAATGAATGACGACGGCAACAAGTGCAGCAGACTTCCAGCTGTTTCGTCCCCTGGGGCTTTCCCTCTTCGTTTCTCATGAACATGTCAAGGACGAGCAAGTTAATGGACATATTGTTGGGCTCTTAGGGCAGTTCAAGCCGGAGACACTCCTCCGTGCACACGATGGGGTTTTGTTATTATTTTCTCTTTTGGTTTGATTGTGGGCGAAGGAGGAAAGAAGGAAGGAAAAAGATTGAGGCACAAGTAGAGAGGGATTGTCCGGGCAGTCAGATATCGACTTGACCGGCGCCCGGGAAGAACATAAGCAAAGAGAAAGCAAGGCACCAGTCAGCGTTTACCGCGCATTTTAATGTGTACAATGAGCAACATAGTAGTTTATTTTATTAGACGGATAGGGAAATGATTTTTGTTGATTTGCCTTTGAAACTTGTTGGTATAAGTCGCTTTGTGGTACTTGATGTGGATTCTTAGTAGGTGTCGGTAATAGGTCCAGCCATAAAAGTTATGCTGGCATCCTCGTTGAGGAGGGTATAATCGTTCTCCTTGCCATCTCACAGCACATACGACCATAGCTCTTAAAAAATACGGGATCCCGTCCGCTCTCCCTTAGTCAAGCTGAGAAGCGGCGAATTAGTACTCGGGTCGGTGACGACCGGGGAATCCTCGCTGTTGTATGTTTTCTGACTTTATTTTTGCTGCTTGTGCGGAATCCTTTTTCGCATCATAAGCGACGATGTCTTCGTCGCAGGGGTTGTGGCAGCTTTGATCGGTCTGCTTACATACCCGTCGGCAGTGGCAGGAACCCCGACGCATCCGGTAGGCACTGGCGGCCCCTGTAATAGAGGCTAAATCCAACGGCCTTCAGTGGTTGCGGATGCTGCAGCCGACCACTGGGACAGGGGCATGGTACCTAGAACTAGAGGCTGGCTAGCCCAGGGGGCTCACGGGCGATTCCGTAACTGACCGAGCGCGGATCCAGCCCAATTATCCTGGGTTGCCAATCGATTAATCTGCGAGTGAAAGTGCACCCGCGCGCTGTGTGGTGGGAGGCCCCTTTGTACTTGGATCCTTTAGCACACAACGACCATCGCCGACCCAGCCGACAACGAAGCCCCATTTTCGGCTTGACAGCGACCGCGACGAGGACGACGATATCAATTAGGCACACAGTAGAGAATACCAAAGTGAATACGACGGCTTTGTGCCTTGTTCATCGATTCTGTTTGTCAAGACCGCCGACCATCGACTGCCGACCGCCCCGAACCCCGAGACAACGAGGAAGCCAAGAAACAAACCACCGCGATGGAACTGGATGCTCTCCAAGCCCGTTTGGGCCTGCTCCTCGAAGAGGCGCAAGTGACGTTCCAGAAGATGCCCGGCTCGGCCGTGCTGGGCCGCTACATCCAGTCCAGCTACCAGAACGACCCCGTGCGATCGGCTTTCGAGCTGGTGCTGGTGTTGTTCTTCATCCGCTACTTGCTGGCACCGCCGTACTCGACGAACAAGCCCAACTTTGTCAAGCTGCGCGAGGATGAGGTTGAGGAGCTGATTGAGGAATGGGTGCCGGAGCCGCTCGTCTCGGAGCAGACAGCCTTTGAGATTGCTGAGAGCGAGCGTCTTCCTGTTGTCGTTGGGTGAGTTTCTCTTTGAATGAATGGCTTCCACGTGGCTTCCATGCATCGCTCTGTGGCTAACAACACCTCTTCTCATGACTAGACCAACCGGACCCAAGTCGAAGCTCGCCAATGGCCGCACCGTCACCAACCTCGCTTCGTACAACTTCTACAACTTCAACGGCAACGAGCAGATCAAGGAAAAGGCTATCCAGGTCCTGCGCACCTACGGCGTCGGCCCTTGCGGCCCGCCCCAGTTCTACGGCACTCAGGACGTCCACATGAGGGCCGAGGCCGACATCGCCGCCTACCTGGGTACCGAGGGTTGCATCGTCTACGCCCAGGCCTTCTCTACCATTTCCAGCGTCATTCCCTCCTTCTGCAAGCGCGGCGACGTCATCATTGCCGACCGCAACGTCAACTACTCTATCCGCAAGGGCCTGGAGGTCTCCCGCAGCAGCATCCGCTGGTACGACCACTGCGACATGGACGACCTCGAGCGTGTCATGCAGGCTGTTGTCAAGGAGCAGGCGAAGGCCAAGAGGCTGACTCGCCGTTTCGTCGTCACCGAGGGCTTGTTTGAGCTGTCGGGCGACGAGACTGACCTGCCCCGTCTGGTTGAGCTCAAGGAAAAGTACAAGTTCCGCGTCATCCTTGACGAGACATGGTCCTTTGGCGTCCTCGGTCGAACTGGTCGAGGCATCACTGAGGCCCAGAACGTTGATCCCCAGGCTGTGGACATGATTGTTGGCTCCCTCTCCGGCCCCATCTGCGCCGGTGGCGGTTTCTGCGCCGGCCCCAAGGATGTGGTCGAGCACCAGCGCATCACCTCGTCCTCATACACCTTTTCGGCTGCCCTTCCTGCCATGTTAGCCGTCACCGCCAGTGAGGCGCTCAACCTGCTCCAGTCTAACCCCGACATCCTGAGCCAGTGCCGCGAGAACATCAAGGCAATGAGGGCCCAGCTGGACCCTCGCAGCGACTGGGTTGTTTGCACCAGCTCGCCCGTGAACCCCGTCATGCTGCTGATCCTCAAGCCCGACGTGGTCAAGGCGCGCAAATTGGAATTGGAAGACCAGGAGCGCATCCTGCTTGATTGCGTTGAGGAGGTACGTTACATCAGATCAAGACTGCGAATACTACTTTGTAGGAACGATGCTAACCGAGACTCCTTTCCAGGCCCTGATCAACGGCGTCATGATCACCCGAACCAAGACGAGGCCTTTTGCGAATGCCATCAAGCCCAAGGACGGCGAGTGGTTCGCGCAGCCGTCTCTTCGGGTCTGCGTCACGTCGGCACTTTCCAAGAAGGACATGGAGAAGGCTGGAGTGACTATTCGCCACGCCATCACTAAGGTCATGACACGCAAGACGAGCAACAAGGCGACGTAAGAACTGAGCTGCGTTGCTTGGAAGAGACTTGTGGTCGATGCCATGTCTTGACAGAAATCAAAAGAGACGGTTGGTTGTATATAGAAGTGGATGACTAATGGCAACGGACGCCATATGTATAATTGGAGGGTAACTGACCTGTATCCTGTATAGGAACCTAATAATGATTAATAGATGCAACCATGTCTTATATCAGTTATCTATACATTGACGGGAACAGAGCTGCTGCGTGGAGAGTACTTCGTACACTGTGGTCAATTTGATTGAGCGGCAACTTGAGTACTTCAGAACTCGGGGGGGTGGAAAATGAGAATGAAGACTCCGGCTGCAGCGTCTAATAGCTGTCATCTAGAACATGACGAAGAGCAGCATCGCGAACAGACTGCTCCCCTGAGCCAAGCTGCTGGTTGGCCGAAAAAGCAATTGCCCCGTTGTGGCTTGCGCCGCCCCCCCCCTGCCGAAGACGGACGAAGAGATGAGGGTTGGACGAGGGAAATGGGATCTGACGTGTTTCCTCCCTTGCCAAGGCGGGCAGGGTTTCAGAGTGAAGCAGAGCGAGTGGCGGACGACGAAGTGGGAGTTGGACGAAATGAAGGGACGAGAAGATGATACAATACAGAAGAGGCGGAAGAAAGAGAAGAGGCGGAAGAGAGAGAAGAGACGGAAGAGAGAGAAGAGACAGAAGAAGCAGAGTATTTGTAAATTACGATAAAAGAGAAGAAGAACATCATTGTCCTAATTTTTGTGCTTTTCCTTTGTATTTCTCTTTCTTCTCTCGAAGAAGGTCGTTCCTCGCTCAATTCTTGTCTTAGGAGCCGAGCAGTGCACCACATTCCTCAGGTTGTGTGCCTTCCATTCCAATCAATGCTCCAAGGACCTCATCTCTTCTCCATTCCTGTGACCGTGAGCGGCCAGTGGCATGTTTGCGACTTTGTTTACGGAAAGCTGAGTCCCAGCAAAGCGTCTCTTGCCTTCTTTCTTTTTTTCTCCTTGTCTCACTCGCCGGACACGAGGCTTGGGGCAAGAGACATCCATGGCAGCAGCGGAGGAAGGAGCTGAGGGAGCTGCGTGGTATTTGGTTGCCGACTTGGACGCTCTCCATTTCCCATCATGTTCTCTCTTTCTTTCTCCTCCTCAGCTCTCTCTGTGCTTCCTCTCCCCTCTCCCCTCTCCCCTCTCCCCTTCTCTCTCCCATTCCTCTTCTTCCTCCTCTTCTTCCTCTTCTCCTCTTCTCCCTTCGTCTCCTTCTTCACCATCGCTAACCGCTGCCCTACAGTCTCCTATTCACAGTTCCTAGGTTGCTTCTATTTTTCTCCCTTTGCCCGTTTCTCACTCCTTTCGGCACGGGCACTCGTATTCTCCCTGGGTCTATTTTTTTCACCCTTCGACATTCATTCTTTATAGGCTCATTTTCGATCGCCCTGCCTCCCTATCTCCATATCACATACATAATTATCATCTCTTTCTCCTTGAGAACAGCAAACAAAGTTGATCATCGGCATCTACATCTTCAACGAACATGACGCTCGCGAAGTTTCTCGTGTCCGCTTTGGGCATGGCAGCTGCTGCTGGTGAGTTGGTCCCTCATGAAGCTACCTTGCATTATCAACCAAACGGAAGACTAAGAACAGTTCCCCTTCTAGCTTTCCCCATTAAAGAGCGAGAGTTGTATGTTGACCCCATCCACAAAATCCAATCCCTATGCTACATCAGTTCTAACAATTGCTCGCAGAGTTACTACCACTACTCTCTACACCACTTCCACCCTCACTCACTACATTGCCTCGGCCACTACTCCCTCTGCCTTGGCCACTCCCACCCCGTCCAGTTCCAATAGCACCGACACCAAGCTTCCCGGCATTGCCTACGCTCCGTACCGTGGCGATCACAACTGCAAGACCGAGGCCCAGGTCAACGACGACTTCTCCAAGTTCAATGGTTCCTACTCCCTCGTTCGCATCTACGGCACCGACTGTGACCAAGTATCCATATGCCACAGCGCTGCCAAAGACATCCAAGTGAGGCTATTCCTCGGTATTTGGGATATTGACGCTGTGGTCGACGAGGCCCAGAGGATCATCGACGGTATCAATGGGGACTGGGATATTGTCCACACCGTCAGTGTCGGCAACGAACTCGTCAACAACGGCAAGGCGAGCCCCGAAAAGGTAGTTTCCGCTGTCAAGAAGGCCCGTAGCATCCTCCGTGCGGCCGGATACAAGGGTCCCGTTGTCACCGTTGACACCTTTGTCGCCGCCACCGCCCACCCGGAGCTTTGCAGGGAGTCGGACTATTGCGCTATCAACGCCCACGGCTTCTTCGACAGCACCATCACCGCCGACGAAGCTGGCTCGTGGCTGACTCGCACTGTCGCCAACCTTCAGGACACTCTGCCATCGGACAAGAAGGTCATGGTCACCGAGTCCGGTTGGCCTTGCAAGGGCTTGACAAACGGCTTGGCTGTCCCTGGTGCTAGTGAACAGCAGGCCGCTATTACCTCCATCAAGAAGGCCTTTGCCAACAAGATGAGCGACTTGATTCTCTTCTCCGCCTTCAACACCCCTTGGAAGTCTGAGGAGAAGGCTACTTTCAACGCCGAGCCCTTCTGGGGCATTGACGGCGCCATTTCTTCGTCTGACATGTAAGACGAACAAGTGGTTACTCATACTGTGACACACCCATCAACTTAATTTCTTTCTTCTTCCGGGCTTGTCACGGCAGTTTTCCCCTTTTCTTTGTCTTTTGTATGTTACAATTTTAGGTGGATAGGATTATACACAGGAGGGACTCCATATGGCAACTCAATACACGGCCCATGTCTTTGCCAGCTACTTCAACACGACTGAACGATGAAAGCATAGGATGGGACTGCGATGGAGCCTGAAGTCCAGGCAGTCATGGCAAAGACACTGAGAGCAAGTGGCCCGGGAAGCACCAAGGACACATGTTGATACATCGATGTAAGCAACAAACGAGCACAAGAAAGACCATGAGGATATAGAAGACATGACCTTTCGAAGGGGAACACGGAATCGGACTATGACAGAGGCAGATAGCTGTATTTCCCGGAGCAGGATTAGATAATTTCTCTGGAGTTACCCCGGACGGCTTCGACTAGGTCTTGCTAGTCCCTTCCCATGCCGTGCCCGATTTCTTCGGTCTTTTAATCTGGCGATGCAGTCATGTACAACAGAAGATTGTAAGAATTACTACAGTATCACACATGACATCACATGGAATTCCGCGTGGCATCGCAAAGGTCTCACAGACACAGGGCTGGTTTGCAAACACTAAAACTCTTGGTACTATATACTTAACTCTACCAACCATCGCCTGGCATGCCGGTAATCATGAGGCCGTCGACCGATCCCGCTACATCTTAGCCAATGTTAGATATCCTCAGGATATGCTTGACCCTTGCTATGCAAGAAGCCACAAACTTCAAAACTCCATTCCTTCCAGAGGAGCCCCAGATTCTAAGAAAACCAGCCGCGCGAAAGTAGAACCGTCGTCAAAACGTTATAATGTACATGAAGACGTCAAGCCAAACTTGATAGCAGACGAAATAGCAGGCTGGCAGAGAATAACGCTAGAAATATAATAAACATGATAAAAAGAAACCTTGGATGTCCAAGGTGAGTCGTGGTCGAAATCCAAGCAGTAGCTCGTAGATGCTTGAAACCATCCAAAACAGGGCAGACTCAGCATCAGCATGGTGAGAAAGGCAGGGGGATGTAAAAAGAAAAGTTCCTCCTTTCAAGGGGAAGGCGTGAATACCCAGCGCAAGCGCTTTCGTTCATTCAGCGAGAGCATCTCAAGTGGCATAGCACGCAAGGAGATCATCAATGTACGCATCGAGCTCAATAACCCTGAACCGATCGCCCCAAGGCTCAGCCCAGGCGCGATTGGTCCAGGATCCAGAAAGGCTCGCTTTCCAGGACACGACCTCGACGTTCCAGCCCATTTTCAGGGCGCGCTCCGCATAGGTGAAGAAGCCGTCCGAGAACTTGGCCGGCCGGGCATCCCCGGTGGCCAAGACCAGCGTTCCGGGCTTATCAAAGTACTGCATGACAGACTCGCCGATGCGGATCTGGAGCGTCTCGTCGACCATGTCCTCGACGTAGTGTGCGGGACCAGAAGTGCCGCGTATTTCAACGGGATTCTGGCCCCCCTGCGCGTACTGCCCAGGCTTGCGGTGCCGGAGGTCAACCCGATAACCAAGATCGCGGAGATCTTGGATGTAGACCGGCTCGGCGCGGTCCGGGCGCATGGAGCAGCCGGCGTTGAGTACCTTGGTATCGCGCCCACGGGCGAGCAGTTCGTGAAGGAAGGACAAGTTCATTGCGGGGAGTGGCGTAAGCCGGACACTTTCTGAGAGGGAGTATCTGGTCCGAATAGCTTTCAGAAAGCTGATGGAGATGTTTGACATGTCAATAAAGACGTGGACTCCGTTGGACTCGACTTCGGGCTTCTGGAACCCCAGCACCCGATCCAAGACCTGCTCTTTGACGAGCTTCTTGGCGAGGGACTCATGCTTGGCGTCCTTGGTGGGTACGCAATCAAATACGGGCGTAGTAGGGCCGTGATTGTAATGCTGATACCTGAGAACCTGCTGGAACTGCCCTTGCGACCTTGTTTTGGCGACTGCTGCATGTCGGGCAGTGTTTGTGGCGATTTTTTTCGACTTTGGGGAACAGGACTTGGACTTGGCGAATTTAGCCAGAGGGGACGGGTCTCGCTCAGCCGAGCTGGGAGGAGTTGAAGCGGGAGTCGAGTATGAAGAAAGAGGCTCCAAATCAGAGTCGGAGCCAGAGCTGGTGCCGGAGGCAGATCCACAGCCAGAGTTGGACTCATAGCCCGAGGAAGTTGTCTTAGTGGAAGTCTTCTTCGAAGACTTCTTGGGTGAGGTCTGTTTAGAGGCAGCCTTCTTAGGAGAAGCTTCGATGGGGAGAGCGGGTGGGGTCGGCTTCGTTGACAGAGGTCGCTTCGGAATGCTCATGGGGGTTGTGCTGTTTGAGGAACCTCCAGAAGGCTGTGACGAGGGCCTGGATGAGCCAGAGACGGAAAACTGATCAAATATCTTTGCGAAGTTTCCGAGCTTCACCAGCTTCTCTACCTCAGCGGGGACTGGCTCCTCACAGCAAGGAGATGCAGGACTATCTGAAAGCTTTGAAGACGCTCGATCCTGCAGCAGCTGCAGCTTGCCGAAGTCGCCGAGTTTCCGGGACTTGGTTCGACTGGAGGGACGTGGAGAATCTGGCGGCTTGCCGCTACCTGGCGGAGACTGGGGAGGAGGCGTCGGGTTTGATGTGATTGACATGGTGAATAGCTGAGTCATTTACAGGCATAAAAGGCAAATAGGCTTTCGTGACCAAGCGGTATCGTTGGATCGGTTAGGCTTTGAAAAGCGTGAAATGAACAGAGTTGAACGGGGTTGAAGTCTGATTAAACGAGAAGACGAAAAGAAGACGGTTTAAAGCAACAGAAATGACGAGCGAGATGTATAAAGCAGTAGTCACTGTCGAGTCGAAGCCTGAGATTTTCCTCGATTCGGAAGACGGAAGATTGGGCTGCTTGACGGGTGCGTAATGCAACGGGCGCGGAGACAGAGCCTGGAGATTGCGCGAGGTTCGTCCGAGGAGCAGAGCGACAATGAACAGAAGAGATACGAGACAAAAGAGACGGTGAAGTGAACAGAGCGCGTGCGCGGGAGATATAACAGTGTCGCCAAGTGACGCAGAAAAAAGGATACACACGGCAATAGCGACAAGTCGTGAGTCAAGGAGCATGATGGCGTTGAGCCTCGGGCGGGGTCAACCTCAGCGCCTCAGGTGGCAAAAGGTCTAGACAGCGTCGCGTGGGCGGACCCAGCTGCCAGCCAATAGGGCGGTCTGTTTCAGCCACAGGCGCCCCCCATTGAGACCACTGAACGTCCGCTGAAACCCGCTACAAACTCGGGCGTCGGTGGTCGGCCTCCGGCACTAAGTGCCCTGCGGAGTACTCCGTCCAAGACGTTTCCGTCGGTAAAA
The DNA here is from genome assembly GCA_037954305.1 of Neonectria magnoliae. Taxonomy (NCBI): domain Eukaryota; kingdom Fungi; phylum Ascomycota; class Sordariomycetes; order Hypocreales; family Nectriaceae; genus Neonectria; species Neonectria magnoliae. Next base: position 123,166 of record JAZAVK010000068.1, on the reverse strand, counting down.
GTGCCGCTGAGTCACTCCCACCTACACCGCATTCATTGTTCTACGGACGTCGGCCCAACCGAGTGACGTGAAGGCGCTCCTTTTCACGGGCGTCAAGTGACTGGAAGCGTCAACACGTCGCCGAGTCACATTCCAAACCCTCGACTTCGGTCCTTGGGAAATCTGTATTCGACCACGAGTTCGCGGCGAGTCATTTTGATGCCGTGGACTAATCAATGACGACTATAGCCTTCCATTGGCATTGTCATCACCTGCAAGGCCAGCAAGTTGGTTCGACGCTACTACTGCTACCTGCTACCTACATGACCTCCCTCATATGCTGCCATCTTTTGTGCCATCGGGTCTTGATAGCCTCCCCCAACTGAATCTTGTCGGAGATGAGCCGGGAGTCATTTTGTATCGAATTCCATTGTCCATTCAACTCCCACAAGGAGGAACGAGAGTGAGAAAATCACAAGCCATACCCGAGCTGCACAATACTCTGAAACATAACCTAGTCAAGACACCTATCTTAAGGAAGAGTCCAGAACGTCCAGGTCCAGCTTCAAGGCCGAGCAGAAATATTCGGTGATTATCCGTCCAGCCTTGACCCGATTCTTGGACTCTTTTAGGCATATAAAGCTAGAACAACGGTCCAATCTCTAAAACTTGCGGTCAATTCTGTCAACTCCACGTCCGGATTCCGAGAACTGTAGTCGAAAAGTATCCTCTCACTTGCCTTCACCTTCGGATGTCGAGGCTTGGTCGTGACGAGTCGAGGCTGGGTCGCACCGAGCTGCTGGAGCTTCGTCTGCGTCGTGCTCGCTGCTCACCGGGATCCGAAGGATTCAGACCAGTAGACCGGGCAAACATGTTCAGCACGTCGGTGAGGGAGATGACACCGCTCAGTCTGCCGGAGAGGCGCGCCCCCGCCATCGCCGAAGCGGGAACGGCCGAGGTGGGGACCGGGGATGGCGGCGCCCCGACTGTAGTGGTGGGTGTAGGAGGCTGCTGAGGTGCCGGGTTTGTAAAGCCCTGAGGACCCATTAGGGGAGTTGCGGGGGCCGACGGCGAGGGGGATGCCGATTCAACCACCCACATACGGTGCGATCGTGTGGCAACGAGCTTCGCGACGGTATGGGCGAGGGTCGAGTACGGGTTGACGTAAAAGACGGGGAAGACGTCCTGGCCCTTCTCGACGCCCTTCTCGTTGAGAATGACGGAGATGAAGTTCATGCACGACGAGTTGAGGAGGTGAGCGTTGGAGCTGCTCGTCAGGTGTCGGACGTCTTTGGTGGAGATGTTGCCCACGACATTCAGCCCATTATCGACGACGGCCACGCTGGTGAGCCCTTCGTTGCTCATAAGGGTCAGGGCATCGGAGAGAGGTGCATCCGAGCTTAAATCATGTCAGCACGCTGGCCCGGATCCTTGATCCTTGCGATTCATGACTTACTTGACCGAGATGATATCCTTAGTTCCAATGCCCAAATCGCGGAGAATGACGGGATATAAGCGGTCGATGGAGGGGAAGTTGACGCCTTCGTTCCAGAAAAACTCGACAATTCTAAGCTGGCTGGCGATGCCAACGGCCTCACCCCCTTGAGCCGTCACCAACAAACGATGGATCCCGCTGCCTAGCACCTGGATGCCTTTGGCAAGATCGTCGGTTTCCGGTAAACTGACGAGCGATTCCTTGCGGAAGAGGGGCTGGACGTGGCGTAGGGAAATTTCTGCGCCCTGCTGGGCCTTGGACAGGATAGAGTTGAACAATTCGACTTGGTCTTCGTCGGGTTTTGCGAGACCAACAACAACGAGAAGGTAGGCATTGAGGTCAGTGTAGTCGAAGGTGGAAACGGCGACGTTAGAGTCAGGGCCCTCACGAATGAGAACGACATTGGTTGGGCTTTTGAGGAGCAACTATGAGAACCCCGGGCGGTTAGAAGCACACTCTGGAACCAAGAGGCTCCATGAGGAGTATCGCATAGGACTTTGGTAAATGAGTGATGCTGGGATGAAACTTACCATTGTAGCTTCCTCAATACTGCTATCTAGCTCAATCCATCTGACGTCCTCGGGAGACACGAGTTCGCCGATGGAAACATCACGCCAATCGCGACCAGCGAACCGGGGATTGGCATGCTTATTGGCAGGTGGGTGGTTTAGCAAGTCCTGCAGGGCGGCCTGAGTGAAGGAGGGGTGCCGTTGGGATCGAGGCGAGGAGGGCGTATTACGGAGGCCCTCAACGAAGCTCTGGCGATGGTTCGACTTGGAACCGGAGCCGGAGCCGGCGCCGACAGAGATGGATACGGACGGGGACCGCTGAGCAAGGACGGGCGGCTTATGAGAGGCGGAGGAGTTGGAGACGGCGCTGGCGAGGCTGGTTGAGCTGGTCGCGCGGGTATCCTTGAGGTCGCGGGAGACGGAGCCTTGGGAGGGGTCCATGGCTGACAGGGTGGTGTCGACCCCGCGATGGACGATGCGCGATGCAAGATTGAAAGATGGATTGGTCGTCACTAGTTTGGGGGCCGTTGGAGAGTCGGCTGGTTCAAGAGAAGGCGACGATGGATGAGAGGAGGGGAGTTTGCGCGAAGGGTTGTGAGAGAGAGATTAGGGACGGGGGAGGGGACGGAATGTGAAGCGGTGGAGAGCGAGGCGACAGCTAAGAGGAAGGGCGTCTTGGGCGATGATCGGAAGATTGGAAGAGTCAGAAGTCACAAGGCAATCCGCCAAGAAGGAGAAGGAGGAGCAGCAGCACAGACAATGCGACAGAGGATGAGCGGGAGCAGGAGACTGATGATGACTGATGACTGGCTGTGCCCGAGGGAGAAGTCGAATGGCTTGAACAGGCGATGGAGAGCGAGGAGGGGCGTGGGCGTGGGCACGAGGTGCGATGCGTGAGGTCGGGGTGGAGGGGAAGGAGGGCGATGATGACATTGGACGGGGAGCTTCTAGGTGCTGCTGGGCGGATTACCCCCTGGCTCTAGGTACCTACGTGCCTAAGCTCGTGGGTGACGAAGCCGTAGCTTTTAGTGGAGCGACCCCGCGATTGGGGGATTCCATCCATGGGTGTTGGGAGATTCAGGATGGGGAAGAATGCGGCGGGAGTGGTTTTTCTTTTGCAGCAACAACGGAGAATGTCACTGCCTGGTGCCACAGCAGCAGCAAGCCAACAGCAATAGCGTCAAAGGTGCAGCATTCGTCGAACGAGGTCTGGAGGTGTCGGGGGTTCAGTCTGTTTCTACTCCTGCAGAGTTGGAGAACTTCAAGTTCATGATGATGCTCGGTCGCAGTGACGCGGAGCTGGCGGAACCGGATTCCTTCGGCGGCCGGGGGCGCTAAAGGCATGTCATTTATGGGTCTTTCAGAAGCTCCAGGCCACTAATTCGTGGGTGGCGGAAGTAGGGCTCCAGAGGCTTCGGTCTCTGCCGCGGCCCCGTCGTTTGACGGTAACCGGCACCTCGGGCTACACGCGACGCCCGACTATAAAGCCGACCAGACCAGCCAGGCATTGATAGATAGGTAGGCATTGGATGTAACTTAATGGCCAATCATGCACTTAACCTAAGCTCTACATAATCTAAGCACGATCTATTTGGTACACCAACTACTAAGCCTGTCCTAACCATACTCATTGATTTTTTTTATTTTATTTTTTGAATATCATCTGACTAAGAAAATGGTGTTACGTGAAGGCATTGTTACATACTATGAACCTGGCTTAGTTGCACATAGATCTACCCTTGCTGGCTTGGGTGGAGCGGGCAGTGTGCAAATTGTGTGTAAACAATTGCCATCCACGGATTTATCCAGAACCACTGTTCATCGCAGAGGCGCTGTGGCGTGCAGTCGGTTGCGTCAGCCAAACGAACCAGAGGAATCCGAAAACACCGTCACCGTCACCACGAAGCCGAAAATCCCATCTGCTTGCTGTTGTTGATTTGCTGCCATGGAACATCTCTGTTTAGTTTACAGCCCTTGTCTCAGAACTCTATTATACAACTAGACTATTAGAGGCTTGCACGTCACATATGTCCACCTCCTTTCCAGTCTATAGGGTATTATTTGCCCAGACACAAGAGTGTCAGGCTTCTTTACAGAAGCATGCGCCGGGGGTCCTCAATATACTCCTTCACCTTCACCAGGAACTGCACAGCTTCCCTGCCGTCTAGCAGGCGGTGGTCGTAAGTCAGGGCGAGGTACATCATCGGGCGGATCTCGATCTTTCCGTTGATGGCCACAGGACGCTCCTTGATGGCGTGGAGACCCAGCACAGCACTCTGGGGTAGGTTGATGATGGGGGTTCCCATCAGGGAGCCAAAAACGCCACCGTTGCTGATGGTGAAGGTACCACCAGCCATATCCTCAATTGTTAGCTTTCCGTCGCGAGCCTGTTACGTATCCAAGTCAGTTTTCTATCCACATGTTTCCAACAGAAAAAGGGCATTACAAACCTTCTTGCCCAGGTCGGCAATAGACTTCTCAATGTTGACCAGGTCCATTCCCTCGACGTTGCGAACCACAGGAGTAACTAGGCCCTTCTCCGTGGCGACGGCAACGCTAATATCGACATAGTCTCGGTAGACGATGGTGTCACCACCGTTGGGGCCCTCGATGGAGGCGTTGACTCCGGGGAGGTCTCGCATGGCCAGGACGCAGGCTCGGGAGAAGGCGCTCATGAATCCAAGCTTGACGCCAGTCTTCTTGAGAACATCTTCCTTGTAAAGCTTGCGGAAGTCCATAATGTTCGACATGTCGACCTCGTTGAAGGTGGTCAGGGAAGCCGCGGTGTTTTGAGACTGCTTGAGGCGCTCGGCAATTCGGAGGCGCATGCGGTTCATCTTAACCTAGATGGGGGTTAGTAACAAGCAACGGATGGGGCGCAAGCAAGGGGGTTGCATACTCGGCGCTCGTCACGGCTGCCCGGAGACGGGCCGCTGGTGGTCGGAGCGGATGAGGTCTCCTTCTTCTGAGGCTGCTTCGAGGGCTCGGGTTTGCTGGGTGCAGGAGCAGCCTCCTTCTTAGGTTCGGGCTTGGTTTCTTGCTTGGGCTCGGGCTGAGACTCGGTCTTGGACTCTTCCTTGGGGGCCTCGGGGGCAGGAGCATCTTTTTTGTCACCAGCGGGAGCTTCGCCGAGCTCGACGCGGACAAGGTCCTGGCCGACGACGACGGTGTCCTCTTCGTTGACGAGGAACTCCTTGATGGTTCCAGCCTCGGAGGCATTGACAGCAACATCGATCTAAGCGGGGGCGAGTCAGAACGCCTCAATACAGGTCATCGCCTCGCAGGGGAAAGTGTACCTTGTCCGTCTCAATAGTGGCGATCTCCTCGTCAACCTCGACGTAGTCGCCGACAGCCTTGGAGAACTGCTTCAGGGTACCCTCGGAAATGGATTCGGCCATCTGAGGCACCTTGATGACAGCGTCGGCATAGGTGCGGACCGTCTGCATCATGGCGGGAAGCATAATGAGAGGATGGTTCCGGGGACGCAGAGTGCGCACCGGCACCATGCGGGCGGCGGTAGCTAATCTTCGAGACAACATCGTGATGGAGGGATCCGAGGGAATCGAGGAGCTGGAGAGGATGTAAAGGGGTCGAGAGAGGAGTCGTGGAGTGTCGCGGAGGGTCGCGGATCAAGGGGGTGGAAGAATTGGGCGGGAGAGGGAGGAGAAAGGAAAGGAAAACAGATGAGGCAAAAGAGAAGACCAGGTTCGTGATGCCGGTTGTTCACTCAGGGTACGGTTAACGGGCGGGAAGCCTCGGGCGGGAAAAAAAAAGCCAGGTCGCACCTGCCGACTTGCACCAGACCAACTTGGCCGGGGATGTAAGTCCGGCACAAGTACCACGAGCATCCGGCGGGGTGGAGCACAGGCGGAAGGCGACGGCGAAGGTACCTGTTTTCCGTCGGTCCGCTAAGGGCGCTGACAATTGGCTCTCTCGGTCTGGACTGTGCCTTGGCCGAGCCAAATCCAAGCTCTGGATAAAAAAAAAGTCCGACCACGATGCCAGCTCAAGTCAGGTTACTGGCAGGTTGGTAGACAAAATGACTGGCAAACTGGGCACAAGGCCGTCAGTGCCCGTCACGAGCGTTGTAATCCCTGCCTGGTGGGTCAAGCCAGTTCCTCCCAGTGCCGTCAATGCCATCACTGGGTACTTACCTCGCAGACCAATCATCATTGCCCGACTTTTTTTTGGGGGGGGGGGTTGGTTGGGCCTGGAATTATGCGTATGTAAGGCCGCCAAGCCAGTTCGAGTCGGTACATGTTGCTGCCCCTCCGTGCTGGCGGGAGCTGGTAGTCTTTGTTTACACAGTAAAGGTGAGTGCGGACGCATTCAGCATCCAGCTCCCCTTGAATAAATACTCTAGTTCAGCCTTCCTGTAGACTCGGCGGCTTCAGCTATTCCCTTTGCCTGTCGAGGTCTCGAGGTAGTGCTGTTACCCAGATCTGGCTGGATCTAAAGCCAATCTGCTGCTTTTGTAGTCTGGACCCGGTGCCACCCATCCCTTCAAACTTGTCCACAAAGGTGTACAAAGAAAATGGCCCAAACAGAGTGCACGGGTGCTACCAACGCGTACCTCTGTTTTTTTTTCCGGGCTGCCTTTGTTGCGGCCGTGGTATCTCCAACGCTAAACTTCGCTCAGCAAATACTTCGGCTCTACCGTGACCTAGGCTTCCCCTCCCCCACTCTCTTTTCCCTCCATCCCGTCGCCCTCTCGCACTCCCACTAACTGGAATCTCGGAATCTTCGCCCGCCAAACGAAGCCCAAGCCGCCAGCTTGCTTCAGCTTCACGCTTCCAATCTCTCCCTCTCTCTCTGTTCCCTCCCCGGTCGACCTCTCCGGACCCTGACCTGACTTATACCTCTCCCCGCCCATCGTCTGCTGGTGGACTGCACCATCCGCACCCGCTCGCAACCATGTCGATGCTCCCGCCTGACATCCACGCAGAGCTGAACCAGTTGTTGCAGGCCCTGCAGTCGCCCGACAACACCATTCGATCCCAGGCCGAGGAACACTTACAGAACAACTGGACTTCTACCCGTCCCGAGGTCCTGTTGATGGGCCTCGCGGAACAGATCCAGGGCTCTGGTGACAATGCGGTTTGTCCCCCACCTTCTCCCTCGTCTCCGACTTTCCCTTTGTCGTTTCACGAGCCGCCCCGGGCTTTTGCGATGCGACTGAACTGACGCCTTGCTTCTCTATAGACACGCTCGTTCGGCGCTGTCATTTTCCGCCGGATCGCCTCCAAGACGAGGAAAATCGAGTCTGGCGAGAACCTCGACCTATTCTTCTCCCTCGCCAAGGACCATGCCGCCGCCATCCGCCAGAAACTTCTCGAGACCCTTGCTGTCGAGCCTGAGCGACTGATCCGAAACAAGATTAGCGATGCCGTCGCTGAAGTCGCCCGCCAATACACAGAAAACGGTTCGTCTCCTACTCGGCTCGCAGGTCCTTTCCGTCCCTCTGTTGTTGCTGCTGCTCCCCGCAAGACCCCCCAACTAAACTCACCGGTCACAGGCGATCCCTGGCCCGAACTGCTCGGCGCTCTCTTCCAACTCAGCCAGGCCCCGGAGGCCGAGAAGCGAGAAAACGCATTCCGAGTCTTCGCCACGACCCCCGCCATTATCGAGAAGCAACATGAAGAGGCTGTTCTGCAGGCCTTCCAGAGGGGCTTCAAAGATGACGCCGTCATGGTATGATCTCACTTGCGCCAGCTCGCTATGCCACGGACCCCGCCACTAACTACGATACCAGGTGCGCCTCGCCGCCATGGAGGCATTTGCCTCTTTCTTCAGGACGATCAACAAGAAGGGCCAGGCCAAGTACTACGCCCTGATCCCCGACGTACTCAACATACTCCCGCCCATCAAGGACTCGCAAGACTCGGATGACCTGAGCAAGGCCCTCGTGGCTCTCATCGACCTCGCCGAGTCGGCTCCCAAGATGTTCAAGCCTCTATTCCAAAACCTCGTTCAGTTCAGCGTCTCTGTCATTCAGGACAAGGAGCTGGACAACATCTGCCGTCAGAATGCTCTCGAGCTCATGGCTACCTTTGCTGATTACGCCCCCTCCCTCTGCCGCAAAGACCCCTCGTACACAAACGACATGATTACCCAGTGTCTCAGCCTGATGACCGACCTTGGCGAGGATGACGACGACGCCTCCGAATGGATGGCTTCGGATGATGTGAGTTCCCCTCTGCTGTTGGCGAATTGCCTTTACTGTGAGCGTTGCGCTGACGGTCCTTGCAGCTTGATCAAGATGAGAGTGACCAGAACCATGTTGCTGGTGAGCAGACTATGGACCGACTTGCCAACAAGCTGGGTGGCCAGACCATTCTGGCTCCCACTTTCAACTGGCTGCCTCGCATGATGACCTCAATGGCTTGGAGGGATAGGCACGCCGCTCTCATGGCCATCTCTGCCATCTCTGAGGGTTGCCGGGAGCTCATGATTGGTGAGCTGAGCCAGGTACTGGACTTGGTTGTTCCCGCGCTTCGCGACCCCCACGCCCGAGTGCGATGGGCCGGCTGTAACGCCTTGGGCCAGATGAGCACCGACTTTGCTCCCAAGATGCAGACTGACTACTATGATCGGGTTCTCAAAGCCATCATTCCCGTTCTCGACTCGCCCGAGGGTCGTGTCAAGTCCCACGCCGCCGCCGCTCTCGTCAACTTCTGCGAAGAGGCCGAGAAGAACACCCTGGAGCCCTACCTAGACGATTTGCTGTCGCATCTGTTCCAGCTCCTCCAGAACGAGAAACGCTATGTTCAGGAACAGGCCCTGTCGACTATTGCCACCATTGCCGATGCTGCCGAGGCCGCTTTCACCAAATACTACGATACCCTCATGCCCCTTCTCGTCAACGTACTCCAGAACCAGAGCGAGAAGGAGTACCGCCTCTTGCGAGCCAAGGCCATGGAGTGTGCCACCCTGATCGCGCTGGCTGTGGGTAAGGAACGACTTGGGCAGGACGCCATGACTCTTGTCAACCTCTTGGCCAACATCCAGGCCGGCATCACCGATGCGGACGACCCCCAGGCGCAGTATCTCATGCACTGCTGGGGCCGCATGTGCCGTGTTCTTGGCTCGGACTTCCTGCCCTTCCTACACAACGTCATGCCGCCACTGCTGGAGCTTGCCATGGCCAAGGCCGACATCCAGCTGCTCGACGACGATGACCAGGTCGAGCAGATGCAGAACGAAGAGGGATGGGAGCTTGTCCCCCTCAAGGGTAAGATGATTGGTATCCGAACGAGCACCATGGACGATAAGCACATGGCCATTGAGCTCCTTGTTGTCTACGCACAGGTTCTCGAGGCCTCCTTTGCGCCATACGTCGCCGAAATTATGGAGAAGATTGCGTTGCCTGGTCTGGCCTTTTTCTTCCACGACCCCGTTCGATACATTTCGGCCAAACTAGTCCCTCAGCTGCTAAGCTCATACAAGAAGGCCTATGGCCCCCAGTCCAATGAGCTTGCGGGGCTCTGGGCTGCTTCCGTGGACAAACTCCTAGAGGTTCTAACCGCCGAGCCTGCCATCGACACCCTGGCCGAGATGTATCAGTGCTTCTACGAGTCTGTGGAGGTGGTGGGCAAGGCTTGCCTCAGCGCCGACCATCTGAACCGCTTCATCGACTCGGTTCACTCTGCCATTGAGGACTACAAGGACCGTGTTGCCCAGCGTGCTGAGGACAAGGAGGGTGCGACGGCCGACGATGTCGAGGACGAGGCCGAGGATACGCTGATTGCCATCGAGGACGACCAGACACTCCTTTCAGACATGAATAAGGCGTTCCATGCCATTTTCAAGAACCACGGAGCTGCCTTCCTCCCTGCATGGGAACGATTGATCTCAACCTACGAGGGATTCCTTGCTTCCCCCGACCCCACACAACGACAATGGGGACTGTGCATCATGGACGATGTCCTGGAGTACTGCGGCCCTGAGAGCACCCGATACGCCAACTACATTACCCAGCCCCTGGTCGACGGCTGCCGCGATGCTTCGCCAGCTATTCGCCAGGCGGCGGCCTATGGCATCGGTGTTGCGGCGCATCGAGGTGGTGCCCCGTGGGCACAGTTCTTGGGTGGCTCGGTCCCATTCCTGTTCCAAGTTACCCAAGTGCCGGATGCGCGCAGCGAGGACAACGTGTACGCGACGGAGAACGCATGCGCTGCCATTGCCAAAACCCTACACTACAACGCCAGCACGGTTGCAGACGTGCAGAACGTGATCACCCAGTGGGTGGAGACACTTCCCGTCACGAACGATGAGGAGGCGGCGCCATATGCTTATGCATATCTGGCTGAGCTCATTGACCAGTAAGTTGCAGGATGGATGAAGAATATGACATGCAGAGGTATGAAGCTAACGGTACACTTTCTTCACAGGCAACACCCGGTAGTACTCAATCAGGCGGCCAAGGTGTTTGTTTTCATTGCCCAGGCTCTGGAGGCGGAGACGCTCCAGGGACAGACGGCCAACCGAGTGGCAGTTGCGACCAAGGCGCTTTTAACGACGGCCAACGTGGACCCCATGCCCCTGCTGCAGCAATTCTCCCAGGAATCTCAGCGAACGATTATGGGATACTTCTCCTAGGGGTGGGGTGCTGTCAATGATCGATGTAAAAGGGCCCGAATATGATGGGCCCGGCCGGCCTGGACGTTGTTGCTGGGAGACGATGGCCGGATGAAGATGATTATGATGCAGATATTTATTGGGAATGTGCCGCTTCTGATTCCAGATGATACCAAGAAGGACGTGAGCGGCCAGCTAAGACAAGAGTTTATTAGCTACGAAGCCTTCATGGCAACCGGAGGACTTGGAGATTTTGTTTTGTTATGCTTCCGGAATGCTTGACGGAAGCCCCGAGGAGTGGAACGGCACAGTGAAGCCAAGTAGCTGAGTAACTCGGGGCCCGAAGGTTACCCTAAGGGGACAGAAAGCGAGATACGGAGAGGGAGAGAACAGGCGGAGGGATGAATCATTTGGGGATAGAGGGCGTCGAGTAGAACAAAATCCAGGACCATACGCATTAAATGATATAACTAGTGACAATTGTATAGGCTGAAGGAGTGGAGGTGAACTTGGCCAGGATGTTTGTTTTCTAATCCAGCATGACAGTGGTGATTGTACCAGAATGTTAGAAGTATGTTGGTGGTTCATATTGGCTCCTGTCTCTTCGTTTCTCTTCCACAATGCAACAGCGATTGCCCAAGGATATGCTATTTAGGGATGAGGATTTCCTCGCGGGACGGGGGAGGCCTGTCAAGGGAAGATCTCCTCCCGTTATTGAATGGTACGGGGCTCACCCCTGTACGGGGTCTTGTGAGTGGTGAGATATCCTGACATTGTTGTCGGTGTTGTTCTTTATAGACCGGGTCCCTCTGTATCTGTCCTTTTACTAAGCGCATGGATTACCCGAGGTGTCATTCGTTTTCAACAACGGAGCAACGACGGAATTGCCCACGAGTTACGAAGCACACTCTCCAGTGTAAGCGGAAGTTGGATATTTTGATTCCGTTGGGCGTTGACCCATTGGCACAAAAGAAATGAGGTGCATCCTTCGGTGCATCCCGCCTCTTCCCGCCCCCACACGGGAGGGCGGCCAGAGCAAGGACCATGTGCAAACTGGAATACAAGTACCCCGCAGCGAGGACTCGCATACAAAAGGTACTTGGGGCTTGTCTTGTAAATTACGTTGAAGGAAATGGCAGTCACCACCAGCTCACTAACGACATTACCCATTGGCCTCCACCGTTTTCCCATCCCCCTCCTTCCCCCCCCACACGCACCACCGACAACTGCATTGTACTTGCCTCCAGGACAGCACTGTAAAGTTAGCACGCAGTCGGGCAGGCAAGGTATCTGTTTGTCTCTCTCTGCCCGGCGATCTCCCTTCTCTCTCCATTCTGCCAAACACCATCATTACTATCACCATCCAGTTACGGCGACCGACCTCACCCAAGTACTCCCTGCTCGCCTCCAGCCCTCCTCGACTCTCCTTTCGGGTCTCTTGCCCAGGCGTCATCGACAGCACTCCCAGCCAGCAGCCGACCGATCCCCAGCCCGCAGGCCACCGCGACCATCGCAGCCAGCCAGAAGCCGGACCAGAAGCTGGACCCAGGATTCACCCCTTGGTGTAACCCTTCTCGTCGGGTGTCCCCCAAATCGCTTCGCTACCGGCGCCCGCATTTCCCTCGATCGCTCTGTCGCCCACCGGCTCCCGCCATCAGCTCACAACCACCCCAGGTGCGTCCCAGGCTCCGGCTAGATCCACTTAGACTTGGACTTTGGCTTGAAGTTCGACGCCTGCAGCAAACCTCGACCTCGTCCTCGATACAATTCTTCCAAAAGCCTCGCTCTGTCAACGCCCTCCGTATCCGCCGTCTCGTTGACGCTGTCCGTCGAGGCTACATGACCACTCAACACAAGTCGATCATTCCACTCGGCGCATAGAATTACCGTTGCCGCGGTTGAGCAGTTACTCGTCCCCTCAGGCCCGTCGTACTCTTCGCAACCCCAACACCGACGTTGCTCGTCGCCCTCTTCTTCTAGGCGCCTGGCCACGCCCTCGTGCCAGATGCTGTCGCCATGGATGGCTTCTACACACCCAACCAGCTACCTCAGCAACACCAACAGCACCACCAACACCAGCAGCAGCAGCTTCAGCAGCAGCAACATCAACAGCGACAACACCAGCAGCAACAACACCAAGAGCAGCAACACCGCCTGCAACAGCACCACCAACAGCAGCTCCAGCACCACCACCACCAGCAACAACAGCACCACCAGCAACAGCAGCAACATCACCAATACCAGCAGGAAAATGTCGGGGGACCTCAGCAAATGGTACCCGATCATGACATGCTTCCCCCTGGCGACTCTCTCGACGACATCATTCAAAGCAACCAGACCGAACTATACCGCCGACGCAGCATGTCGCAATCCTATGGACATTCAGTACCCCACGGCCAACCACAGGTACCCAGGAGGATGTCCGTCGTGGGAACTGGCGATATGATGACCTTTGGAGTCAACAGCGACGATATCGATACATACCAGTTCGACCAGCACATGTCGTCTACTTTTCCCATGGACACCACCATGTCCATGTCTGAGCAGATAGGTCCCTACATAAACCCCGCAGACTACTCCGGCATATCCTCTGACATGATGGGTTCCATGATCCCGTCGACATTCGCCAACATGTCGGTTGGGCAGGTCGGTGCCCAGATGGCCGGAGACGCTCCGGCAATGAACCTCTTCTCTCCAACAGCCAATTCCATGCCTCCCCCGTTTCCTCCGAACCAGCTGAACACTACCACAAACGAGTTCTCTGCAGACCTCAATCCTGACGGTGGACCCCTCAGCACAACCCCGACAAACGCTACCACAGCCACCCCGGTCCCAATTGCACCAGCGACCACAAGTACCGCCATAGAAGCTGTTATCGACGAGCGTGACGACGCAGTGAATCCTACCGCGGTCCTTGCCACCACTGAGACGCAACAACCCCAGGCTGCGACAAACCTATCCCTCAACCCTACCGTGGTCCCTGATCTCAATCCAAGCATGCCCACGCTTTCTCGACACGTCTCGGCTCAGTCCGGTTCTGTCGTGTCTCCCCGTGCTACTTCTCAGCTCACGGCCGTCACCCAACCCACCAATACTTCCGCCACCAACACCCCCATAACCGCCGGTAGGGGCACCCCGCGGGACTCTAAGGAGAAGACGATATATTCCAAGAGCGGCTTTGATATGCTCAAGGCTTTGTGGCTGGTCGCGACTCGCAAGGAACCTAAAATCAACCTCGGTGCAGTGGACATGTCCTGTGCCTTTGTTGTCTGTGATGTCACTCTTAACGACTGCCCTATTATATACGTATCCGACAACTTTCAGAACCTCACTGGCTACAGTCGTCACGAAATCGTCGGCCAGAACTGTCGCTTCCTACAGGCTCCAGATGGCAACGTCGAGGCTGGCTCCAAACGTGAGTTCGTTGATGATGGTGCCGTGTACACCCTCAAGAAAATGATCCACGAGGGGAGGGAGGTTCAGCAGAGCCTCATCAACTACCGTAAGGGTGGGAAGCCGTTTCTCAATCTCCTGACTATGATCCCCATCCCTTGGGACACCGACGAGATCAGGTACTTTATTGGCTTCCAGATCGATCTTGTCGAGTGCCCCGATGCCATCGCTCCCAACCAAGGAGTCCACGGCGTCAAAGTCAACTACAAGCACAGTGACATTGGGCAGTACATCTGGACTCCGCCCTCATCCAGTAACTGGGAACCCGAGAACGGTCAGACTCTCGGCGTAGATGACGTCTCGACGCTGCTGCAGCAATTCAACCCCAAGGGACTCGCATCCGACTGGCACAAGCAGACATGGGACAAGATGCTGCTGGAGAACACCGATGATGTTGTCCACGTCCTCTCTCTCAAGGGCCTGTTCCTTTACCTGTCGCCTGCTTGTAAGCGAGTGCTCGAGTATGACGCTGCCGAGCTTGCCGGAAACTCTCTGTCCACCGTTTGCCACCCATCCGACATTGTACCCGTCACGCGTGAGTTAAAGGATACTACCTTGGGGAACCCTGTCAACATTGTGTTCAGGATTCGAAGAAAGCACAGCGGATATACGTGGTTTGAGAGCCACGGTTCGCTCTTTGTCGAGCAAGGCAAAGGGCGAAAGTGCATCATCTTGGTTGGTCGTAAGCGCCCTGTATTTGCCCTGAGCAGGCGAAACCTGGAGGCCAACGGCGGTATTGGTGACAGCGAATTGTGGACCAAGCTCTCTACTGCGGGCTTGTTTCTGTTTGTTTCGTCAAACATCAGATCGCTCCTTGACCTGCAGCCCGAGAACCTCGTTGGCACAAGTATCCAAGATCTGATGCGTAAGGAGTCACGACCCGAGTTTGGCCGCTCGATTGAAAAGGCTAGGCGTGGCAAAACGGTTACTTGCAAGCACGAAGTCCAGAACCGCCGCGGCCAAGTCTTGCAGGCGCAGACGACTCTGTATCCCGGCGATGCCTCCGAGGGTCAAAAGCCATCGTTCCTACTCGCCCAGACGAAACTCATCAAGGCATCATCTCGAAGCATTGCCCCCGCAAATCCCGGACGAACTGCCAAGTCGGCGGCGACTCCGAGGTCTGACGCTGGGGGGCAAGATGCCGGCAAAGCATTGCAGCCTGGTGGTGCCTTAGAATTGGGGACCCAAGACATTGCGCTCGCGTCTGACGATAACATATTTGACGAGCTGAGAACAACCAAGTGCTCCAGCTGGCAGTTTGAGTTGCGACAAATGGAGAAGGTCAACCGCATTCTGGCAGAAGAACTCGGCGGTCTACTCTCGAACAAGAAGAAGAGAAAGAGGAGAAAAGGAATCGGCAATGCCGTGCGGGACTGCG
This sequence comes from Neonectria magnoliae, assembly GCA_037954305.1. Classification (NCBI taxonomy): domain Eukaryota; kingdom Fungi; phylum Ascomycota; class Sordariomycetes; order Hypocreales; family Nectriaceae; genus Neonectria; species Neonectria magnoliae. The sequence goes on along the minus strand of JAZAVK010000068.1, from coordinate 107,775 downwards.
CCAACTGCCACACGCGCAACACGCCCGAGTGGCGGAGAGGACCTAGTGGACAGAGAGACCTTTGCAACAGCTGTGGTCTTCGCTGGGCAAAACAGGTAAGCTTGAGCTCAGCATCTAGTCTCGGCCAAGACATACTAACGGCAATGCAGACTGGACGGGTTTCTCCTCGCAACTCCTCGCGCGGTGGCAATGGGAACAGTGATGTTCAGAGCAAGAAGTCGAACTCACCAGGCCACTCACCGCTCAACAAGGACATCACAGCCGAGGTGGCCAGTACTCGTGTCACCAATGGCGACGGTGCTGCGAACCCTGCTCAACCCGTGACGGAAAACAATGACGGGGCCACTGCACCGAGCGGTGCTGCGTCAGCTACTGGAGTCAAGCCTTCAGCAGCGGCGCCGCCGCCGAGTCAGTCGGCCATGATGGGCGTGGGTGCAACATCTGGAATGACATCCATCCGAGAAGAACGCGAATCGAGCCAGACTTGAGTGCACCACTCGTCTATCGTAAGCGTTCTTCCGCACTGATATGTGTGCTTTGAAACCAGGATGGCTCCTGATTACCCGGATTTATGACACCTACTAGTTGTTCTTCCACCACCTGTTCGTCATCCAGAAGAATCGACGTGGCGGGAATCTTGTGACACTTACTCGGGAACCGAAAATGCAACCAATGAGACGATAGGCTTTGCCATGTATGAAAGGAAGTTGCCCTTTAGTTGACTTTGCGTTGGTGCATCTGGCTTTGAAATTTTGGGAAAGGGATAGACACGAAGATACGACACATATACGAGGCGTTGGGAGGACCATTTCTTTGGACACGACTGGGATTTGTCCCTACTTGGTACGACACAAAACACGCCAGTTTAGCTACTTTCCCGAACTGAATGCCATGGCGGCGGTAGCGAAGTCTGAACTCGGAGCTTCGACAACAAAGGAGATAAAGAAGGTCCAAGGTTAGGAGTTTCCTGGATTTAGGCGAGTCTGTTCGCAATCTTGTCCATGTTGCTTCTGACAGTTTGCTCTGAACATCATGGACATGGAAGAGAGGGACGGTGACGGTGGACTGTGATGACAATACCTCAAGGAATGGGAGACTATTGTGGTCAGAAATACGACATGAATTCAAGTTTAGTTTGTACTTGTTCTATTGCTTAGTGTGTTGTGTGTGGTCGTGTATCATCTCATGAAACAAGCTCGTTAGACGAGGAGGGGCGGAGACGATACAGGTATAGACCGACTGAAGTAGCGAACATGGCTGTTGAATCTATGTTATGTTCTAGAGCTCGTCTATGGCATGGCCCTGCTTCTCCTCCTCCCAGCTGCGGCTCTTGGGGTTTCGTTCCTGGGGGGCCTCGGGGGCCTCAGGGGCTTCATCGGACAACGGCAAACCCTTGCGGCGGCGGTCGAGGGCGGCAATCTCATCGTCGTACACCGTCCACTCCGGGACCTGGCGACGCGCGCGGTCCAGCTTGGGCTCCTTGGTCAGCGGGTTGTTGCACAGGTCGATGGTGCGGGCGCTGGTCTGGGCCTCGTCGCTGCACCACGTCTCGCACCACAGCCAGTCCTGCGGCAGGCTGTGGATAGGGATGTTGAACTGCATATGGTTGGGTAGGTCCTGGTCGAGGTTGGAGAGGCTGTTGGGATCGGCCGACAGCGCATGGTACTGCTGGCGGAGGCGGTCGCCGGCCGCGAGCTGGCGGAAGCGGCGCAGGTCGACGACGTAGAGGGCCGAGATGTGGTACGGCAGGCCGCGGAGATAGTTGGCCCAGTAACCTTGTTTCCAGAAGCGGAAGCCCTCCATTTCGGTGCGCGAGTCGCACATGGGCGTGAAGCCGTACGGCGCGCCCTCAAGGTCGTGGTTGACCAGGTCCATCATGTCGGTGCGCACGATCTGGTCCGCGTCGACGAAGATGACCTTGTCCAGCGACAGCGGGAACAGCACGTCGAGGAACAGGATCTTGTAGCCCCAGATCTCGCGCTGCTTCTCCTTCTGCTGCCGGAGCCAGTGCGGCCACTTGTACGTCACCATCTCGTACCGGAACCCGTACTCGGCCGCCATGTGCGGGATGAAGTCCTTGAACGACGGCGACAGGAACTGCTCGATGAACCAGAACTTGACCGTGTGCTTGGTGTTGCGCATCACAGACACCATCATGATGTTGAGCATCCGTTCGTACAGGTGTCCGCTGGCCACCGAGAAGATGTTGATCTCCGCATGCTCCTTGGCCGACTTGGAGCCGCCGAGGAAGCTCTCGGCGAACTTGAGGCCCTTGGCAACGATGCCGCCGTCGCCTCCGGATTCGTCGAGCACGTCCGAGTCCTCCATGCCGGGCTTCCGGTTGACGCGAGGGTACAGCGTGGTCCCCTGGAAGTCCATGAGCGCGACGTCGGTGCCTTCGTCTCCGGGAACGGCGGAATAGCCCTGGGCGCCGACACTTTCAATGTCGAAGATTTCCGTGCTGCGGCCTTCCTTCAACTGGATGTGGTAGAAGCCCGGGTTGGCCTTGAACTGGAAGTATCCCAGGTTGGCCATGATGATGGTATCCGTCACCAAAGGATCCTTCTCTGTTGCCAACACCAGCTGAGCTCCTTTCGGTGCGCCTCGCTTGCCATCTCGGGAGTGGCCTTCGATCAGGATGTGCTCGAGCTCGTACGTGGCGTCGACATCTCCCTTGGACGAGCTAAGCTTGATGTTGTCGAGGTCCTGGACAGACGCCTTGGCTGCTACAAGCCACGCTGGGGGAACGTCCATGCCGGCTGTCAGGAGAGCCTCGGAGGGGAGGCCCTTGAAGGTGGCCCGCGGTCTCTTGACATTGCCAGCCTCATCGAACGAAGGTTTCGAATCTAGGACATAGCGGAAGAAGCGTTTGATCGGGAGTTCTGCTACCACCTCGCGAGGGTTGATGAAGAGCTTCAGGTACACGCCATCCAGTTCCGACAGAACTTTGAGGATTGGAGCCAGTCGCTGGCCCTGCTCGCTGGTGGGGTTTAAAAGACCAGCGATGTGGATGCTCGCAGTTTCTGGGTCACCAACTTCGATGGCGGTGTGCGTCGAGTCCCAGGTGTTGTACAGCGTATTTCGTACTGCGGGTGCAGAGTCGAAAATGCCCTCGGGGAGCTCGGAAATGGTGGACAAGGCGGTGATGGAGGTGAGCTTGGCCGCGGCGATAGGGTCAGGGAACTTGCTGCCGAAGCCAAGGTCTTCAGCCGCAGCATACACGGGAAGGATCCTGTTCCTTTGCTCATAGGAGAACAGCTGCTGCAAGTCGTCCTCACTAAGGGTGTCTCCGGAGCGGATGGGGCCAACGAGACGGCCGTTGAGGACCAATACCTGTGTTCCTGGAAGGACCTTGACATCTGGGAGGAACTTGGCCAGGGCATTGACATGTCCAATGTCCTGAGTGTCCTCGGGAGACACGAAAAGAGCCTTCAACTCCTCCTTGCTTTTGACGTTGGCAAGCTCTGCTCCAGCCGCCCTCAAGCCACTGTTCACCACGGAGGAAGTGGAAGAGTCCGATGGGTTGTGAATAACATCCAGTCTAACACCTGAATTTCTGTGCTTGAACTGCAAGGCAGAGAGCAGTAGCTCCTGGCCATCCTCGGTATCCAAGTCTGCGATAACGGTGAGCAGAGCCCAGTCCTCCTTGACCGACTCTGGGGAGGACTCGAGAACCGGGATTCTACCGAATAGATCGGCGTGTTCGCCGTATAGTTTGCCGATGTTAATGATTCGAACAGCCTTGTCATCGTCAGGGAAGATGTAAGTGTTCCTCGTAACCATTGCATCCTGTAGGAACACTCCCGGCAGCCAGGTTTCGTCATCAATGGTGCCAAGGTATACACCCTCCTGGACGGTTTGTTGATCTTCCGTCAGACGCATGCTCATTGTCTGAACCCAACTCTTCTCCCTCGGTACGGCCAAGCCGTTGGCGAAAAGAGGACGAACAGGCGCATCTGCCTTTAGTCGCTTCACCCAAGCCCGTGAAAGTTCGACCTGGTGAGCATAGGATTCCGCTTGAAGAACTTCGGCAAAGGTCATCTTGGGCAAGGACGACTCGCGACCTTCGATCGCCTTTGCAAATGATTTCGCATCCGCCCCATTACTAGAGCTATCCTGGTACTCCTGGAGGTATGCAAGAAGACTCTCGACGCCGTAGGTTTCAATCAGGTGGTAGACGATCTTGGCTTGAGCGACAGCTTCCGGGGTTGATGTCAAAGGAACCAGTCCAAATCTCAACATAACTCCTCGTGTCATGAACGAACTAAACTGGGCAGCCACGGCCAAATCCTCAACATTTGTGAAGTCGACAGGTGTAACAAGATGGAAGATGTTACGAGCAACCTTGGGCAGTTGGCCAGGATATGTGCGCTGAAGCAGCTGCGAGAAATGAGCAACGTCACTATGTTAAAGGGAGTCTGCATACCGTCATCAAATCTTTCTGAAAAGATGCATATCGTGCGTCGTTTTCAAGATCGTTAAGCCAGACAAGTACCTTGCCTTCCTCTGACCGATCTGTCCAGTCGAACCTCATCGGCTCGTCTTCCGCCTTTGCCCCAGCAATGGATGAGTGACCAAGTAGAGAAATAGCCTGCTTGCCGTTGAACCCGAGGCCCCGGACGCCATTAATGAGCTTGCGTTCGCGGCGAATCATGTCAACAAGTTGGAAAGGTTCGATTTGGCGATCAATCAGCTGGACACCATTCATCCAGAGGATGCCAATTCCGGCGGGGACTCCATTAGCGACGTTGACCTGTTGCTCTGTAGTAAAATCCTCAGAGATTTCGTGGGTGGCAATCAATGCTGAAAACTTGGGAAAGTCTTGGGTCGCTTTCACCAAAGCCTCGAGGGGGTTCTCGCTCTTCAAAATGAAGGAGGCCGTCTTCAGGCCGAGGGGAGCCAGCTCCGTCGTCGAAAGAGGCTTCAGGTCAGCAACTTCTTCATCGCCATCTAGGACTACATCCTCTGCGATGGGCTTTTGTTCCGAGTCTTGGTTGGCTTCTCGGTCGTCGATGACAATGTAGTCGGTCCTCTTCAGGGCCAGCTCGACGCCGTATCCACTGACCGACAATGGTATGTCTGGGAAACGAATACTCCGTCGATATCGCAGTCGATACGATAGTTCTCCCCTCTGAGCCGCCTTTGAAAGAGCGTCGTGGTATGAGCCAAATGAGGGAGACGTAGGGTCGGCGTATAGTATGGCCTCCTTACCTGCTCCGAGAATCCGATCGAAAGGCAAGGTCTTGAGTTGTCTGTGAGGATGTTAAAACCTTTCTTAGTCATAATCCGAGGACTCGTACGTAGAGGTCAGATCGGTCTCAATAGCTGTGGTCAAGCTTGGGGAGCAATATTGCTTGGAGTCAAGTAGAGCCCAGTCAGGACATTGCTCCGGGTCTTGGACCGATACTGCTGGCTCGACCGCAGTCGAGTAGTATTGATAATGAGCCTCAATTCGTGGAGCTGCAGATCGCAGGGAGAGAGCCAGCTTGAACGTAGATAGGGCATCGGGACTGGTGATGTGACCGTCCTGTTGAAGAACTTTGAGGAACTGGGTATACAGTTCTTCATCCGTTGCCGCGGCTGCAAAGTGCCCGCTTGCGATCCTGTCGAGAAGAGGGAAATATGAAGTCGCGTTTTCGCCAGCTGCCGTCTCACTAGTATCATCAGTATTACTCCCTCGTATCGAGAAAACACCAAGATAGCTTACAGAAGCTCAAGCAGATATGGGGCACTGGGAAACGCAGCGTCCATGCCCACATTGATGGATGGGGATGCTGCTGTCTGGAGCGCAGCTATGAGGGCCACGGCCAGGCTCCATGGCAATTGAGACAGGCGCAACATGGCTGGACTAGGTGCTGTCGACGATTGTCTCGTCTTTACGTTGGGTGAAGCTCCACGCCGGGAGGTAGAGGGGTAGAGCACGAGCTCCCTGAAGCTCTAGTGCTGACAATTCAAAGCCCAAAGTGGGTGTGTATAGAAAAGCGTACTCGACGACTGAAAGCGCCTTAAGCTATTGCACGGCAGCCCATCAATGGCGCCAAAGATGTCGTCGACGTGGGAAGCAAGCTGATGCTGCCTGTTCTCGCGTCGTCGAGATGTGAACACCGTCACAGTAAAGCTGACCCGATCTGGATTAGCGCCTGCTCCGGCGCTCGACGTGGCAGAAACGCTTGCAAGTTTGGTGGGGCTAGCTGTGGCTGGTGCTGCGCGCCCCTGCTTGATGGCAGGTTTGCCTGGCGCCCAGGGCGGTGAAAAGGTGAAAAGGTGGCGGCCACACCGTGGGGCGTCGGCGGAATAATGTTGCGGGTGGTTTGCACCAGGTTGGATGCCCACACTTTGGAGATGGACACGATGCTCAATTGCTAGCCCAAGAGTTCGCTCGACGGCCATCAATCGACACTGCTCCACCTCGACCCCTTCCATAACCTCCCGTCTCCCTCTACCTCTCGACCTGCTGGACAGCTTGCCCCAATATCCGCGACCAGGCAAGCTGAACAGCTTCTCTTCTCCTCGTTCTCCACGCCTTATACTGCTCCCCCTTAATGCGAGAAGCTACGGCTTCACCTCCCCGCCAACATGCAGTCCTCCCCCGGAATGTTGACCAAGGTAAGGCGTCCCGAGGGCTTGGCTCCCTCTCAGTCACTGACTTGGTGCGCAGTTCGAGTCCAAGTCGTCTAGAGCGAAAGGCATCGCCTTTCACCCCAAGAGGTCAGTTGCCTTGCACCGCCATCACATCCCTCTTCCAGGAGACACCGCCCAAGCTTGGAGCTGACTATCCCCCTCAGGCCATGGATCCTCGTGTCGCTTCACTCGTCCACCATCCAGCTTTGGGATTACCGAATGGGAACATTGATTGATCGCTTCGAGGAACACGACGGTCCTGTCCGTGGTGTCGACTTCCACAAGACCCAGCCGCTCTTCGTTTCTGGCGGCGACGACTACAAGATCAAGGTCTGGTCCTACCAGACCCGAAGGTGCCTCTTCACCCTCAACGGCCATCTCGACTATGTCCGCACAGTCTTCTTTCACCACGAACTCCCCTGGATTCTATCCGCCTCCGATGACCAGACCATCCGGATATGGAACTGGCAGAACCGATCGCTGAGTACGTCATCGTGGCCCGACCTATCTATCCCTTGACCCAAGTTCGCGACGCTGACCTGTCCAAGTCTGCACCATGACTGGTCATAACCACTATGCCATGTGCGCTCAGTTCCACCCCAAGGAGGACCTCGTCGTCTCCGCCTCCCTCGACCAGTCTGTCCGCGTTTGGGACATTTCCGGCCTGCGAAAGAAGCACTCCGCCCCCACCTCCATGTCCTTCGAAGATCAAATGGCGCGCGCAAACCAGAACCAGGCCGACATGTTTGGAAACACCGACGCCGTTGTCAAATTCGTCCTCGAGGGTCATGACCGAGGTGTCAACTGGGTCGCCTTCCACCCCACCATGCCCCTTATCGTCTCCGCCGGCGACGACCGTTTAGTGAAGCTGTGGCGGATGAGCGAGACTAAGGCATGGGAGGTAGATACCTGCCGAGGACACTTCCAGAATGCGTCGGGCTGTCTGTTTCACCCTCACCAAGACTTGATCCTGTCAGCTGGCGAGGACAAGACCATACGTGTATGGGATCTTAACAAGCGAACTGCCGTTCAGTCCTTTAAGAGAGAGAACGACCGTTTCTGGGTTATTGCAGCACACCCCGAGATTAACCTCTTCGCCGCAGGCCACGACAACGGTGTCATGGTCTTCAAGCTGGAACGGGAACGCCCTGCCTCGGCTGTTCACCAGAACATGCTTTTCTACGTCACCAAAGAGAAACACGTCAAGTCCTACGACTTCCAGCGGAATATCGAAAGCCCCACGCTTCTGTCGCTCAAGAAGCTCGGCAGTGCTTGGGTTGCTCCTCGCACTCTGTCTTATAACCCCGCCGAGCGATCCATCTTAGTAACTTCGCCCACTGACGGTGGCTCGTATGAGCTCGTGAACCTTCCCAAGGATGGTTCCGGTGCCATTGAGCCAACAGAGTCAAAGCGTGGCACCGGAAACTCGGCCATTTTTGTGGCTCGCAACCGTTTTGCCGTGCTCAACACCTCTGCCCAGACTATCGATATCAAGGATCTGTCAAACAACGTCACCCGCTCTGTCAAGCCACCTGTCGGCACCACCGATATTTACTTTGGAGGCACTGGCAACCTGTTGATCATTACTCCTACCGCCGTTCACCTCTACGACATTCAGCAGAAGAAGAGCGTTGCTGAGCTCTCAGTCACCGGTGTCAAGTATGTCGTCTGGTCCAACGATGGTCTTTACGCGGCTTTCCTGAGCAAACACAACGTCACCATTGTCACCAAGACCTTGGAGCAAGTCAGCACTCTCCATGAGACGATCCGAATCAAGAGCGCTACTTGGGATGATGCGGGAGTTCTGCTGTACTCGACCTTGAACCACGTCAAATACACCCTCCTGAATGGCGACAACGGCATAGTGCGAACTCTCGACCAGACCGTGTACCTTGTCCGGGTCAAGGGCCGCAACGTCTACTGCCTTGACCGAGCCGCCAAGCCGCGCATCCTGCAGATTGATCCCACCGAGTATCGATTCAAGCTGGCCCTGGTCAAGCGAAACTACGAGGAGATGCTTCACATCATTCAAAACTCGAGCTTGGTCGGTCAGTCCATCATTTCGTACCTGCAGAAGAAGGGATACCCCGAGATTGCCCTGCAATTCGTTCAGGATCCTACTACTCGATTTGACCTTGCGGTTGAGTGCGGTAACCTCGACGTGGCTGTCGAAATGGCCAAGGAGCTGGACAAGCCCAAATTCTGGTCCAGATTGAGTGGCGAGGCTCTGGCTCACGGTAACCATCAGGTGGTTGAGATGTCTTACCAGAAGTTAAAGCAGCTCGACAAGCTGTCCTTCCTGTATCTCGCAACTGGAGATCACTCCAAGCTTGCTCGAATGGCCAAGATTGCCGAGCACCGAGGTGATTTTACCTCGCGCTTCCAGAACGCCCTGTACTTGGGAGAGGTCGAGGACCGCATCCAGATGTTCAAGGAGATTGACCTCTGTAAGTAATGGACATACGGACCGATAAGTAGTTACTAACCTCTGATTAGACCCGCTCGCTTACATGACTGCCAAGTCAAACGGCCTCGAGGAAGAGTGCCAAGCTATCCTAGAGGCCACCGGCTTGACCGAGGACCAGCTTACCGTCCCTACCCTAGGCGCGCCTTTGGCCATCCCCAAGCCCATCGTGCCTACCTTCAAGGCCAACTGGCCTACCAAGGCCACTTCTCAATCCGTCTTTGAGAAGGCTCTGCTCGGCCAGGTTGAAGGTCTGTCCTTGGAGGATGTGCCCGCCGCTAACGGAACCGAATTCGCGGATGCCTTGGAAGACGACGCAGCCATTAAGCGTAGTGGTGCGTTGATCGAGGATGACGAGGAAGACGTCGCCGGTTGGGACATGGGCGATGACGATGTCCCCGACGTCGAGAGCGACTTCGTCAACGTCGAGACCGCTGATGCGGGTGGGGCTGGCAGCAGCGAAGCCGACCTCTGGGCCCGAAACTCACCGTTGGCTGTGGATCACATCGCTGGCGGTTCTTTCGAGACGGCCATGCAGCTCCTTAACCGACAGGTCGGTGCGGTCAACTTCGCGCCACTCAAGGAGAGATTCCTAGAGGTCTACCAGGCCTCGAGGACATTCCTTCCCGCAACCGAGGGCCTGCCGCCTCTGGTGAACTATGTTCGCCGAACCCTTGATGAGACGGACCCCAGGAAGGTTCTGCCTGTTGTTCCCAGGGATCTAGAGACGCTTGCAGCCAATGACCTCCAGAAGGGGTACGACTCGATGAAGGCCAACAAGCTGGACGATGGCCTTAACATCTTCAAGGGCATCCTGCATGCCATACTCATCAACTGTGTGTCAAGCTCGGACGAGGTTACCGAGGCGAAGAAGCTCATTGCCTCTGCGAGCGAATACGCCGTGGCCATGAACATCGAGCTGTCCAGGAGAAAGCTGGGATCCACTGATGTCGTGGCTAAGGACCCCGCCAAGCTCCAGAGGAGTCTCGAGCTGTCGGCCTACTTCACAATCCCCAAGATCGAGGTACCTCACCGACAACTCGCCTTGCTCAGTGCTATGCAGTTGGCCATGCGCAACAAGAACTACGGCTCAGCCCTCAGCTTTGCCAACCGCATCATCGCCAACGGCGGAGCCACCAAGATCGTCGAAAACGTAAGTCGCAGAGTCTGTCTAGAATGTGTCTGGAATGTAGTTACTAACAATATGCGTAGGCCAAGAAGACCAAGGCTCAGTGCGAGCGCAACCCCCACGACTCTGTGGAGATTGAGTTTGACCAGTTCGCCGAGTTTGACGTGTGTGCTGCCAGCCACTCGCCCATCTACAGCGGAACGGCGTACGAGGAGTGCGCGTTCGACGGTTCCAAGTATCACGCCAAGTACAAGGGCACCGTATGCCGGGTGTGCGAGGTTTGCGAGATCGGCAAGCACGGTAGCGGGCTGAAGCTGTTCGCCTAGTTCGTCTAGACAATTAATGATGGAAGACGGTGGACTGGAGTTTCGAGTCTTTTGCAAAATGCGACCAGAACGCTCGCGAGAGATGTGTCGGCTGTCGCTGGTTTAAAAGGCTGAACTTGGACGAGGTCGGTAGAATGATGGCAAGGAGTCATGTCATGTCTTTTTAGTTTTAGCCTGATTATATGTGACAAGCACCCAAACGAGGCACCACGTTGTGCATCTTGTTTGTTTCTGATTGATGGTTCCTCTGTGATTAGTCGTACAACTGGTGATGTTGATCCCTGCCATCTATGTAGGCCTGCACCTGGCCGTCTCCCATCTCGCGCTGCAAACCAAAATAACTAAGAGTCCGGCTACACAATCGTCTCCAACTCGCGGGCGTACCCCAAGGCGTTCTCTATCACCATCTGGCTCATCTCCTTGGCATGGACTCCGTCCTCATCGACATTAGTTGTGTCAGGGAAGAAGATTTGGCCGTCGCGAACGATCCAGCCACGGCGGTGAGCAAAGGAAATGACGTCGCCCTCAGAGTCGAGGAAAAGGAGCGACTTTGTGGAGCTGATGGGCAGGCTTGGGTATGCGCGCTCGCTGCTGCTAGCGATCTCGGAGCGGATCTGGTTCTTGAGGATCTGGAAGATGTGAGCATATGCAATGGAGCGGGGAATTGGCGGTTGGGCGTACTTCTGAGAAGACACTGTACTCGTCGCAAGGAACCTCGCTGCTCTTCATAGCCTTCCACACCCTGTCGTAGCTACCCTCCATCAACCACCTCTCGAGACGAATAGGGTAACCCAGATATCGATCGGTCTCAACGTCAACACCACCACCTTCCCGGTTGGCGAGGCTCTCGAGCTCGGTGTGGAACTCGGCGTAGAGACCCTGGGTGAGAAGCAGCAGCAAGCTAAGGCCGGTCACCTTGTTCCGTTCGGGCAGATTGGGGGCGAGGACGGCGGAGGGCAGCTCGTAGAAGGGCTGGAGCTGTTGGACGTAGCGAGTGAAGTCGGGAGGGTTGCGGGCACGGATGGCGAAGAGGGCTCCCTGCTCGTACGTCTCGCGGGCGAGAGGGAGGATGTGGGTAGGGGTTTTGGACGTCGGAGTGAGGGCGTTGAGCTTGAGAAGGGCCAGCTTGGCCTTGGAGAGGAGGGCGTTGGCGTCGGGGTAGCTCATCGAGGGGGAGTGCTTGAGCTGGGCGATGATCTGGGCGAGATTGCGGTCGGCCATGGTGGAGGTATCTGCCGACTCGGGCTGGTGGCGTATGGAGGTTGGTTTCGGTGGCTGCGTGCGACAGGTTTGGGCTGGGATTGGAGAGATTGACGAGAGGTGTGGTGTGGACTTGGATGTTTGATATCGGAAGCTTCGCCAGGCTGCGATCGGTGACGCGAGGCCACGGCACAAGGCGCTGAGGTGCTGCATTTGAGCGGCGGCAGGGCAGAAATTCCGAGCCGATGGGTAGTATTATGTAATCACTCGTGGATACTGGGGCTGTGGCAATAGCATAAATCCACACGAGAGAGACCAGACTCTTGACGGAAGGAAGTGAATAAAAATACTTGGAGAAGCATTTTAGATAGATTGCACCATGCATCTGATTATACTGTATTTATTCAAGAGACTAGGTGCGGTGGTGGTCTTCCAGGAAACGATAGCCCGACTCAACTTTGCATGTGCACACAACTCATCTGACGGACATGTCACTTGACAACTCAGGCTAGAGAGCATTCTAACGGGAACGGGTCCCATTATCTAAGTCGGAACCAGCTGCTTGAGGTTGAACTTGGAGTAGGGCAGACACAGCGTCAGCCTTGTGTGGTCTCGGCATTCCCTAGTTCCGCAAGCCTGTTCCGTGAATGAGTGCAGTCAGCCTAGACGTAAGCCAGGATCGTGCTCAGCCTTGTACAGGGGAGCTGTCCGAAAAGAGGCAAATGGATCTTTGGAGGAACGCTTTGCAAGATATGAAGGCTTGCCACCTGCATTGGGCGCGTAGGAGCTGAAGGATGGAATGATTTGGAATATGTTTGGACCAGGGTTTGCTGATGGCTTGGTTTGGAACCGTGGAGTTTGTTTCATATTTCGGAGAGTACTGACGGAAATAGGTGAGAAATTCAGGTTGGGCGTCCAACGGACAGCAAGCCACAACTCGTGCAGGGTTCCGAGAAATCCAGTACGCGTCCGCAAGAGTTTAGGATACAGAATCGCCAGGTCGAATATCGAAAAATTGATTATCGAGGTCCACTATGACGAGGTTGATTCAAAGGAATCAGGACGAGGGCGGGAAGGATTGAAATAGCAGCAGGTGCAGCGGCTGAGCAAACGCATGGGCTCAAGTTGGCGGAGCGGCGCGGAAGATTAAACGACACGGGAACGGGAAGAAAAGACTGTGGTCGTAATGTCGAGTGCAGGATTATTCGTATTATGAGCTTTGGGGGGGGTAGCTGCTCGTAAGTGAACATGTGACTGGAAAGACAGCAGAGCATCGTGATCTACTGTAGGGTATTGGAGGCATTCGGCAGTTTTGGGTCACACGCACAGCGTCTATACCAGTACTATAGAGTAATGGTCGCAGTCTATTTTCCATGCATGTACGACAAAACATGCGTCACCTTCGCCCTTCTAGGATGGTGGATATCGCAATACTAATTTGAAGCATCCCGTAGACTGGACGTTTGATTGACGAAACAGCGACGCACATGGCAAAGAGCCCACCGAGCTGAAGCCCAGCTGAAGCGCCAGCAGCAGGCTCCCGGGAGTTTGCCAGCCTAGAGCAGCCTAGGTTTCAGTTGTTCCTTTCAGTCGAGGCAGAAAGCTGACAGGTGATCTGCGTGTCAACCCGACAGGATCCCACGGCACAAGACCATATAACGGGCGTTTGTCCACGTAGCTCCAAAGATGAGAGCAGGATTGGATATTTCTTGTTTCACTTTCGCAGCGCCTATTTGTCTCCAGAGGTACAGTCGAGAGCCTTGTCCATCGTCATAGGTCCCAGGCCCGGGTGTTTGCGCTGCACTTTGGATCTTACTGCATCTTGCGCTGCAACAGCGGCAGCAAACGCAGGAGCTTGAGGTACCTTCCATTTCTTTCTTCCTCCTTTCAACCCAATACCTCATCCTTCTTTCAACCCAATACCTCATCCTCCTACACCCCTACACCTGTTGCAATCCTACAACCACATCATCCTTACGTTTATCGACTCCGTCACTACGCCATCACTGTCAACGAGGATCAAACACGAAACGACAAAAGAAGGGTTCCACAGCATCTTGTTAGTTGTTACAGTGCTTCCCCCCTGCTTCTCTCCTGCACCAAAGATTCCCCCTATCCCGGCCCTCCGCCTCATCCTGCGGCGCACGCATGCTGTCTGATCAGGCTGCATTTGCAAGGTGTCAAGTTGGAGCAGTGTGACGGCGTCGAAAGCGAGGTTTGCTTCGCATAGTGATGACTGTGCGAAGAACCGCACGCATCCAAACATCCACCGCTCGTACTCTAGATCGATTGCCCCGCCAGAGAGCAGCCACACCAGGATCTGCAAAGTACTTGGGTTTGGAACAATTACAGCTATTTCCAGCCTATAATCCTAGACTGCTAACTTTGGCTGCCAGGTGCGCCGGTCACGTCCACCATCTCTCCATCTGCTCGTATATCATCCCGATATTTCGAACGATCCTTAACTGCCCTGACATATCGGGCCCGACCTACCCGTTCCTCAAGCCCGTCCTCCGGTTCTCCCGACGTCGTTCATATTTCATCATCCATATCGCCGCATCCCGAAATCTGACCTCCCCTCCAGGCTCTCACCTCACCCCACACCCCCATCTCGCTCTGGCTCTTCAGCCGCCGTAATGGCGAGCTATCAACGGTATGCGCAGCTCGGAAAGGGTGACGCCGGTGGCTCAGCCGCCGCCAGTAATTCACGATGTAAGCGGCCCCCGCCCCCGTCATCCCCATCGCCATCCCTATCCCCCTCTTGGGAGAGCTGATCTGCAGAAGCGCTCTTGGCGATGGTGCTGGTTGGTTCCGTCATGGCCTGCGTGCTTGCTTGCTTTCTCGGTGACCTCCACTACGACTACACTGCTTGGCGGCGGTTACATTTAGTACGACAGGGCCAAGGGCCGTGGCACAAGGCAGGGTTAGTGCAGAGGAACAGCCCAAAGTGAGACTACGCCAGTACGACTTGAACCCGGCAAACCACTACAGCCCCCCCTGGCTTTCAATATCGAGCGAGCCCCAAGCCACAAGGCAACGCGCAATCTCATCTACGAACGTGGCCCCCGAGTCCAAAAGAGATTCACGGAGCATGAGAACTTTCCCGTTCGCCGTGTCCCGACTCCCGACCGCCGAGAACGAGAAAGGGGATCGGAATTCCACACAGCCACCTGTGTTTCCAGAAACCCGGTGGCCCCGGCCCAGGTCGCCCCCAGCAGCAGCAGCGTAGCCTCAAGGCTCATGTCAGCGAGCTACCGCGCTAGAGGCCAGAGCTGGAATTGGAGGCTGAAGGCTAGAGCGGCCTCAGAGACGCAGACGCAGACGCAGACGCAGAGACGCACTGGAGACGGACCTCAGAGGCTCAGAGACCCAGCGAGCAAGCTACAGTATGGAGCAATGCGCTACGAATAGACACCACCGAACCCCCAAATGGCCCAAACCACACGCTCCAAGCCCTGCACCCTGCAGAGGGATGGACCGCACGCACCCTGGCAACTTGGCAGGACGGCGTCTGGGCTGGCTCACTAATTAGGCGTCGCTATTCTAACACCGGCACTGCCTCTGGTTCTCGGCATGGCATGGCGTACACCAACAACACCTCAAGCATGCGACGGCGCTCTCCTATTGTTATACATACACGTATTGATCCCCGGCTGCCCCTCTCAGACCTGATCCATCATCCATCTCTGCCGGCTACCGCTGCGCTCCGCTCCCGAGTCCCAAGCCCCAGCTCCGCTCTCAAGTCTCAAACCCTCTCAGCTCGTATCTTCTGCATCAGCATAACCGACCAATCCGCCCACCCCCAGCAGAACGGCGCTTGGCAAGTTGGCATCATCGACAGCCGACAGCCTACGGCCTACTACAGTTACAGCCCACAAGCTACAGGGCCCCTGCCTGCCCGCTCACGCTCTGGGAGCGCCTGCTAATAGTCACCGTTACGTTTTCCATTTGTCGGCGATTATCTGGATCCCTTCAGTTCCCCGTCGTGCTGCCTCACCCTCCGTCTGTTTGGCTGTTGGAGCCAGCCTCACTCGCCCTCGGCGCCCTCGCTTTCAACGCTCTGCCTCTGTCTGTTCTCGCGCCACCTAGGCCGTCGTCTACCGTGTTCCTCGTCTTCTCTGCAAATGTGAATCTGCCCGCCCGCTAAGAAGTATAGTCGCCACCAATCATTCAAAGAAAGCAAGCAACGCACGCACGCTCACGCAGCCAAATCAGCTCGCCAGCCCGGCTCGACCCAAGGAGGGGGTGCGCCGCTTCTGCAATACATCGGCCACCACGCCGGTCAGCTTTCATCTCCCGAAAAACCAGCCAGGGCCCATTCACTATCCAACTTCCTCGTCCCCTTTGCTGACATCTCACGTCCTCCCCGACAGACGGCCAGCCCAACGACATGGCTCCCCCACAGCTAGGTGCGACCTTTGTCCCCGGTGGCTTCGATGACTATTATATGCCCGAGGTTGTCGCTCCGGCCCCCCAAAGGTCAGTTATCCTCTCTCTCTCTCTTCCCGTCATTCTTTGCGTCTTGCCGCTTCTGAATTCCCGCGTCCGCTTCCAGCTTCCCCCCGTTTCCGGCTTCCCGCTTTCCCCAGATCCCTGGCCTCTGCTCGTTTCCCTTATCCTGGCCCAATCCGGTCACTACGGTGAAGTGGGGCCCGCTGACGATTCTTGTCCTCGTATCTAGGGTAACCCCTCAGGTCCCTCAAAACATGCAGGAGGACCTCCAGCGCATGGAGCTCGAAGCTACCTCTGTTGAGCCCCGATCCGACGCCGAACCTGGCCCGCGTCACGGCCGTGAGCCTTCCCTCTCGACCTACATCAACCCCCGCGGAGCCGACCCGCCCCGGTCCACGGGTGCCGCTACCGTCCCCGACGACGACATCAGAGCCTACCAGACTGCTAACGACGGCCGGTTCGACCGTCTCGAAACTATGAACTGGGACGCGCCCTCCTTCTCGCCCTTTCCCAAGGTCAAGGGCGACAACATCCCCCCAACCGACGAGGAGAAGGAGGAGATCTTGTGGAACGCCCGCAAGCATGTCCTCCACTCCCAGAATGTCTCCATGCAAATCACATGGGCTCGCGACGTCCTTACCTGGGCCGAGATCTCCCAGGACGAAATCACTCGAAACTGTGGCGACAGACCCCGCCCCGCCACCCCTCGGATAGAACACGAACTACGTCTCGACGCCATCAACATCATCACATACCTCTCCCAGCAGGAGCACCCCGAGGCTCTGTACATGCGGTCCAAATGGCTCGAATTTGGGAAATTCGGTAACCGCGTCGACAAACGCGAGGCCTACAGTGGCTATAAGCGAGCCGCTGACCTCGGCCATGGCCGATCCGAGTATCGAATGGGCATGTTGTACGAGCAGTCCAACGACATGTCCAAGGCCAAGGAACACTACTATCGCGGCCTCAGCCTGAAGGACTCCGCATCTTTCTACCGTATGGGAATGATGAGCCTGTTGGGTCAGCACGGCGAGTCCAAGGATTATCAGACCGGACTCGAGCGGATACAGGCTGCTGCTGATAGTTCCGATGAGGACGCCCCCCAGGGTGCCTACGTCTACGGCATGCTCGTCGGCCGTGACCTGCCCGATATCACTATTCCCGAGGGTTTGCTTCAAGCCAACCCGCAGACGTCCAAGATGTACATTGAAAAGGCCGCCTACTTGGGCTTCGCTAAGGCACAGCTCAAGATGGGCCAGGCCTTTGAGCTTTGCCAGTTTGGTTGCGATTTCAATCCTTCCTTCTCATTGCACTACTATGGCCTCGCTGCCAAGCAGGGTCTCCCTGAGGCTGCCCTGGGCGTCAGCCGATGGTTCTTGTTCGGATACGAGGGTGTTTTCAAGAAGAACGAGTCGCTGGCCTACAAGTACGCACAGGAAGCGGCTGCGGCCAAGCTGCCCACAGGAGAGTTCGCCATGGGCTACTACCATGAAATTGGTATCCACGTGGAGAAGAGCGTCACAGAGGCGCGCAAGTGGTACCAGATCGCCGCCGAACACGGCAACAAAGACGCCGTTGGTCGACTCGAGTCTCTCAAGGAGGACAAGGCGCTGTCCAAGGCCGACCACGAGACGACGACGCTGACGCGGATCAAGTCACAACATGGGTCTCAGCGAGGCGCAAGACCCGATCGATTTAAGCAACCCCAGCAAATGCCCACGCTTAGCGAGAACAGCAGACCTGCATCCCCCAACTCCGACGCCCCGCCCCAAACCAAGCAGTCCGCCGTCAACACTGCACGTGTTACCCCTGGTGCTGGTTCCTCCCTTGGTCTTCAACCCACTCTCGTATCCGAGCATGTCAACTTCCCCGACCCCTCGCGGGCTTCTTTCGTCATCCCTGCCGGTGATCGGCCCTCGGCCTTCAACGTCCGGCTTGACGCAAACCAGCCGGTGGCTCGACCGCAATCTGCGGCTCCTTACCCGGAAGATGACAGACCACAACCCCTCAACTTCCGTTCCAAGTCTACGGCGCCCTACCCGGAGGACGACGTGCGAAACCCCAGGTCTCCCCAGTACCAGAACGGACCGCGGTTCGGTCAGGGACCTCCCGCAGATCGACCTTCCAGTGCCTTTGGCATCAAGCCCCAGTCCGGAGGCCCGCGGCCAATGCCTGGGTCCCAGTCCATGGGCAACCTCGCGCCTCCCGGTGGCCGCCCCGACCCGCGTGGCCCTGACCCACGAGCTAGAGCCTCGTCCGGCGGTTGGGATGCACAGGGTGGGCCTGGAGGAAACTTCCGGCAAGGACCTCCCGGACCGGGCGGTCCTGGTGGCCGTAGTGGTGGACCTAGCGGACCCGGCGCGCGTCCTTACCCCGAGGACGGCGCGTACGGTCGGTCGGCCACCTCAGCCCCTTACCCGCCCGGTGGCCCCGATGGCGGCCGGCTTCAGAAACCACCTCCAGGTGGCCAGTTCCCTCCTGGGCAGGGCCCGAATTACGAGCGTTTCTCTCGTGTGCCTGGCGCTACCGGTCGGCCCGAGCGGATGAGCTCTCTGCCCCAGAACCAGCAGGGCCAGCCTCCTCTGCATTCGCCTCCCCTACAATCACCTCCTCTACAGTCTCCCCCTCTGAAGGGACCTCCTGGAGGAGGACACGGAGGACCCGGAGGTTATGGAGTACCCGGGGGACCTGGAGGACCTGGGGGATCTGGAAACCCGCCTCGAACCTCCAGTGCCCAGGCGCGGCCTCCCATGGCTGCAGGTGGCGGCGGACCGGGCAGAATGGGCAGTGCGCCGCCAGTCCAGGCCCAGAGACCAGAGAACAACCCGAGCCCTGCTCCCAGCAATGCATCGGCGCCGCCTTCTAAGGCGGGCAAGACTGCGGCCGCTGGCAAGGGCCCAGCCACTTTCGAGGATATGGGTATCCCGCAAGGCAAACAGGAAGGCGACTGTGTAAGTTTTTCTCATCTTATTTCACGAACATAACTAACTGTGCTCGCACAGGTCGTCATGTAAGGACCATGTCTAAGAAACATCTGAGGACGGGCGACCGTGATGGAGCGAGTCTTGGTGCAAGGACTGGACAATATCGGAACGGGACACTTTACAAATGGCTGGAGAGGCATTTCATGGAGTCAAGCTGCGGACGGGATGCATTTCTTTGCGGAATTGGAAGCAAATATCCATGGAATGAAAGGAGGTTATACTGCGAACTGGTTTATTTGAGGTCAAAGTTGTGTTGGTATGAGTCTTGAAGTGAAGAAGACCCGGAACATGCAGTACATGTGAGATGGTTGGGATACGAACATGGCTTGTAGATTACTTATGAATCCTGATGTTCTTATGACACGAGGGTTGGTCCTTGGTACTATGGAACATTATATATGACTCGGTTTCTGGTATGCACGACCTGATGTTCGTAGGTGAAGTGTTCTATAGATAATAACCGACGGGTTGATCGGAGGATCGGATCTTCGGCGAGGTTGACAAGAACCGTGGGATTAGCCAGGATGGGCAAAGACAAAGCGAAGTGGAAGACGTAATCATTTCAGGATAGGATTCCATTCAAAACCCGACTTCGGGAGCTAGCGCCCGACGCAAGCCGGACGTAGCCGCATTTATTCCCGGTTGACAATGACTCCACGACAACACTAGTGATGCTATCTCACGGTGGATCAAGATAACGACGTTTCTTAACCATGGCCACGGCGGCCGGGACTACTTTTGAATCCCGACTGTAAGAGATGAAAGTGAAATCGGAAAAAATTGTCAATGTGTTGACTATTCTGGCTAGGAGATGGACCCTTCTGCGGAGCGGCGGCGATACGATATGGGGATCGGTTCTACTTGGCTGGAGTGTAAGTGGGCTGGAACTTGGGAGCAATTTTGGCAGGGCGCAGGGCGCCAGTCGGATATTGTATTAGTTGAACGGGTCTCTCTGACTGTATGGTGCTCTGGGGTATATAGCTTGGACTGGTAGTTCCCGCGGTCAGTTCGGGTAGCAGGAGGATCACTTGGAACATCTATAACAACTTGACAGGAGAACACGACGAATCCATGGGAACATAAGAACATGATGTTCCAAGTATAAATATAACCTGAATCCACTAGTCTGTATTAGTTTTCATACGCAACCATCAGCGGACGGCCGATATCGAAAACACGGGAACTCCATCGTCGAGCGTCGACCGTTGCGGGTCGATAGCACCGACCCCTATCTCACGAAACGAAGACGAGTCTCAGGACAACACAAAGGAGCAAACGCTCGCCGGGCATGCCAGGAAATTCTGAGTCGACTTCCTACTACTCCGTTCCCGAGGACCAGAGTCCCGGGACGGAGCAGAACCAGCAACAGCATCGGACCCAGACCTTTGGCAGCCTTCAGGTTCATGACGGGGATGGCAGCAATAACAACAACAACAACAACAACAACAACAACAACAACAACAACAACACGAACAACAATGATCATCCTGCCAACAACTCTGGACAACAAGAAGACAGGGAGGAACGGCCTCCGCCGCCCCCCGACGGCGGCTTGCTGGCCTGGTGTGTTTGCTTCGCTGGCCACCTCGTCTTCATGAACACATGGGGCTGGATCAACTCCTTCGGCGTCTTCCAGACATACTACAAAGAGCTTCTTGAGCGGCCCGCCAGCGAGATCTCGTGGATAGGTTCCATCACCGTCTTCCTGCTCTTCTTCGTCGGTACGCTGACGGGCCGTCTCGTCGACGCAGGCCACTTCCGCCTCGTCTTTGCCACCGGCATCACGCTCCAGGTCCTCGGCGTCCTGGCCACGTCACTGTGCAAAGAGTACTGGCAGTTCCTCCTCGCCCAGGGAGTATGCGTGGGCATCGGCAACGGCTGTCTGTTCTGCCCCGTGCTGGCCGTCCTGTCGACGTACTTTGCGCGGCGGCGGGCGCTGGCCATGGGCATTGCGGCGTGCGGGAGCGTCACCGGCGGGCTTGTGTTTCCCACTCTGGTGCGTCAGTTGCTCCCGCAGGCGGGCTTTGCTTGGATGCTGCGAGCCGCGGCGTTTATCCAGCTGGGGACTTTGCTGGTTGCGTTGGTGTTGGTGAAGCCGCGCATCAAGCCGCGTCGATCCGCGTCCTTGATCGACCTGTCGGCGTTTAGCGAGCTGGAGTACATCTTTTACACCATCGGGTGTTTTACGGCGTATTGGGGCGTGTATTTCGCCTTTTACTACATTGCGTCGTTCTCGCGAGAGGTCCTCGACGAGCCGTTGTCTTACACCGAATCGCTCAACCTGCTTCTCATCCTCAACGGAATCGGAGTCATCGGCCGACTGGTGCCGGCTTGGCTGGCCGACCGCATCGGGGCTATCAATGTCTTCATCCCGAACACCATCGCGGCGTCGCTGCTGATGTTCTGCTGGATAGCTGTCAAGGACAGCTCGGGGCTCTACGCCTGGGCCGTCATCTACGGGCCCCTGGCGGCGGCGATCCAGAGCCTGTTCCCGACGGGTCTGTCGCTCCTGACTAAGGACCTGAGCAAGATCGGCGTGCGCATGGGAATGTCGTTCACCATCGTGAGCTTCGCGGTGCTGACGGGGCCTCCCATCGCCGGGGCCATCATCGACAGACAGGGGGGCAACTACTGGGGCGCCCAGATGTTTGCGGGAGTGTCGTTGGCGATGGGAACGTTGTTTTTGACAGCGGCGAAGCTGGCGTGGATGAGACGGGAGGGCATGAGCTGGAAGGGGAAGATTTAGATTGTCTGTTTCACAGACTGAGAAAGATCTAGAAGAAGGATCTAGGCTTGTTCGTGCTATGAACTGAAGCCGGAAGGTCTGCAGAGTTTGTGTCTACGACTGGACGAAAAAGAACGAGTTTGGACGAGTATGGGAAATGGGTGGCAACGACCGGTTTTTGATACCGACGATATTCCACTAGCAACGAGATCAGGAACGTAGGTTCCCTGAATTCGTCACATTCTATTGTCATTGAAACTGTACCTATCCTTATCGTTCACCATAAATTGTGTGGGAGTACTGATCGAACATGCGTCTCAGCCCAAGTCTGTTTTTCGCCGTTAATCAAAAAAGAAAAAGCCACAATGCAAGGTTATAAAGAAACGAACAGTGCAGTTCTAGATCCCAATAGATCAGCCATTGAACATGCAACTGAAACAGATGGCGGACGGCACTGCTGCTGGCTTATGTTAGCGAACAGCTTATGGATTATCACCCAATTCGCGGCTGTTTGCGTCAATAGGCGTCGAATTACGAACCGCAACGTATCTAGGTATGGCGTCCGATGTTTGCTTCTGTTATCAGGGACTTGCTTTTGCTGCGCCGTGCAGGAGGCCGAGCGGCATCGTTCAAATAGCCCGTGCTCGTTGAGGCTGCGGGTTCTCGAAGAACCGTCTGGAAGTGTATCAACGGGAGTTGACGACTCAACTCTGGTGGATTTGTGCCGACTTCATGATACAGCGGTGTCTTGGTTGCTGTGCGAGTGACGAGTTGGAGACGGACGAGGCTGGCATCTGCACTGGTCATTGGTTGATGCCCTGCGAACATGGCAAACAAACCTCGACGTGGCGATGGATCGAAGTGAGACGTGATCAAGTCCGTTTCCCGTCTTCGTCTTCTACCATGTGAAACTATGTTAAACGCAGTGCGGTCCTGTTGTTCACGTAGGCGGTCATCACGTGCAGCAATACCTGCCAGTTGCCAGCCGCCCCCTTGCCAACGTCCAAACCGCCAGCTGCCGTCAACCGTCAACGGCTGGCAGTTCGCGTTTGGCCTCCTCTTCTCTGTTTGGTGATTTCCGCGCGACAGCGTGAGCTTCTTCTCCTGTGCAACTTTTCTCCTTTTCTCCCTCGTCACTCTACCCTTTTCTTCCTCCCTCACCTTCACCGCCACCACGTACTTACATCAAGTTGAACCACACTCAAGCCCGAAACGACTATCTGTGGTCAAGACCGGACTTCAACTTCTCGAGACGAAAGATCGCGACTATTCGTTTCATTGTCGTCTTCAATCCGTTGACCAGCTTCGTTGCCGCCTTTCCTGAGCACTCGGAGTGCAGGCAACTCTACGGGCCACCAGCGGATCTCTGATTCATCCAGTTGACCCTCACAACTGTGTTCGACTCTTCGCCTTGTTTCGTTATTTTGTTTGATCATTCATCTCACTGCCCTTTCTGCTGTTATTTGTCTTTCTGTCACAT
Source organism: Neonectria magnoliae (assembly GCA_037954305.1). Taxonomy (NCBI): domain Eukaryota; kingdom Fungi; phylum Ascomycota; class Sordariomycetes; order Hypocreales; family Nectriaceae; genus Neonectria; species Neonectria magnoliae. Next base: position 84,394 of record JAZAVK010000068.1, on the reverse strand, counting down.
TACTGCTCGTTCCTTGTTCTTTTGTTATTGTCACATCACCAAGGCGCTTCCGCCCTGTCCCTGTGCTCACTCTGCCAACTTGCTGCTTGGTCTAATTGCAATCACTTTCTCTGCTGTACTTCTGAGACTGCATGATGGCGTTATCAACAGCAGCATTTCAGCACTCTGACCTGTCTGTCAGTGACGCCCTGTACAACCATCTCGTTCTGCCCCCTCGGCTTCCCCATCGCCAAGACCCGAACGTTGTCGACATTGAAAATGAACTGCTTGAACGCGTCCTGGGATCCGCCCGGCACATGCGAAATCTGCCAAAGAATGAGTTTGGGCCCATTTGGGATGCCGTGGGCCGCAGCATTCAGGCTACGAAGGCCATCAATTTTCGTGGACATATTGATTGCTCCAGTCTGGCAAGGGAACTGAACGCTTTATCGGAAACCGACTTTATTGTTGTTCACGTTCAGTACCAAAACTGTGCCTTGTTCATTCGGAGATCAAACGAGTAAGTTGCCTGCCCTTTTGACCGACCTTCCACTGACCCGAGCAGTTCTGTTCTTGGAAAATCTGTCATTTTTGAAGCTTTCGAGGCTTCGGCTCGGAATGAGGACATCCTTGCCGCCGAAAATGCCCTTCAGTGGGATTTCCCTGGATGCGCAGTTGCCGTCCCAATGTCGACCTTTCTCGACGATGGTTTCATCAACAACCTGTCAAAGTTTCTCGAAAGCACCTCTCGAGAGTCTGTCCACGATTTTTCAGCACACACGTTCAAGGCCGGTGCTATGATTGTCGAGTACCGCAACACCCCGGAACCTTCCCTAATCACATCCATGTTGATGGGGCTTCTCGAAGAGAACGGTCGCCGGTTCGCCCCGAAGCGGATTCAAAAGATGATCAGAGACGATGTTTGCTGGAAGAACGCTAAAAAGCCTTGGAGACGTCTCCCCTACTGGCTTGTGTTGCGAGTGGCGATTTCGCGGTACCTTTGTCATCGGCTGGGGGACGAAATTGGGCGTGCCGAGTACAAGTTCTTCGTGGCATATCTTCTTGCTGCCTTCTGTCATGATTATCAAGGCCCATCGACGAATATTGAGCGTCTCGACTACTTGAAGAAGAAGATTTGCCGCCGAGTTGTCAAGCTCGAGGTCGACAAGGCGCGTTCTCAAGGACCCGCCACTGCTGCTCGCATCGAGTTTCTCTTCCGCCATGTGAGCCCGTGGCTCCAGAAGTCCGTTCAAGACGCGACCGAGCTTGTCGAGGCTGCTTGGGGCCTACAGAAATTGAAGATGGGCAAGATAATTCCTTCTCTACCGCGTCAGGCAGCCCCGAATGACCTGCAGCTCGACTTGCACGTCAGCGGAGCTCGCTTACACAACATCACACTCGGATACTCGAAACCTCGAAGGCGTGATCTTCAAGTCAGCAGCCGCCCGAGCGTCGACAAATCCGTAGACAAGCACCTTAAACCACTTGCTCGACTTCATAGCAAGCTGGTCGACGAGGAGTCGGACTGCAAGGGATTCTGCCTCGAGTCGCCCTCAACTTCCAGCCGCGAACAGCGGAAGGCTATTGGTCATACTGGCACAAGGATTCTCGATTACATGGACCATGCCTTGAAGGTATATGAGAACAACGCTGCGCTGATGAGCGTCGCAATCATCACTGTCATGGACCTTTGGGTCAAGATGGACGAGCACTCTTGCAGTCTTTATCCACTGTTGCGAGAATTCCATCCAATTTTCCGCCCCGAGATGTTGGATGCTCTGCTGACTTCGAGTCTCTCTGGAATGAAACGGGTACAGAAGATTCAACTCTACCTTCAAGACAGAATTTCCGCTTGCGAACGATTCGCTCCTGACATCTTCGAGGATCCAGTTCCAGGGTGCTTCGGACATAGGTTCTATGAAGAATCCCCAGAGTCGGCACAATTGAAGGAACTACACGAAGATATCGAAGACCGAGCGGACGTCTTGCGAATCCAGAAGGAGAAGGAATGGAGAGAGAAGTCCGAGGAATATGCATCACTCTCGAAGAAAATCGACGAAAGCAGTTGCCTGTACCTTGACGAGAACAACCCTCTTTATCGTCGCGTTCACGATAAAAGCTGTCCTCGCTGTCGCTGGACGAACCAGCTTCAGAGAATGCGCATCGAAGCGTTTGAACATCCTCTTCCATCCGATCCAGTTGTGGCAAAGGCAGTTATCTTCGAGCTAGCTTGTCCTGGACCATTCGCCGCATATCGAGATGTGACTTGGCGAGTAATTTCGAGGCTGGTTCGTCCGTATCTGGATGATGTAGGAAAGCCGAGGTGCCTCATCAGAGAGTATGGACAGCTCACGGCCTTTACCAACGAGACCACCACGAGTTGCTCATTGGCATCGAGGACCAAGCCATGTAAGTGCCTCCGTGATATCGTACGATACCCAACTAACGTCACGTAGTCTTGACAACCCACTACGCATCGCTGTCCTTCCCGGTTGAGTGGAAAAGCGGGAAGGATGGTGTTTGCAGACCGAACGGCTTGAGGCTGACCTTTTTCGACTTCACGACTCAGACATGGCCTGCTCGTCGAAGCGGTCGCCTGACATTTCTGTCTCATGTGAAATTGCAGATACCTAGTTCTTCCCCATTCTCAAAGCTGCTTCAGGATCCGGCTTTCTATGAGACCATATACGGTCCGTCCTCATACGAGATTGTATCCACCGCGTCGAAGTGTCCCCTAGGAATCAACGTCCACGAGTACCTGGCCTTCCAGACAGTGGCCTCTGGCAACTCTCGACGATGGCTGTCCATCTTGACTGAGCTTGGCTCCGCAAACCTCAACTTCTCGAACGAGGCTACTATGCTCCTCTTGGGTCACTTGACGGCACAATGTGGCCCTCCAGGAATCACAGATGATCCATTCCGATTGATTCATGGGGCCTTCCGAGACAAGACCTTTTGTGACAAACTCATCAAGCAGTTGTCTCTCCGTCTCGATACCTTGTCTGCAAATTGGAGGGAGACTTACCTCATGGAAACCATCATCTCCGTGACTCTCCGAATCGTGAGCTTCTCTACCGAGGCGAAGCTCAAATCTGTCGAAGACGAAGCCTTTGCCTTGCTCACTCGAGCCAGGAATGTCTGTGTTCGATGGTTCAAGCTCCTGCGTGCCGAAATATTCAAAGTCACAGACGCTGAGACTGCCCAGAGATTCCAAAAGTACACGCTGTGGGCTGGCTTACTATGTAAACGAACTTTTGCAATTTTTGGTTATCTGAAGTACACACTCGACGAAGATGCACTACAGGCGTTCATCCAGAGCAGCATCATGGTGCACGATAGTCTGGTCGTCGAGGTCTCGTCATTGCCAGTTATTTTGCAACATGCAGTGATCAGGGACATGCGGATGTCCCATATGCTCTGTCACAGAATCTCTGGCGCTATCGTGTCCAGCCCACACGTCTTTGGATCTTCTTTGAAGGACATGTGGCCCGAGAATGAAGACTGCGCAAGGAAGTTCTCCCACATCGCACTCCAGGGTTCTGGTTGGATATCATGCCAAACAACTTCGGATGATGAGAACAACGAGCAGAGTGTTCTGTACCACTGTGTCGAAGGCGTGCTGCTTGTCGACGGAAGTCCTATGGGGGTAAGTTTATAGTCGATGCTTGGTCCGTCGCATACCTAACTGAGTACTGTGCTGACTGCGTAAGAAACTCCCCGAGGACCAGCAAAAGTCGACCATTTTGCAGGAGCTTTTTGGAGATCAGGTACTTTTGACATTCCCTTCAGGCCGCCCACGAATGCAATACAGTAAGAACCCCAGCCCGTTTGGAGAATGCTACTAATGCAAATAGCGCTCTGCGTGATGCCTCGTGGCTTTGAAGTCCACGTTGGATTTGAGAATTCGGGAGACATAGTCATCAGGGCGTTTCGTCGACCGTACTCGCTTCAACTTATACCTAGAGAGACTTTCAGGAGTGGCCAGAACTGGGACTTGCCTGGACCACTGATCGACGGATGCTTCCATTGGCTGTAAGATTATGAGCGATTGAACAAGCCCAAAGACTAACACGACCTAGGAATCTCAGAAATGGAGAGGTGTTGATCACAAAGAGTCAAAGACCGTGGCCTGAACCGGTATTCCAGGGGTACAAGCTCAGCCTGGAGACGAAGACCTGCACTCAGACACGCACCTACAAAGGTAGAGTAGTCATCGACAGTGTTGTGAACCCGTACAGCCCGCTTTTCAATCGTGCGGCTCGGATCCTCGAAGCATTCGAATACCGCAAGCACATTATGGTTGTTCAACCAGGAGGAGGTCGACACCTTCAAGTCGAGTTGCCAAGGCTTCACATTCTGTTCCACGTCAACCAGAATCAATTGCTGCAATCGCCACAGCTTCAGTGTCAGATTGAACGTGATCAAGACGCAGGGACCTGGTACGGTTTACAGAGCAAACTGGTGTGCAGCAGCACAACGAATCCTGCCCACAAGTCGATTTTGGTTCCCCTGGGGAAGTTCTCTGTGGCTCGGTCAGATGAGTGCCATGTGAAGATTGTTATTGATCCCAATGGCTCATACGGCCGGTTTCCGATTAACACAACCCTGGGGAGATTGGATTGCGCCGCGGAACCTGTTTTGGTATACATGAAGGCTTTGCTCCATGCATGCACATCGTTTGTTATTCCAGATCCTCTTACCGGTCGCACAGGAACCGAGGAGGCAATCGAATGGCTTCAATCTGGCATTTCGCAGCCTTGGACACCGCTCAGTTCAGGGCCGATGGAGTATCTGGCCGACATTTCTCGACTCACACCTCGTCGCGAATACTACCCCCATGATCTCCGCGTCATGCGAACTGACCACTGGATTGAAACGCTTCCCGTGATTGTTCAGAGTTCTGCCTTCAAACCGATTGTCGCGCGGATACTGCAAGCTTCCAGAAGTCTTGGAGCCATCTCGGACATGAATCCCGACACTGAGAAGGTTCTCAAGCTTCCGTCATCGGATGACACTCATCTCCATACCCGAGCGCTCTTGAGACACCAGGCTTTTGAGCGACACGTCGCAGATGCAAGCGCTCGTCGGCAACCAGTTGTCACGGTATACAGCCCACGAGACCGTCCGTCTAATGAGAACATTGGACATCGAAATGTGCTGGAAGTCACCCACTGGATTCGGCAGTGGCCGCAAAGCCTGGAAACGACGGAGAACCTGGTCCAACTGTTGGCCGCCCACAACGTGATCGGTGGTTTCCGCATGCCGTTCGACAAGGCGTCTTTGAGCGATCGACTCAATGTGGACATTGCCCAGAGCTGGGGATCGCTTGTCAAATTTGTACAAAATGTTCGAGGCCGATACAGCCTCATGTTTTTGCTGGGATTGATGGCCTTCCGCATCGACGCAAAGTTGCCGTTCATTCGCACACTCATCGCATTTGCCATTTTCGAAGAGCTTCGAGTCATTGAAACTCCCGTGTGGGATGAATACAAGAATTTCCAGCCAGACCAAGTGCCCCAGCTGGACTACATCCTCAACCTACTCAAACCGTTCAGAATGCCACCTCCAGAGAACGACATTGCCGGACTGGAGGAGTTCGCAAGCGCAAAGCAGAAGCGAAAATGGCAGACTGAGCGCCTCAACCACGAACGCAAGGTCGAAGAGGACTGCAAGACACTTGCCAACTTGCTCCTGGAACAGTGGCCGTGTCTGGAGCCTACTGATCGCGAACTACCCGTTTCCTTGCTGATCGACGTCAACTCAGCGCTGGAGGCGATTCGCCCGGAATGGAGGCGATTGTATATGAACACGGATTTGACAGCGCATCTACGTCAAGTCCAGACTATCTTGGATCGCCGAACATCCAAGATTGGATACACCGCGCCTGTCCTCGTCTCGTCCGACGACATCTTTGCCACCAGGCTTCGAGGAAAGGAAGTGCCCGATCTTCGACAGTTGCTATTGAAGCCACTGTCCACACAGCCATTTGGGCTCACAAACGGCCAGCTTAAGAACCGACCATTTTGCTTCCAGGAAGATTTCATTACCCAAGGCATCGCCCGTCCTGCTTGGCCATGGAGGACGAGTCCGCGACACAAGTCCCAATTTCACTCAAAGAAATTCGCCACTACACCACTTCCCACAGAACATGAAGTGACGACAGCAACCTTCAAATTGGAGATGATTTCTCAAAACTTGGGGCGATCGAAATCTGCGGTCAGAAAACGGTACGCGACGGAGCTACAGAAGAGCCTGGCGGCATTCAGGAGTCTCGACCCTGCAGATGCGGAGAGAGTGCCAAAGTTCGCCCGGCAAGGGCAAGAATTGATTGAAGCTATATCCAAGAAAGTGGAGGCTGGTTTCCGCGATGTACGGTCTTCTCTTGATGCTCCTGGCCCAAACTGTTCCCCCAGACAGATCAAATGGCTGCAGGAAGGGAACCTTTGGCCGGTTATCACGAAAGGCACAGTGCTTGGCCAGCTGGCGTCTATACGTTCCCAAGAAATGTTCGGAAGCGGAATGCGCAAATGCTTGATCGAACTGGGCGTCAGCATCACAGAGCTTCAGCGGGAGATTCGGCTCAATGATCTTGTTCTGAAGAATGCGTCTGGGCAGTATCGCGAGGAAAAGGCCAACATAGGACACACCAACTGGAACCCCGACGAATATTCTGACTGGCTGCTGCTGGAAATTGAATCCAACATGATGATTCGCCCTGTGCAGATCGATGTCGCATTGGCTACGATTTCGCCGGAATCTGGGAAAAACTCTGTCCTTCAGATGAACATGGGACAAGGTATGTGAAGATCAGGGTGAGCGAAGGATCGTGAATAGACTGACATCTCTAGGCAAAACGTCTTGCATCATTCCGATGGTTGCGGCAGCTCTGGCCGACAAGACACGACTGGTTCGTGTTATTGTCCCCAAAGCGTTGCTCCAGCAGAACGCCCAATTGTTGCAATCCAGGCTCGGTGGTATACTTGGACGAAGGATCAGACATATCCCATTCTCTCGGCGGACTCCGAATACGAAGCAAAACATTGCTATATACGATGCGGTCCACAAGGAAATCATGAAATCTGCCGGCGTCATGATCTGCCAGCCTGAACATATCATGTCGTTTATGCTCAGCGGCCGCCAGCGACTCTTGGACAATCAGCTTCCGCAGGCCGAATCAATGATCAAGGTCCAGGATTGGTTGACGAGGGTCTCGAGGGATATCCTGGACGAGTCTGACTACACTTTGGCTGTTCGGACTCAGCTCATCTATCCATCTGGGTCTCAAATGAGCGTGGATGGCCATCCTCATCGATGGCTAGTTGCCGAGGCAGTTTTGCGACTTGTGGATGGTCACGTTTTTAAGTTGAGCCTGGCCTTTCAACATTCGATCCGCGTTCTCAGACGCACCAGCGGGGGGTTTCCTCTCCTCTTCTTCCTCCGAACCGATGTCGAAGATGAGTTGATTCGAAAAGTCACGGCTGATGTCTGCAAAGGCTTGGGCGGTATTCTTCCGATGACGATCTCCGCGATGCCACAGGCAGACAGAGTGGCTATCAAGGACTTTATCTCGGCGCAGCGACCCAGACCCAACAGCATCAACCGGATCCAGAGGCTTTGTCCGGATCGGCCAAGCGTACGGCAGACTGTATACCTCCTGCGAGGTCTCCTGGTCGATCGAATCTTGATGTCGACTTTGAGAAAGCGGTGGAACGTGGAGTACGGACTGCACCCGCATCGAGATCCGATCGCGGTTCCCTTCCACGCGAAAGGCGTCCCGAGTGACCAGTCGGAATGGGGGCATCCGGACGTCGCGATTCTTCTCACTTGTCTCGCGTTTTACTACGACGGCATCAACCTGGCTCAGCTGCGGCAGTGTCTGGAACACATTCTCAAGTCGGATGACCCATCGACGGAGTACGACAAGTGGGCAACAAGCATCGAGAACTATCCATCGTCCCTCAGAGCCTGGAACTCGATCAACGTCGACGACGAAATCCAGCTTACAGAGATTTGGAGAAACGCCAGATACAACAGAGTAGTCATTGACTACTTTTTGAACAACTTTGTCTTCCCGCAACACGCCAAGCAATTCAAGGTCAAACTGCAATCCAATGGCTGGGATATTCCCTTGTTTCCGCTCGTCAACGAACCGAGCAGCAAGAAACCGGCAAGCAAACCGTTGACCACCGGCTTCAGCGGCACCAACGACAACCGGACCATGCTGCCCCTGAACATAAAGCAACAAGATCTCCCGAGTCTGCTACACACGAGCGCAGAGGTTTTGACCTATCTTTTGCACCCCCGCAACCGTGACTGCGTCTTGCCACACGAGGTGAATGGAGGCCAGAACACTGGAAGAGCATCGGAGATCGATTTGCTTCATAGGTTGAAGAGGAGATCAATCCGCGTCTTGATTGATGCAGGCGCCCAGATTCTGGAAATGGACAACTTCGCTCTCGCCCAAGAATGGCTCAAGGTCGACGGCACCGCGCTTGCGGCCATGTACTTTGACGAAGGGAACAAGCCTTGGATAGTCACCAGACAAGGCAGAAAGACGCCGCTTCTTGCTTCGCCTTTTGCGGATGATCTACAGATGTGTCTGGTTTATCTTGACGAGGTAGGTCCGACTTCGCATTCTGCATTCCACGCTGACCCTTTAGGCTCACACTCGCGGCACCGATCTCAAACTCCCCCCACAGGCACGCGGAGCGCTCACCCTTGGGCTTGGACAGACGAAAGATCACACAGTTCAAGGTAAGTGACCCTAGCTGTGGAGTTGTCGGAACTAACAAGACAGCTGCCATGCGTCTACGCCAGCTGGGAACAACACAGTCCGTGACGTTTTTCATCCCACCTGAAGTTCATCAGGGCATTGCGGATTTGCAAGAGAAAACCATGTACGAACCGATTGACTCGGCCGATGTGTAAGTACTTGTATTTATTGAAAGACGATGACTGACGGACCTAGGATTGAGTGGCTACTCGACAATACCTGCGAAAGCATCGAGCAACTTCAGCCATTGTACTATTCCCAGGGAAAGGACTTCTGTCGCCGAATGCAAGCGACCCTGAGCAATCCCAACTTCTTGAAGATCAAGTCCCAGCGGGAAAAGTACGTTGCGACCATCAAGCAAGACGAGCAGCAGACGCTCCAGCAGCTCTACGATCCGAAGCAGAAAGCCCGCGGCATGCAGCAGCAAACATCGACAAACAAAGAGCTCAGGGCGTTCATCACCGAACTCAATGCCCGGAGAAAGACGTTCCAGGATACCGGACGAGCTGTTCGGGCCGCAGCGCTACAGCAGGTAGAACAGGAGCGAGAGGTCGCCTTTGAAGTCGAATCGGTGCGCCAGGTCAAGAGGCCGCAGCATTACGCGGCGCATTCGTTCCAGAGCCTCCATTCCGACTTGGAGGTGTTCGCCCGAACAGGAAACATGCCGGCCGATGCTCATTACTTCACCCATGTTTTCACGTCTCTGTCGAAGACCGGGCTGGGCCGTAAGTTCAGGGTCTCTCGAAACGCCACCGACTCGAGACTGTTCGTGACGGGCGAATTCGAGAAAACGATCAAGCAGAAGCTTGATGATGCAATGGACAATTTCCTTGTCAGTTCAATCTTTCGTCGGGGTGTCAAATACTAACGAGTTACAGCGACCTGTCAACTGGATCCTCTGGAGTCCCGTCTCCGCAACCGCCGTCATCATCATTCCCGAAGAAGCAGATGTGTTGATCCCAATGCTACGGGATCCAAGCTTCCTCTTCCGGACATATCTGCTCACGTACTCGGCGCCAATCACGCGCAAGATGCTCCAGTTCAACGATTTGAACTACTACAGCATCCCGCCGCTTCCTCGTGACTGGACCGCACCGGAGTGGCTTCGCGTTGAGCTGGGCATCTTCGCAGGCCGTCTGTACTTTGAATGGGGCGAGTACGAAAGTATGTGCAAGCTGCTGGGAATCAGCGATGGTGTTGCAGACAACGAGGACTTCGACGCGTCAATGACAATGGATGGAGCGGGCGACGAGGCCGAGGTCGACCAAGAGTTGGCGGTCGCAACAGAAGACGAAGTCAAGTTCTCAACCAAGCCCTTGACATTCATCCAGGAATGGCTCGCGGTGCGCCGACGCGGCCAAGACTTTGCTCACAGTCCGATGGGTTTCATCAGCCAGGGCAAGTCTCTGCAAGCCGAGCACCCATTCTTCAGCCAGACGGAGGGGGAAACCCAAGGCCACAGCGACTTGGTGTTTGCACCGCTGACACACCGGCCTGGTAACGACGACCAGACGTACCAAGATGACGACTACCACGGAGTTGACGACATGGGGGCGAATGAGGCGGCGGACAGCGACGCGGGGGATGACCATATCGAGTACGACCAGTCTGAATACTGTAGCAGCGGTACCCGTTCGGCCTTTGATTCTGGGACTAGCTCAGAGTGAACTGGAATTCGGGACGATGTGGAGATGTTTGAGGAGGCCATGTAAGATGATGCTTGGTTAACGGAGCTGCCGGCTTGGTCTGGATTCAAGGATTTGGCGGAGGTAATTTCTTGTGACTGACTGCACTATTTGGGCAATGTAAGATTTGTATGAACATGGAATCGCCTTTTCGTAATTTTCAAAGTGAAACCATGCCTTGTTAGCGGAGGGATAGGGTTTGTCTTAGTATGTCTTCTTCCTCAAGAGTGACCTATATCTTAGGTAGGCATCGATGTTAGGTAGTTAAACGAGGACTGGGTAAAAAGGCGATGAGCCACTATAAACGGAAGGTTCGGCCACTAGGTATTTATGTATCAAACGCTTAACTCTTGTGAACCGCTCAAATCTGGAAGAACTCTGGAAGACGATCCAAATACAGCCCACTTTGTGATTGGGTATTGCTCTGAAGGATGACCGCAGCGCCTAAACTGAGCAGGTCGTCTAAACCTGAACTACTTGCTTAATGTATCGCATGCGCTTGTTCTTATACGCCTTCGTCGAGTTCCAATTATTGATGAACAAGTAACAGAAGAAGACCACGGCCATGCCGCTGAAGACAAGCGGACCAAGGATGGAAAAGACGGTGAAGACGTAGGCAGCCGAATGGAAGGCCTTGTTGTCCTGGAGTTCATTCGTCGCAAGCCCGACCTGCATGGCCCCCAAGACAATGGCGATGTAGACGATGAGGGATGCCAGGACGGCAAAGGTCTGGTTCCAGAATTCGTTGTATCGCTGCCAGGCCCGAATGTACCCCGTTAAGAAGAGAGGCGGGTAGAGCCTGTAGATTTTGTTGAGCCGGCTGAGGCGCAGCTCGCCATACACGAAGCGCTGGTCGATGTGGCTGTACATGTTCTTCATGCGCATGACCTCGCGGGTCATGATACCCCAGGCGGACCAGGTGAGCTCCTTCGGGAGGAGGTGCCTCTCTTGTGCGATGTAAAAATCGCTTTCATAGCGGATGAGAGCAATGTAGGAGACCAACAGGCCCAGAGCACGTTTGCGGATCGCCAGTCGCTTGCAGACGGCCTGATCAGGCTTGGATTCCTGCGCCTCTGCGGATGCATCATTGCAAGAGCACGTTGTATCTGGGTGAGGGCTCCCTGAAAGGTAGCGCAACCAAAACGCGGAACACAGCAGAAAGCGCGGAAGAGGCTTGACGAAGATGAGCCCGGTGTGCCAGACGAGATGCATGTCCAGTCGCTCATCAACCATGATATCCCGACCGATGGCGAGCTGTCGGTGTAGTGGCCGCGGCGGATTGGGCCGACCGACGAGCCAGAGGTACTTCTGGACTTTGGTCAGCCTCGCGAGGTCCAGCTCCCTGTCCAGGTCGCTGTCAAGGTCGCCGAAGAGGTTGTCGTCGATGGTTGTACCGGAATTATCGGGACCTGGCGCGGCTAGGTCGTCGGTTTTAGTGAGGTAGGATGCAGGGAGGAGAGAGTGGCTGTGACGGTGGTGGTGGTCACCTTCCGTGGAAGTATGGCGACGCTGGACGTCGGGAAAATTAGACGCGTGAGGCTTGTTCAGGTTGCCGTTGTTCTCACCATCGTGAGGTTTGTACCGGAGGAGACAACCCGAAAAGGGCGGCTGCGGTGACGACGTGCGCTGTGTTTGAGTCAGCGGCAGATCGACAGACAGGCAAGAGAACTTACGTTTTGCTCCAGGTATTCCATCTTCGCTTGCATCTCGATCATCACCTCGGCTTCTTTGCCCGGGGAATGTATGCTGGACAGACAGTTGTCCTGAAAATGAAGGCGAAATGCTCGAGGAAGAAGGAATCCGGGCAATTAGATCTAGCCCCTAAGGCCAAGGAATCAAAACAAGCGCCCTGGGTTGCGAACCGCGCCACCGCGCGATGGGATTGAAATCGGTTGATTGTGGTTGTGCTGGAGTTGCTTTTAGCCAATACCCTAACATCAGGCTGGGATTATGCAATACTACTAGGCAGGGTAAACATGTGACCAAAAATGCGCTCCTTCCGCGCGCCCACTCCCTCCTGCCGGCCGTGTGGTTGTGTCTTCTGTAACTACAGGCTCTTCGAAAACACCATGGATCTTCGTAACCTCATATCTACATTATCGCTGGTGATATCTGTCTTGTGCTATACTGCCTAGGGTGCCTTGCCTTTAGTCAAGCGGTCAATTCAACAAGTGCTCAGAACAGGGCATAATGACAGGGGACCAGCAGACAACGAACAGCTGTATGAACCCGAGTTTGTGTGTCAACAAGATTCTTCCTTCCTGTAAGCCACGGGACATTGGTTGTAGGGATAGCAACACGAAGCGCAGTGTCCCATTTACTCGAGCCAAGTCCCTACCACGATATTTCAGCAAAAGTGCAAAAAGAAAGCGTCCAGCGAATGTACGAGAATGCGTAATCTGGGAATCGAACCCAGGGCTCCCCGACGTTGCTCGAATGGCAACGGAGAATTTTACCACTAAACCAATTACGCTTGTTGACGGTGAGATGTCGGATATTACTTACTAGACCTCAACCAAGATTTCAGCGTCATGTTAACCAGAGACAACGATGTATATTCTTCCCCTGCAAACAGATAGAATGTAGGACCTGAAGACGCCGCAAGACATCTCACATCAGCGCTCTAGTGCCTTTGCGGTGAGCCGTAGTTGTGCGTTATCTGTCCAGCATCCCACATGTAACGTGGCGGCGCGTCAATAAATGCGACACTCACTGCAGAAGTTTGTTGGGCCGATGCATTTATCATAATACTTGGCAAGCAATGGCTATCCGTGATACCTGACATATCCTCCATCCATTTAACTGCTCCGAATTAAACCCATGTGCAGTCAATCATTACACGCCCGTCCAAGAAATCCACATCAAATGGTGTCAGTGAATACAGTGAAAATCCTCCCAAAGCAACTCGCCACATCATCGCCATTTTAAGACGTCCATCAAGACGCATTAGTTCATTGACTCCCACACCAAGTCGTCATCAAGACGCTGAAGTCCAGATCGTGTCCATCCCCAGATTCCACGGCGCAGGGCTGATGCGACAGTTTCCCGCTTGACGTGGAGGGATGGAGCAGTTGAGCGACAAGCCGCAGCGACGCAACTGTTGTCAGTCCAGCCAACTCGGAAGTCATCGCCCCACCAGGTTCGCAACTCCAGACCAACTCGAAGGGTGATCAACACCGATGAAAGATTCTTGTATCCCTCCAGCTCAATGGGGGTCAGCTCGTAGCCGCCCTCAGAGAATGTGGAACAGGCGGGAACTTGCTTGGTCTCGGACCAGGCAATGGACTGTTCGCTGGATGAAGTGGCATTGTAGCGATAAGCGGAAATCTCAAACTCGCACCACGCTTCGTTTCCTTCAGTCTCGCATCCCAGGTTGGCGCCGAAGAAATCGAATCTGAAACACGGGCTGGCAGCATGAGGGCCGACGCCGATCTCAGCGACATCGCCAGACCCGCCAGTTGTAGTGTTTGACAGTGCAGGGGGAACAAACTCAACAAGCTGACCACCAGAGGTTGGGATGTATGGTTGGACTGGTTGCAGCGACGGAGGCGAAACGTGAAAGCCTTCGGAGAACCAGATGGCCTCGACGGGGTTGAAGAGTGGTCCAGGCTTGGAGGTGTCGAACTGCCGAGAGTTAGAGGGTGTGTGATGGACCGGAGGTAACTTACGTCAAGTGTTGTGTTTCCAATGCGACCACCACTGGGGCAGATTGTTGGAGCTGTCTCAGAACCAGTCACGGTTTGGCTGAGAGTGGGAAGCACGTCCGTAGTGGTCAATGCAGAAGGCAAACTCACGGCGGAACTTGAGTTGGTCCAAGCCGAGAACGAGGGCTCAGAGCTAGAATAGTCAGCAGGGATCAAGATATCAATTTGATCCACGTACCTTGCTTGTCGCCGGATAACCCGTCGAGCAACGGTAGCCATCGTGGTGAGGGGAAAGTTGATCGTATAAGTAGTTGTGGGCTCCACGATGATGTTGGTCCAGACGCCGGTCTCAACGTCCGATGCCTGGGGGAAGAGAGTTATCTCAGAGGGGATCGGGCCATAGCCAACATCGGAGATGGGTGCACCATTGCCGCGAGGGTCATAGGGGACAGCACCGTCAGAGATGATTGGGCCACTGGTAGGGTTGAGGATTTGTGTGACAGTCGAGGTGAGTGTTCCAGTGATGGTTCCAGAGATGAAAGTGGCTTGAGCGTCGGCACTGCTGCTGAAGATGTCAGACAGGGAACCAGAACCGTACTCGCTGAGACTGGGGAGCCCGGTTGGAATGGGGCTCAATCCGCCGCTCGAGATGACAGGACCAGAGGGAGGGGGGGCGGAGATTCCAGAAACAGTGCCTTGGGGAACTCTAGAGGGAAGACCTTCATCAACTGCGCTCGCCAAGACAACAGTCTGAACAACAGGTGTGGGCTGCCCATCCGGCCCAATGATGACAGCTGTGGTCACGGCGGTGAACTGTCCGGCAGCAGCGTCAGATGTGACGGACACTGGGGCGCTAGTAAGAGTGTTTTGAGGGAAACCAAGACTTGTTCCGGTTGGTAGAGCACTTCCTGCAGGCACAACCCAAGTGGTGTCGACGACGGTTGAAAGGCCATCTGAGCCGATGACAGTGTAAGTCGCACAAGTTGTGACACCACCGCCAGCACCAGAGTCTCCGGGAAATGGAAGGCTTGGGGATTCTGTGATTTGACCTGGAATGCCAGATGGGAGGCCAGATGGATAGGCATTGGAGACATATGAGGGATTGCCTGGAAGTGGTGCTTGGGTGTCGCCGGCAGCTGGAATCACCCAAGTTGAGTCAACAACAGTGGGAAGGCCATCGGGTCCGATGAAGGTGTAGCTTGTGCAAGTGGTCACGCCACCGTCTCCAGGGACAGCGGGACCAGCAGGATCGCCAGAAGGCAGGCCGGACTGAGCGGTAACAGCTGAAGGGACACCGTTTGGAAGGGCACTGGACACCTCAATGGGGCCTCCAGGGATTTCGGGGAATGGCGAGAAGGTGTTGGCAGGTCCTGGGATAACCAAAGTTGAGTCGACAACGGTGGGAAGACCATCGGTGCCAATGACGGTGTAGCTCGTGTAGGTAGTGATGAGAGCACCATCGCCTTGGTTGCCTGTCACAGAAGGGATGCCGCCAGGGATGCCGCCAGGGACGCCACCGGGACCAGAAGATGGGATGTCGGGAAAGGGGATTCCAGTGAAAACTGAGATTGGGGAGCTTTCAACAATGGGTGTAGGGCCAGGAACAACCCAAGTCGAGTCAATGACAGTTGGGAGACCATCGGTGCCAATGACAGTGTAGCTTGTGCAAGTCGTGATACCCGGGCCATCTGGGCTGCCAAGGGGGCCAATGGTGACAAGGGGGCCGTTGGGTCCTTGAGAAACAACGGTAACGGGAAGGCCGTCAGGTCCTTGGGTGACGAAAGTGACTGGGAGCTGAGCAGACGCTTCAGTTGTAGGGGCAGCAGGGATCACCCAACTCGAGTCGACAACAGTTGGGAGGCCATCAGTACCGATCACAGTGTAGCTCGTGCATGTTGTGATGCCAGAGTCGTCTGGGCTGCCAAGGGGGCCAATAGTGACAAGGGGGCCATCAGGTCCTTGCGAAACAACGGTGACTGGAAGTCCATCGGGTCCTTGAGTAACAAACGTGACTGGCAACTGACCAGAAGCTTCAGTTGCGGCAGTATCAGGGATCACCCAAGTCGAATCGACGACAGTTGGAAGCCCATCAGAGCCAATAATGGTCAAAGTTGCACATGTCGTGACGCCTCCTGCAGCTTCACCAGGCAAGGGAGCACCAGAGCCATCAGGTCCTTGAGGGATGCCACCAGGTGCACCGGTGATTGTGGGTAGGGGAAGTGGGATGCCAGTCGAGATGCCTTGAGGCACCCATTGGTCGTTGCTTGCGGGAGAAATGTCAGAGGAGGCGGATGGGAAGGGTTGACCCCCAGGGATTCCACCGTTGATGACAGTTGGGAGTCCATCAGCGCCGGTGATGGTGGCGAGTGTGGGGAGTGGTCCATTACCGCCGTTGACGACAGTTGGAAGTCCATCCGCACCGGTGATGGTAAGAAGTGAAGTTGGAAGTGGTTCGTTGCCGCCATTGATGACAGTCGAAAGTCCATCCGCGCCAGTAATGGTGACAAATGAAGGAATGGGACCGTTGATGACTGTTGGAAGCCCATCAGCACCTGTGACAGTGACAAGTGTAGGAAGTGGTCCGTTGCCGCCGTTGATGACAGTTGGAAGCCCATCCGCGCCCGTGACGATAATGAGTGAGGTGGGAAGTGGTCCGGTGCCACCGTTGACAACAGTGGGAAGCCCGTCCGCACCCGTGATGGTGATGAACGAGGTGGGAAGTGGTGCATTACCAGGGACATTCGTCAACCAGGGAGAGCTTCCACCTGGAATTTGAGGTCCTTGAGTTGGCAAAGGGAAGCCATCACTGACTTGCTGATCTGAATCGCCAGAGGGGTTGAAAGGTGGAGAGGCAGAAGTGTATTCAGGGCTTCCGGGGCCAGGTGCTTGAGAAGAGACGGGGCCAGGTGCTTGTGTGCCTGCTCCAGCACCAGTTGAGAGGCCGCCGGAGATGCCAGCTGAAGTATCACCAGGGACACCAGAAGGGAAGCCACCAGAAGTATCGCTGGAATACTCAGGTACAGTGTCAGGGGCGGGGACAGGGGAGAAGAAGGGAGAGTCAGAGCTAGCGCCGGTGCCGTCGCCAGGAACATTGCCATCACTGGGAGTGCCATCGCCGGGGGTGCTGCCATCGCCGCCATCGACAGGGCCAGTGCCACTGTCGCCAGAGTTTGTTCCGTCACCAGGGTCTGTACCGTCTCCAGGGTCTGTACCGTCTCCAGAGTCTGTTCCGTCACCGGTGGCGGTTCCGTCGCCAGAGCCAGTTCCATCATCGGGTGAGCCCCAGATATCAATGGTCAGGGTGGTGAAAGGTGAAACAGAGGGGTAAGGTGGGAAAGGCGAGAATAAAGGAGGTTCAGTAGGAACAGGTGATTGGACAACTGTCTGGTCAGGGTTGGAGCCGTCGGGGCCAGAGCCATCGGGGACAGAACCGTCTGGGAATCCCTCTGGGAACTCGTTTGAAGAGTCATCGGAAGAGCCATCGGGGTTTGTGGGGAAGACGGTGACAAAGACGGTTGTTGTCTGTGTGGGACAGGTAGGAGGGTTGAGACCAGAAGCACCAGGGGGGCCAGAGACACCACCAGGACCGGGAAGGCTGCCAGGGACAATAACGGGACCACCAGGGATGCCAGTGATGCCACCGGCAGGAGTAACAGGAGAACCACCACCGGGGAAGCCACCAGCGGGAACGATAGGAGAACCGCCGCCGGGGATGCCAGGTATAACGGGGATACCCGGGATGCCAGGGACGGTGTTGGGGATGCCGCTAGCAGAGACAACAGGAGAACCACCGCCAGGGACACCAGGAGAAATGCCACCGGGGATACTGCCAGGGACACCAGGAGAACCGCCACTAGGGACGCTTCCAGGAATGCTGCCGGGGACAGTTCCGGGAACTGGGAAACTTCCAGGCGAACCGTTGGGGTTGAAAGGCGAAACGTTGCCGGTAGCATCAGTTGGGATGCCATTGGGGCCGTTCGAAGAACTGTCTTGCGTTAGCATGAAGTCAAGGTAAAGTTGAACTGGTGCACTCACCCATAGTCGGCAGCTTGGGCACTGGAGTGGCCCAGCAGCCCGGTGGCCACAATGGCCCCGAGAGACGCGGAGATGCGCATCTGGGCAAGCAGTCTTCTTCAGAGGGGATCCTCAAAGGCAGAAGAAGAGGTTGAGGGTGTCAGACAGGATAAGGCGACAAGCCGCTGAAACGAGAGGACAATAGAGTAAGGAGAACGAGTGTAGGAGAATGAGACTAAAGTCCCAGGGGGTGAAGAGAACGAAAGAGACGAAAAGGTGGTGATGTTCTCGTCTGCTGAAGGGAGTGATGGAGGATGAAGAGGAGAGGTTTGAGAGGAGAGAATCGAAGACGGGGAGAAAAGTCTTTGTGGGTTTCGAGTTGTGGGAGGAAAGGTGTGTGCCCTGGTTGTGAGCGAGTAAGGAGTGCTCCTTCCCTTTGTGCAGTTGTTGGGGATGAGGCGTTGGGTGAGCATTGCCTGAGGTTTGCAAGCGAAGGAAGGTGCGCGGCACTCACGATTCAACCAGCAACGGCCGTCGATTGTGAATGGTTGGATGCAAAAAGGGGCTTCTTAAGGAGATGATGCACAAGCGAGAAGTGCACACTGAACTAATACTGTTCCTTCGTAATCCTCGAGCTCCAGCCATTGTCTAGGTATCTCTTCATCGTGAACACTGCTCTTGGGGTTACTTCAAGTCATTCGAAACAACTCGAATACGCCATCGTAGAGCAACTGGCTCCTTCCACTTACAGCGAGCACGAGCCCCTTTGAAACGTTGAACACGAGCGGATCAACTTGTCCGGAATTCCATTGGCTCTCAAATAACGGTCAACCAGTCTCACCCAAGCCTGGCTCCTTCACTCAACAAGTTCAATTGGCAGGAGCCAAAGGCAGAACACCCCAGGCAGGAGCTTCTCCTCGGGACCGTCTACACAGTGTGTGATGTAAAGGTGAAATGGAGTGCCGAGACAGAATGCAGCACCACCTTGAAGAGGATTGTGTTTATAGATGGCTTCTGATTGTTATAGGAATCTCTGCTCATACGACATTGTCTGTGTACGGGGGTGGCGCAGATGAGTGCTCGTGGCCAATAAGATCGTCCACAATGTTTCTCTTATCCTCCTCTTCCATCCGCGCTGCCCACATGGCTGCCCCCGCAGTCGTAGTCAAGAGGAAGAAGAGTGACATGATGGGAATCAGCTCCAGGATCATGGCGACGGTACCAAACCAGACGTACTCCCACGCGCGATCCCTCAATTCCTTCTTCTTCTGATCCTTCGACAGGCCCTTGATTTCAAACCACCGATAGTGGGACAACTTGCCGAGTCTCGCTCCCGTGATGATGATGAATGCTATCGTGCCGACGTACGGGACGAGGTTGAGAGGCAGGAACACGATCAACTCGACGATCTGGATGATGCTCCATGGCGTGTACACAGCAGAGCTGGTAGGTTTTCCGAGCATCTTGACAGAGTCAGGGGCGTCTCGGAACAAGATTCGGTGCGGGGTGATGAGCTCGGTCAACGAGAAGTTGATGAGAGTTGCCTACAAGGTTAGCGAGATGCGGTGCGGATGTGCGGATTAAGACTCACATCAAATAAATCCACTCGAGATTCGTCCACAAAGAAACCCTCAAACAGAGCCTGAATGATCACCAGTCCCTCTCCTAGGACCAGCACCATAGCGTTGAACCAAGCACCCCATCCATGGAAGATGGCCAGGAAGGCATACTGGGGCAAAAAGGTAAACGTGAAGAGGACAAAATAGACCAAGAATGATATAAGCGACAGGGGCAGCATGCGCCCAGCAAACAGAGGCCAGAACTCGCGATGGCGCAAGAAATACCAGATGCCACGGATGGGATAGGACGCAGCAGTGCCAGCTCGCTTGAGGTAGAGAATTGGCCGGTGAACAGGGCGCAAGAGGGCCTCGGTCCGCGTGGGATACTGCCGACCAGAAGCGCCGTTTTGAGGCATGGTCGAATTGTGACTTGTAGCTGCAGAGGAACCAGAAGCTGGAGGCATCATGAGTCGTGGCTGTGGTGTTGCTGTCAACAGCATTCGTTACGTCACCGATCGGAGAAAATGTTCCGAATGCCGGAGCATGGCACGTGCCCCACTTGTGATGCACTGGTCAACTCCACGTGAACTATGTTAACTCATGGGTTGAACAAAATCAGCCCTACAAAATGGCAAGATATAGGGTAGGAAGTGGCTGTTTCGTGTTACTGCTCACTGGTCCTACGGGTTATCTATAAATGTGCTTGTCTTAAAAGGTATAATCGTGATGTAATGGCGGTTTCACATGCTAGGAGTCTATGAGTGTTGGGATTCTTGTTATCTGAACACGGGGTGGTCAAGTCGCTCCCTTGCAATGGCATCGGCAGTTAACACATAATGACGCCGTTGATCAATTCACACTTTTGCGACAAATATAACCACGAACTTGACATCAAAGTCCGATTCAAAGAACACTTTTCTCATCAAAACGAAGTACGTCCAGAAGGTGAGTAGCCCATCATCTAACCTAATTCAAGCTGACAGTGCTAGTGAACGATGAATCCAAAAATCCAGTGTCAATGCGGCAAAATTCTCATTTACGCATCCCAACCCAAACCTTTGAGTGTCTACTGCTGCCACTGCCTCGAATGCCAAAAACAGTCATCTTCAGCATTTGGTACTTCGGCCATTTTCCCCGCCGAGGGCATGTGGCCGCTGTCAGAAGACATGCGATCCAGACTTGAGCTTTGGATTCGAACGACAGACTCGGGCAACACGCTTGAGTGCTACTTTTGCAAGGAATGCGGTGTGAGGATCTTGCATCGCAGTATTCTACCGGATGGGACGCCGAAGCCCACGTTGAGCATCAAGGGAGGCTGCTTGGAGGGGTTGAGCTGGGAGGGCGCCAGACACATCTACACGCGATCGGCTAGGATTCTTGTTCAAGGGGATCCAGGGTCGCCTACGTCGCTGTGACTGAACCGCTGCTCAATGAGAAGTGCGATGCTCACGACCAGAGCAAATCAGTTGTGACTCGACCCAACGCCATTTCTGAAATATTAATCTGTAAAAATAAATTGGAACAAGTATTCGAGATTGACTGGAAACCCCGGCCAGACTCAGCCTTGGGGGCATCGGCAATTCGGACCCTCGTCGGAGCTATCGAAACACCATAAAGCCGATGCCGGTGCCATCTCCGACCGAAACTCCACTTCGCCGGTCCGAGACCCACGCCATCAAGCTGTGTCAATTTGCGCCTCGATTGAGGTTCATGTTGACGTGAGATTATTTTGACTTTCTTGTCGAAGCCTGCCTGATGCAACCCCGAGGAGGACAAGCGCGCTGATAGAGGTGGGCGTCTCGGGGTTCTCACACGTCCGAGTCAGCGCGTCCTGTATTTCTCGTGATACTTATAGAGATGGCGTGGCAGCATTATTAACTCGATCAAAATCCTAAACCACCCCAATTCGCATCACTCCACATGCACCATCAAAATGTCAGTCCGTTCGCAGATTTTCCCGCCTTCGCCTACTTTCACAGGGACTTCTCTGCCCTCGCTCTCCTCGAGAATCTACGTCATCACCGGTGCAACGTCTGGAGTTGGCCTTGAGCTCGCCAAGATCCTTTTCTCAAAAGATGCAGTCGTCTACATCGCTGCTCGAACCGCCGCAAGGATCACCTCGGCAATTGAAACTATCAAAGCACTGTTTCCCGAATCTACCGGCCGCTTGGTGCCCCTAGAAGTCGACCTATCCGATTTGAAGAGCATTGCACCAGCTGCCAGGCTTTTCAAAGCAATGGAGACTTGATTGGATGGCCTGGTCCTAAATGCAGGCGTGACGATGGCACCCGAGGGCAGCAAGACTCAGCAGGGCCATGACCTACAAATTGGTACCAACTGTCTCGGGGGGTATCTCCTATCGCAGCAACTGGAGGATGTGCTCATCAACACCGTCGGCCTTGTAGAAAAGGACAGTGTGCGAGTTGTCTGGTTGGCCAATACTCTCCAGAATAGCAACGTGATAATCTGAGACGACTCAAAGAACGAGCCAAAGTTGGAGAAGGGGCCGTTTGAGAATTACATGATGACCAAAGGTGGAAACGTGCTACTGGCCCATGAAACTTCGACACGGCTGGGAAGTCATGGTGTCTTGTCTGTGGTGAGTATGCCCAAGAACGGTCAGAATCGATCTAACACATCCAGTCGGTGAACCCGGGACTCATGAAGACAGAGCTGCAGCGCCATATGCCAAAGCCAGCTTCTTTCGTTATGGTGAGGGTCTTTCACATATGACGAGAAACGTGCTAACAATTGAAGGGTCTCCTGTTCAAAAGCGCCAAGTTTGGAGCGTACAGCGAACTATTCGGGCTCTCGTCTCCGGAAATCACCTTTGAGAAGAACGGTACCTACATCATCCCCTGGGGTCGCTTGCCCGAGGACTTCAAAACTGGGCTGAAGAAGGCAGACCAGGGTGGGACAGGGACGTCTGTGCGTTTCGTTGACTGGTGCGAGCGAGAGACTAAGACGTACATGTGAGGATAGAGCTGAGAACTGTGACTCATACCCAGCATAGAGTTCTTATCACAATTAGTGGAGTGATAGTTACGTGGAAATAATAATAGTAAGGATACACAATCCTAGACTTAGTTAGGACAATAGCAAAGTGCTATTATCATACGCTAAGCTTTAGACTAAAGGATTATAAGCTTAGCTAAGGATATCTTAGGTTATTATAATAGTTTAAAGTCTTAGCTAAGCTCTACTAATAATAGAGCCTAGTATATATTTATAGCAG
This sequence comes from Neonectria magnoliae, assembly GCA_037954305.1. Lineage (NCBI taxonomy): Eukaryota > Fungi > Ascomycota > Sordariomycetes > Hypocreales > Nectriaceae > Neonectria > Neonectria magnoliae. The sequence continues at coordinate 61,505 of JAZAVK010000068.1, read as the reverse complement.
CCTTTAGCTATTACTTTCCTTTGTAGAAATATTATTCACTCTACATCCCACTATAGCCATAACGTGACAATTCCTTATTGACATTATTCGTATTTCATCTCAATACATAAGTGGCTACTGCTTGACTGGCATCTTAAAGTCCACGACCACAGGGCGATGGTCCGAGATGAAGATGCCATCGTCGAACCGAGTGTTCAAAACCGCAAACGAGTCCCATTTCAGGCCCTCGGGATCATTGACAAAAATGTGGTCAATCTCCGTATCATCCGATGCATCTACCGTAAATGCCGTGTACGTCTTTGAGTTTCCAAAATGGTGTTTCGCTGACACCACGTCTTTGGTGTCGTGCATCTCCGAAGCCAACGTCACGTACGCCGGGTTGTCGGGTGTGACGTTGAGGTCTCCGCCGAGGAACACAGGGATCGTCTTCTTCTTGTACGTGGACCAGTCGTCGGCGAGCTTCGCAAGAAGCTTGGCGGAGTTTTCGCGTGCAACTTGGCCGACGTGGTCGAAATGCGTGCACATGTAGACGATGCGCGCACCGGAGCTGGCGTGACGGAGGCGAGCGACAGTGACGATGCGAGGGAGGGCAGCATCCCACCCGACAGAGCCAACTTTCTCGGGCGTTTCGCTCAGCCAATACGTTGTGTTGCCCTCGAGTTTCCACACAGAAGGGCGATAGAAGATGGGCGAGAACTCTCCGCCTTGAGCGCCGTCGTCGCGGCCAACACCGACGTATGTCCACGCGTCACCGAGACTATTATCGAGGTCTTGAACCTGAGGGTACGTGGCCTCTTGAAAGCACATGAGCGACCCAGGGCGTCCGGCAGTCTCATAGTTGAGCTGAGCCGACATCAGCGGATGTCGAACAGACCAGAGTTCTTCGCCTGGGCCGCCGACGGAAACGGCCAGACGGATGTTGTAAGTCATCAGCCGCACGTCGAGGGTGCGGAACGACGCCGTGGCCGCAGAAACGGCACTGAAAAGGATAGGATTAAGCTTCATTTTGGAGATGAGTTACCGAGATTCCTCTAGATTGACGGTGATGCTGAAACGCATCCCCGTCGCCATCTCTTTATAGTCCTTGATTCAGTGATATCCTCCAAACCGCCGCAACTATGACCCACGTGCAATCAAGGACCGTTGAGTTTCCTAAACTGGAAACCGAAGGGTGCCGTACACTAGCTCGAGGTAGGGATCATGCCTTGAAATAGGCGGTAGATATCACGATCAACATCCACGTGGGGGAACTGAGTGGCGCCAATCCAGCGAACCCATGTCAGAAGGACCATTTCTTCAACATAGTGGGTTGAGTGTTAGGCTTAAGTTGATGGAATGCCCGCAATATCACCTTGGGGTGGCATTGAAGTCTTTCGCATAGCATTTTAAGTGGATGGCGTGGGGGAGCTTGGAGTGGTCCGCGATCATAACCAGCAGTGATCGACCGGTGTTGATCCAGTGAGCTCTAGAAGAAAACTCACATGGTGAAATCAACAGGTCAGAGAACCTGCAAAAGGTCAACACTAGATCATGTGCATTCGGTCCAATTATTGTTGAGCTTGGCGTGTCAGCAACATTTGCGGTTGTGACAAGCCCAAAGATCGAGAGCGACTCCATTAAATGCTAGGATTTGCGATAAGAAGTTGACGATCGCGTTGGCCCGGGACCTTTTGTATTAAGGGAGGTGGCGTGATGCAAGCGAGCCAGTAAGCGCACCGGTTTATTGGTAGGATCTGTTTGCATGATTCTGGATAGAATGCGGCCGAAGGAGATAAAGCGCAATCAGTAGCGACAGAAGACCACAGGGGTTGGTCGAAACGAGACTGGCGGACTGATTAGAAAAAGTGTGGCGGTGACTTAGCAACCCGTTTCACCTATTATATAGGGGTGACAAGGCCTGAGACAATACTTTCCCGATTAATCAGCGGTTTGCATCGTGTTTGAGGTTTGAGGAATCACGATGTATAGCTTACTACCGCGGGCTGCGACCGGGATAAGATTTCCGCCATACATTAACCCCGACGCCTCGAAATGATACCCTGGCTCGAGAATAAAGCGAACAAAGCTAGGAAACTGAATATCCGCATATGCAACTCCCCGGATTCTACATTTTGGCAGACTTTCTCTCCAAGTCCTCTCCAAGTCTTCTCCAACGATTTCGTTTGCGGGCGGATATTCTTTTCCGTCCCCCACTGTCGATTCAATGTCTCGAGGTCAACTCCACGCGGGACTAGGCTGGTTCTGGCGTGAGGAGAAGGTGTCGTGACGGTGAAGGCGGGGGAAGGAAGGCAGTCGGCTGGAGACGCGAGAGAGCAACTCCGCGTGCTGTCTTCCGGGCGGAGAAAGGAGGGGAGAGGCGATGTATAAGAAGACGAGATGTTGAAGGTGAAGAAGTCGATGAGTGGATGAGTAGACTATATTATACTACGCGTTAACGATAGTCGGTACGGGCCAACATCACAATGCCTGCCACAAAGCGAGCAATCCGCATCGCCGGTTCGTCGGGTGGCTTCTCCGACCGCCAACGGGCCATCGGCGACCTGGCCAAGAACTGCGACATCGACTGCATCATCGGAGACTGGCTGTCAGAATGTACCATGACGCTCCACGGCGCGCAAAAGACGGAAAGCACCCGCGCGCGCAAGGCCGGCGAACTCAAGGAGGAACCCATGGGCCTCTTCGACCCGACCTTTATGGACAACCTGTCTCCCGCGCTGCCGTATCTCAAGTCCAAGAACATCAAAGTCGCCGTCAACGCCGGCGCCAGCGACACGGAGCTCCTCGCCAAGCAGGTCGAGGAGGAGGTCAAGCGGCAGGGGCTCGATTTGAAGGTGGGATGGATCAACGGCGATGAAGTCACGGATACCGTCAAGCGACTGCACGAGAACGGCGAGGAGTTTGTCAGCCTGATGACGGGCAAGACTCTCAAGGAATGGGGCCACGACATCCTCTGCGCCCAGTGAGTTGACACTGCAAACATCCCGAACTGTGCTGACCGCGTAGATGCTATCTCGGCGGCGCGGGCATCGCAGAAGCCCTCCGTCAAGGCTGCGACATCGTCATCGCCGGCCGCGTCGCCGACGCAGCCCCAACCATCGGCGCGTCCATGTGGTGGCACGGCTGGAACCGCGAGACGGACCTCGACCAGATCGCCGGCTCGCTGGTGGCCGGCCATCTGATCGAGTGCTCGGCGTACGTCTGCGGCGGCTACTACTCGGGCTTCAAGCGCCTGATGGACAAGTGCGAGAACCTCGGCTTCCCCATCGCCGAGGTGCAGTACGACGGGTCGTGCATCCTCAGCAAGGAGCCCGGCACTGGCGGTGAGGTGTCTGTGGGCACGGTGTCCTCGCAGCTGCTGTACGAGATCCAGGGCCCTCTGTACTACGGCTCCGATGTCACGGCCGACCTCGAGGGCATCGTCATGGAGGACATCGCCAAGGACCGCGTGCTGGTCACCGGCGTTAAGGGCCTTCCCGCGCCGTCCACGACCAAGGTCGGTATCACTGCGTTCGGGGGCTACCAGGCCGAGTTCCACTACTACATCGTCGGGCTGGACCTCGAGGAGAAGGCCGAGTGGACGGAGCGCCAGATCCGCCACTCCATCGGCGACGCCATCAACGACTTGACGTGTCTCAAGTTCACCCTCAACGGCTACTCCCCCGACAACCCGCGGAACCAGGAAGTCTCCACCGTCGACTTCCGCATCTTCGTCCAGACCAAGAACAAGGCGCTCGTCGACAAGTTCACCCTCGACGTCCCCGGCTTCAACCGCTGGTGCATGGAGAACTTCCTGCAGAGCTGTCCCGGCGCCACGCTTGGCAACGACCAGCGCCAGAGCGGAGGCAAGCCGTTCTACGAATACTACGTGACGCTTCTCCCGCAAAAGGAGATTGCGCACCGCGTCGAGCTGCCCTGGGCCAACAAGTCCATCGACATTGCCGTCCAGGAAAGCACCAGGTCCGACTACCCCCGCGACCAGAAGTCGTATGAGACCAAGAACCCCGTCGACCTGGCGACTTTTGGCCCTACGACTCGCGGACCACTGGGCTGGATCGTCGGCGGCCGCTCCGGCGATAAAGCATCAGATGCCAACGTGGGCTTCTACGTGCGCCACGCGGATGAATGGGACTGGCTGCGTAGTGTGTTGACTATTGAGAAGATCCAGCGGCTTCTCGACGGCAGCAACAAGGGCAAGAAGATTGAGCGGTTCGAGATCCCCGGCATCCGCGCGGTGCACTTCCTCGTAAGAGACCACCTGGATCGTGGATACAACTCGACGAGCGAGTACGACACTCTGGGGAAGAATATCTGTGAGTACCTGCGGGCGAAGCACATCGACCTGCCCAACAAGTTCCTCCGACGAGGCCGGATTTAATGTAAAACTAGAATAGTCGGAAATAAATTCATGCTCAATTTCTTTGACTGAGTATGCTACCACGCCACCGTCTCCTCCATCAGCCTCACCACGGCTCCGTGTCGAGCCAGTGCCGACGCCGTATATCGTACCTCGTCGCACATGGCCAAAGGTCCACAGACAATAACTGTCGTCCCAGCGCCTCCGGCCTCTCCCAGTTCCTCCTCCAAGATCTGTCTCACATTGAGACGCGAGCCGACTGTAATGTGTGGCTCGACGCGACCCCAGGCGGCCTTTGTGCCATCGCTCTGGCCGACCAACATGCCCTCCACGGCATCCACGAGGCCGCGGGTTCGAATGCCCCAGTACAGCTTGGTGGTTCCAGCGGGGCCGTAGAGACCGAGACAGCTCTGGAGAGCAGGGAGGACAGCGGTGATACCGACACCGCTAGCAATATCCGCGGCACTCTACCCCGGGGATGTCGACTCGGATATACTCGCCGTCGACCCTCGTAACGTACGCCCGCTTGATGCCGTGCTTGCTCACACGAGCCACTCGCAAGAGCCGGTCGAAGGCCCACACAGCCATGGCGATGAACAGCCAGATGTCGAAGCCGTCCGAGCCCTCGTAGAGATAGACGATGTGGTACCACGCGCCGACGATGGCCACGACAGCCAGGGCGACGTGACCCAGAAGGAAAATCTCATACCAGTGCTTGCGAATCGGCAGCGTCGACAGGGGGATCAGCAGACTCAGGGCCAGCGCGCCGATGATTCCCCAGTACCAATACGGCATGGCAGCGGACTCGGGGTAGTAGCCGGCAGAAGCCTGGATCTGTAACCACATGGCAGAGTGAAGACACGCCTGCATGGTGCATGTGAAGGCCACCCATAGGTGAAGCAACAGGAACGTCGAGCGAGACCAGTTGGTCGTCCACAGCAGCAGGTTGTTTCTCCCTCCGTACAGAATGGTAAGGGGGATGTTAGCAAACGACAGCATGCCCAGACGGTTGGCAATGTGTCGGGTAAGCTCATACTTGCGGTCGGGGCAAAAAGAATTGGGGGTGTAGTGCGGATATCCCACAAAGGTAGCCACGCAGTTGATGACGATGATGTACACGATGAAGATGGCCTGGCCGCGGGTGGGAATCATGGCCAGCCCAAGGACAGGCATGTTATGACGCTTCCCAAAGACGGGAGGATCGCTGAAGTAGGCGTAGAATCTGCTGCGAACGGCGGCCGGCCAAGGGAGCAGGCGGAACAACGAGAGGCTGACGGGAGCGACGACACCGCCAAGGAAAACGAGGAGTCTACAGCAATTACTATAGTCACTGAAGTTGATCACAGGAGGATGACTTACGAGAAGGTGGCTTCGTTCTTCGCAACAATCTCGGACCCCATAACACCGTTAACGTACCCAAGATACATGTCGTCTGTGACGGCAATGGTACGGTTCAGAGCCAGTTCATCCACAGCCATAGCCTTGGGATGTGGAGTCGACGTGCTCAAGAGCCTGAATGTAGTTATATCGCAGCACCACTCCCGGATCGGTCACGCCGTAGAAGAGAGACTCTTCCCTGTACTTTTCAATCTCCCACATCCTGGACTCCTCCTCGCAGCGGCCATGAAGGCACCAGGCAATGGATGTGAGATAGGAGGTGTCGTTGCCGAGGCAAGCAGCGGAGGGATGTGCCTCGGCCCTCTCCTCTGCAGTCATGTCGGCGTACTCGGGGCACTCGACCGTTGAAGGCACCGCGTAGCCACAGGCGTAGAGACACGGATTTTCGTAGTTGGGCGTTCCATAGCCGACGAGGGGCTCACCGTGGGCGACAGACACCAGGAGTGCCGCCGCCGCGGTGACGGAGGGAGAGAGTCGCATTCTCGACTCAACCTGGAGAGGTTACCAAACAGACTGGCTATGGTGCAGGAGAAGGCGAATCAAAGCGTGGATGCTGATCTGTGGAATCATCACCGCCACGGGACAACACAAGCTTTATACTTGATACACCAACACCACGCTTCCGTTCAGCCTCCACAACGACAGCAGGCACTGGGAGAAAAAACCTCTTCACCAGTCGCCGACCCCAGGTTGCAACTCGCCTCCACGCCCCAAGCAAGCCTCGTTTGTCACGAACCCCCATCCTCCATCCCGTTCCCCATCCCTAACCGAGGCCGAAAAGATCGTCACTGTTACGAACAACTCGATTCGTACTCGTCGCGGGATGGAGGGCAGCGGGCTCTCACCACCGGGCGAGAAGACTCCATTCATGCGTCTGCACGGCGCCCAAGATATCTCGTCCAGACCCCCATCGCTGAGCCACAACGCCCGACTCTCACTTACAGCGTACAGAGGCCATCCCTACCTGGCTGAGCTATATTCCAGACGTCTTCGGCGGGCAGGATGCCTCGACGACTCTCCAGCGACGCCATCCCCACCCACCAGGAAAGATTCTTTTCAGCTTTAACCTTAGATTGCCAGATGTGTCCAAGATGCCCGTCCCCGGCGGTCCAGCTCTTGGCCCGGACCCGCCAAGACGGGTTATCAGATGGACACGGATGGACGGGCCCCGCCCGCGAAGACGTAAACGCGGACACCAGAACGAACGAGCGACGCAGACCCCAGGATGGCACGGCACCGCTAGTGTCCATCTTGGCAGCTGGGCCGGCGGAGCAGGGCAGGTAAGCGAGGTATCGTGAGGTCGTCGGGGGTCGTCGCGGTTGTCACAGGCTGTCACAGGCCATCACAAGCCACGACAGGTCGGACAACACGCGACAGGCTGCCCGGCACACCACACAGCGAGGCCTAAGAAGCTTCAAGAAAGCTCCAGAGGTCCAGAGGAGCTCCAAGAAAGCCCCGCTGAATTCTGCTATAGAATGAGGTCTCGAACCAATCTGGTAGAACCAATGGACCCAGACAAACCAACACAGGCGCAAACCCTACATGCGCCATGAACGCCATGAACGCCTCCAGCCCGTGGCTACGGACCATGGGATGCAACTTGCATCGAACATCTCGGTGTCGGCATGCCGGGGTGTACAAAGAACCCACTCGCCGTGCTCTTTCGCGTGGTGGCGGCCATCATCCGTCCAAGTCTTCCTGCTGGACGCTGCTTTGGGCGGACAGGACAAAAAGTCCCCATCCCCAATCAATCAGAGCATGACGAGATAATCGACGAGTACACCGGAAGGGCGGACCTTGGGCGAGGCCGACGTTGCAATTTGCAAACAGAAACTGGGTCCGGGTTCGGAGCAACACGAGCTGCAACCGGGATGGCCTGCCTGGCTTCGGCAATCATCCAGAAGCCCCAGTTATAGCTAATATTTCTCGCATGCCGTTCGCGTCCTCCACGTCGGGTCAGCCCACACCGCGGAGGATGCGAAGAGCAAAGGGCCTTGAGGAAATGACCCGACGGGACAGCCGTGGGAGTCGTGGGTGCTCGAGAACCTCTGAAACGGCTCTGCACGAATCCAAATATGTGGCATGTCAGTCTTTCCCTTCTGGCTCTCCGGGGCCTTTTGGTAGCCCTCGATATCTAGAATGTTTGGGCCGTAACGGAGAGTCGCATCGGGATGTGGGTGTTGGCCCGCTTGGGGTTGACCCTGAACTGCTTAGATGCTGATCGATAAGATGGAGGTGCATGGTTTTGCGATTGATAAGATAATTTACTACGCCGCGTGATCGGGACCGGCTTACTCCCGAAGGCCTCGACTCCCACACGACACAGACAGGTCAAAAAACCTTAAACACCAAGGTTGTTCTGTGTCTAAGCAGTCTAATCCCACCGACTTACATGATCTGTCCCTGCGAGCATCCCTGGAGCGTCACAGCTGTACACCGGCCTATGCTCTGAACGGACAAACTCGTTCGCGCCCTACGCCCTGCTAGTCCAAACTATTACGCCTGTCCTCCATCCGGAGCTCATCATGTCATGATGCCCAACACAGAGCAAAGTCCACAGGAACCCCACGCCGCGTGGCTCATCTAGTCGGGATGATCTCAATCCAGATTATCGTAGTATGGGTCGTCTAACTCGGTAGTCTCGCCCTGGCTCAAATCCCGGCCTGCCTGCGGCTTCGCGTAACCGAATTCCCAGCACCAGACCACGACCGGACTCGTCGGTGTCTGCTTCTGCCACATGCTGCTAACCATCTACTAACCTTTGCTAGCAGTTCGGCCCCATCTGCCATGCCGCCTCACACCGCGATCGTCTTGAGGAACCCTCGACTCTCGTTGCCCTCGACCACCTTGGCCACCGGCGTCAGGTACGCCTCCTCGTGCCCGTCCTCAGCCTGCAAATACCGCAGGTAGGACTGAGCGACGCTGTACCACCGCTTCTTCTCTGCGGCGCTGGCTCCACTTCCTTCCCACACCCAGATGGCCTTGCCGGCGTCGTCCAGCAGGAATATGTCACGGCTGTCAAGATCATCGCGCGTTATCCGCTCGCCGTCCTTGACGAGGTTGAACGAGAGCGTCCCGGAGTCGTCGCTAAGGCGGAAGAGCCTTCTGGGTTGAAGATTGGCGCCGTGCCGTTGGTTGCCAGACGCCAACGGTCGTCTACTGCGGAATCCTGTCCGCGGCGTCTCTTCGTCGCCTCCCAGGAGATCGACCACCCGTTTCGATCGGAACTCGGCCTGCGAAAGCACCTCGACCTCGGCGTGCTTTGCGATCGTCATGTCATGTGCCACCTGCGCTGCTTTGCCCTTTTCCATGGGGCTGCAATCAATGCCCTGCCAAACCCAAATCTTGTCGCCCGTGTCGAGCACGAAAACGTCGGCGTCGTCGAGACTGCGCCAGGTAGGCTCCACCTCGAGCACAACCACGCCATGGGCGCCAGCCGCCGGGTTCTGGAAGACTCGCAACAGCGCGAGCGTCTCGTCCTTGGCTTCCTCCTCTACGTGCCGGAATCCCGAGCGAGTTCCTCCCGTGCGGATGGACATCCGCGGGAACAGGGCTAAGAACTCGTCGGATGGCGCCACCTGGACTTCGCGATGTTGAGTAGCAGACCCTCGCAGGAACTCGTCCAACTCGGCAGTCTTGTAGGCCGCCGTACCCGCTTCATCCTGCGACGTATGCGCCCCTAGCCAAAAGAAGATGTCGTGTGCCAGCTTTTCGTTGCCGTCCTTGTCCCCGACTTTATACGAACAGAGGACGATGAAGCTGTCTCCGTCGTAGAATGTACCGTACTTGACCTCGGGCCAGGACACCACCTCGAACTGTTCGATGCGCCAGACGAAGAGGCCGGGTTCTAGGCCGACCCTGCCATCGTTCCACGCGGGCTCAGTAGCAGCAGAGTTGTATTTGACCTCGTGGTCGATGTTGGACCCGATGAGTTCGACATTGCTATCCTTGATATCGTACTCTTTAAGATGAACCAGACCTTGATTCGGTGCCATTGTGCTGATATGAGGTGTCAGGCTTAGTGGGATCAAATACGTGGCAAGTGCTAGAATGAGATGTTTGAGGTTGAAGGACAGACGTCCCGGACCAAGTGTTTGAGATTGCTGAATGCGGGGGATTGCCGCATGCTGATTGGTGCCGCCGCTCACATAATCTATCACAAATGACGATGATCTGCACAAGAATGGCTCCAGTTGCGATTGAGCGTATTGATAGAACGAAACCACGCGTGCGTGTTTGTTCATTCTGCGTAGCAGCAGTAGTGATGCGTCTAGTCTTGCGACCACCGATGAGCGGCGTGAAGCAATTTGAGTATTGGCTGAACAGGGTAGCATGATCCATAGTTTGCTAACCTAGCTGCAAGATATGCCGACTATCGCAAATTGTTGACAACACTGCCTACCATAACAGCCACCTCACGATCCCAGTTCCCCTCGGTCCGCGTCTTCCCCTTGGCGCCGGATAGCGCGTTGGGGAGCTGAGAGCCTTTGACAACAGCGTGTCGGATCGCATCGCCAACTGCAACCTTGTTTGTTCGTAGAGTTCTCGCTACAACTCCTCCACGGTTCACGATGTCCTGGACGCGGTTGGCAAGACTGCTGGCCATGGTCCGCCAGAAGAAGGAGGCCAAACTGCCTGTTTCCAAGTGAGAAAGAAGATGTTGCAGGAGGTTGGACTGGCTTTGTTGGCTCGAAGCTGCCAAGAGAGGATGGCTCGGGCCCTTGGTGATATCCAAGATCATTTCTAGAGACATGATATTCTGACACTTGGCTGTCACCTCGGCCAACGCCCTGTCCAAGGTCGGGAGTTGACCCAGCGAGCGTGACAGGGCGGTGATGCTTGCCTGTAGTGCTGACCGTATGTACGTCTCGAGATTTTGAAGCAGGGTTCGTGGCACCCACTTGTCGGCGCGGAAGCCCAGGGTTGGCGACAACAGGTACAGCGCAGTAAGGGCAGACACCATCCTGGACTTGGCCTCTTCGCCCTGGGTAAAAGTTGCGGTGCTGGCTATCGAGAACTCACGGACGATGCGCTCCGAGGTTTCGCGAACAGAACGCTCGACAGGGGTGGTGACGGTGTCCTGCAGGCTGCGGATGGCGTCGACACGGTTGAGTCCGTAACCCTCCTCGCCAGGAGCTTTGCGGTCGATGATCTCACGTAATGAAAGGATGGTATACGAGCATCGTACGAGGGCGCGGTGGTCTTCTTTGCCAGAGGCAGCACCGGCAGCGAGCTCCAACTCAGAGTGCTGGATCTCGAGTTGGCGACCGAGCTGTAGACACCGGCCGACAGACCGTCCGAGCCTCAGCGTCTCCCACAAGCGGAGCGCAACCTGGCGGACCTCATCAGCCTCGGCATGCTTGTCGATGACCTCCTTCTCGAGCTGGCGGTAGCTGTCGTTGAGGCTCTTGATCTGGCCGTCGAGCTCGGCGATGATGTGCTTGGACGCCTGGCTCTGATGCTGGGTGTACTGCAGCAATGGGACAGCAGAGCGAGTGGTGAGGACATCTATATGGGAGTCGATCTCCTGAGCATCGAAGAGGACGCGAGAGAGGGGAGTGGAGAGATCGAGCGGAATGTCGTTTGGGTTGTTGGTTGCAACGACGAGCGAGTTGGCGAAAGAGGCGGGGGAGAAGCCAGGGTCGAGGAAGGTTTCGTAGTCGATGTACGAGGGCTCGTCGGGGGGAGGTGATGAGGCCATTGTAAGAGATCAGCCGCATCCATTGGCGTCTGGAGTCTGCGTGGGGTGTTGGCAGTTCTTAGCGGTGTCGCATCACGATGGTGCTTCGGCATCTTGCGCGCATACTTCTGGAAGCTGGCCTCTTTGGGCATCGGGGCTTTCAGGGCCGACGCCGACGGTACGTACCGCCAGCCCGGGAGTCCGTCACCAGGTGTCAGCATGTACCTCCGTCCACTAACAAAATCCCCGCCACTTGTCCCGCCGTAGGCTCTCCACTCACTGTGTTCCACTGTGTCTCCGGGGTTACAGTGAGGTCATCAGGGACCGGGGTGCTGGACAGCCGCGCAGAGAGACAGACGTCCGAGTCTACTATGTACCTATGTCAAGGTAGTCCTCAAGTTATACTTGAACTGACCTGGAACTACAAGCCATGCGATGAGGATGCCGCAGGTAATTTGCGCATTTCGTCCAAGTTGGTACGAATACGCAACTGCGACTTCTAATCTTGTTGACATGTACGGAGTACCATACGCGTATAATCTGGTTGGTCCTTCCTTCGTATGAGAGAAATAATAGACCCGGACGGACCTCTCGGCACCTCCACCTCCACACCTTAGCCCACATCCAACCACTCAACGGCGAGCCTTTTCCCGAACTCGAACGGCATCTCCGGCAACCGCCATCGTCATCCATCCATCCCAAGAAATTTCTCCCTCTCTTCTTTTCCTCTTCTCTGCTTCACCGGCTGTCGAGCAATGGCCTAAGTCAATTCCACGCCCATTGCTTCTGGTGATTCCGTCGTCAATCCATCTTGGTGTCGCTTGTCTTCGCCATAACATCATCACCAAACCGGTCGAGTCGAATCAAGTCGACAACGCGGTCTATCCATCGCCAGGGAGGATTGCTACGACACGGCGAAAGCCAAACCCGTCCGAATCTCGATATTGCTGTCCCGAGACCGCTTGATACGACCGAAGCGACTCGAGATAACAAACCACGCGCATCATGGCCAGCTTCTACGATGTCGTCTCGGCCATCCAGGCTCGCGAGGTCCTGGATTTCCCTACAGGCGCCAACGACTCCGATACCAATATTGAGGGCGTCCATCTCAACCTCACTGCCCTCAAGCATTTCAACTACACCCTATACGGCAATCACACCATCTCCAACCGCTCCAAGTGCTACTTGACCTTCGAACCCTACCAACCCGCCTACCTGTTCGGCAACGGCTCCTGGACCAACGCAACCAAGTGCTATACTGCTGTCAACCCCATTGGCGATCGCGGCTATACCGGCATCGGTTTCGCCTGTGTCTTTGGTCTCTGTCTTGTCCTGATTCTCACCGTCCTCGCCAAGCATGGCAAGATCTATTTGGCTCGCGAGCGTCGCTTCTATCCCATCGGTCGGCGCTGGCAGTGGTACTGGGGTTGCTTCGTCTGCGCCACCGCCCTTATTGGTCTCTTTGTAAACGTCGACGTCGACCGATACTACATCCAAGAGCTCCCCATTACCGTCACGGTCTTCTTCTGGTACCTCATGTGCATGGGCACCGTCGCCATAACCTGGGAGGCTGTCCGCCACTGGGGTAGTTGGCAGGAACGCCAATACATCGACCCGAATCCCTTCGTCTACAGTGAAGATGACCGCCGCGCCAAGGTTGAGTTTTGGTTGCCCCTGTGGTTCTACGCCTGGGTCTGGCTGGTGAGTCCCTACTTGTCTCTCCTCGGACTTGAACGCTGACTTATGCTAGAACTTCTTCATGGTCGTTCCTCGAAGCTGGAGTTTCCCCCAGAAGCAGCGCTCAGAGGAACAGACTGAAGCCATTGCTATTCCCGGCGCCACCGGCACTCGATTCAAGGTTGCTGCGTTCTGCCTGTTCGTCGCCTGGTTGACCATTGTCTTTTCTCTGCGTCACTCCATCAATCACTACAAGGACCGCAGCGGCGGCATTTTCAGGCGCGCCGTTGGCTTTACCAGAGCCATTCCTCTACGCTTCTACCTCATTATCCCCCTGACGCTCGCCCAGATCGCGTACCAGGCTTTTATCGCTTGGGTTTGGACGTACTCAGTTGCTCGGAAGGATGGCCCAGTCGCCGTCATCTACGGCTGGGGATACGGCCCTTCCATTTTGATCATCCTTGTCCAAGTCATTTACGGATTCGCTAGCCCCAATGAAGATAAGGATCTCATTCGACAGAGACGTGTGCGAGGTGACATGGTCGACCGAGAGCTCGGAATTGTCAAGAGGCCTGCTTGGTGGCGCCGCGTCAGGGGCGAGCACCTGCACACCCTGCGTGATAAGATCGCCATGAACGTCAACGAGATTGGCGGCGGCAGGGCCACCGGCCGCCGAGTCGAAGACGCTGCCGAGCGAGACGCCCGCGAGGAGAATCTAGCGGCCGCCAACAACGACATCGAGATGTACCCCGTCGCCCGCCCCAAGAAGGAGAACCAGGAGAACCCCCGCGCTGACCGGGCCGGCGTCTCCGTCATCCAACATCAGCGACAGTTCCTCCCGACCCCTTACGAAGGCAAGTCGGAGCGTCGTCGCCTTGAACGAAACATTCAGCTTGCCGCTGGTCTCCTGTTCCCCAACAACCAGGAAGAGGAACGTGTTCGTCGCGAGGCCGAGTTGGCACTCGACGGGCCGCCTCCGCCTCCATACACGGACCGCTCCGAGCGCGGCCGCAACTCGAACCGGCCGGGCAGCACCGGCCGGAGCAACAGCGCCGAGACGACCAACAGCATCACCTCTCCCCCACAGCAGGTGCGAAGCATGTTGGATATCTAGGCTACTCTGCCAAGAACGCAATGAAATTACATGCGATATCATTATGCTTGGTGCATTACGATGGGTTGGCGTCTGGGTTTTGTATCATTGACTGGACAAAGTTGGATTGGTGTCAGTCGGACAACAGTTCTCGAATCATGGCAATCGTGTATGTAGAGTATGACTTGTATTGAGAGAATCGAACGCTTCATGATGCTTTGGTGTGGCGGTCCACCCATTCGATCGTGCAGCACATCAGAATGCATGCCATTGTCTCACATGCTATTGTCCTTCGTGATTGGACTTGCACTACCATCGTGCCTTACAGCTCACATGACTCATTGCGGCCAATGTCAGATCAGCTTCCTTCGAGGCTCGGACCCTCGCCGATCAATAGGATTGAGGCTCAATGCAAGCCGACACAATGCTGAGCTGGCAGAATGACCTGTCCCACATGAAGCAGGCGGTGTGCCACGACAAACAAGAAAACTCGACCCGAACAGGCAAGATTCAAATGTCACAAGAAGCACAGTGAAATAGAATTTCCCGACTGGTTATCCTTAATTAGAATCGTGATCCGACGGGAGATGGACCTTGCCTCATGTACCGACATCTCGGAGCCGCCAGCGCAACGGCTAGATGTTATCGGGACGGACAAAGGGCCGCAGATCCGACTGCTGTGAGAATGACAACACGCTCAGGGTCGCACAAGGCGCTGCGAGGGATCCAGAAGCATGCCATGCCATTCGTGCGTGAACGAGGGAGCGTGCATAAAGTATGCATGCACGCAGGCATGATACGTAACAGCACAGCGGTCTAGAGACGGGACATGGATGGGCCTGCATCGGTCCGTCAGCTCGGCAGAACTGTTTAGAGTCAGGACTGCGAAGGGTTTCGTGTACATTAGCGGGAGACATTTGTTAAAGGAATAGTCTTGAATCGAGATCCACCGGACAGAACCCTACCCAAGTGTGAAGGAATTCAAGGCATGAAGGAAAAGAGCGGTGTGGGAACGAGATGAGGCGAGGCCAGGCGAAGCATAAGACAAAGACAGGACAGTGCGGTGGGGGCCGGATAAGACGAAAAACGGGCGTCGCCAGGTCTGCAGTTGGCCCAAAGAAACTATGACTCGGAGGTAAGACACTGGGGAGCAGGCTGGGGGGTCTGCCTCGTGGCATGGTCTGAGACAGCGGTAACTTGAATAAAAGAGGCTGGAATCCAGCATTCCCGCTGGACCATCCGGCGTCTTCGCTTCGTCAACGGGCGTTGGGACTTTGACCGGCTGCCCCTTGCTTCTCAGCTGTTAGCCCCCGCCTATCGAGTTGTCACATGGGTCGTGGGAGTGGGCGGTGCGGGGCTTTTGCATGTTCGAGTGGGCGGTGCGACGACATTAGTGGGCAAAGCGACGCTGTTGGCCGTGTCGTCACCCTGCGCCGTGCCTTGCATTTGGTGGCATGATTGGCGAGGGCACTGAGCAGCAATCACCAGGAACCATCGCCAAAGGGACGATGTGTCGGTTGGAGGGGTAGAACGTCGAGTGGATGATAGAGATGCGAGTGGTTGTACTGCAAGGTGAGAACGTACGAATGTGTAATACGTGTTTCGGGGTCCCGGACAGACGTAACTGTGGACTGCCTTCGACGGGTGAAGAGGGGCGAGCTAAATCGTCATGCCGTATCCATATCAAGCATATAGACCGGACGAAAGCACTTTCCAGCTGTTCCTGAGTTCCTGTCGCACGTCCATCGCAAGGAGACTGCAAACCAACAATCCGCCTTCGATCAAGATCCCTGGCGGTGATCGCATCGACCAAGTGGAGCTGTCATAGCCAGGAGGCGCAAACGGCGGCAGCCCTAGCAAGCGCACTTCTTCAAAAGGCGCCCGAGCACTGTGTCTTGACTGCCAGAAAAGACGGCGGTTGGGGAAATCCAGACCTGTGGAGCTCTTGGAACAAGGCGTCGCGGATCTGGTGCGTCGTGTACCGTATTCGTACGAAATAGTTCATCTTGTCTTAGGGTCTGATAAGTTTAGAAGACGTCAGTGCAAGCTAAGTTAGCTGGAGTGGCCGGCTGGAACCAGGCAAGGAACGAGGCTGGAAGTCAAAGAGAGACGACGCTACCGTAAGAGGCTCCTTTGACGAGGGCTGAAATAGAAAGACGAGTAATGGAGCTGTACAAAGTACGAAGCAGATGAGGCCACATAAGATGGTGGCAGTTCGAGGATCTGGCAACGATCGGGGAGATGCCATGACCTTTTCAAAGATGCCGAGAGCAACGACAGCGGTGGTGGCGTCTGTGTTTTCCCGTGTTGAATCTACTCATCTTCGCGGTAGCTATTTGTAACGGAGACAAGTCGGTATGAGGTTGCAGGAGAAATTTTGCCTTACAACCTAGGGCCAAGGTGAGCTGCCCACTTGCAGGTTGCTTATCGCTATCGATAGTCACGCGAACGCTTCCAAGGAGGGCGGGAGACATGTCTCGCAGGAAGGAGGGGAGCCAAGAGGGCGGTCAACCTCAAGCACCAGAGCAAGAGAGAAGTCTGATCTGTGCGCACACGGTTAAGGGTGTCGTAGAAGTGGTCTAGAGCAAAGAGAGCGAGCTGCGAGGCTGAAGGATGTGAGTAATGGTGACGGCGATGGTGTCAGTCGAGGTGTTAGCGAGGGGTCAAGGTGGTAGCAGACTAATGGCGACGGTCATGGCGACGGGTTCCTGAGTGTCCAGGGTTCCTGGAAGAATGGCGTACCGAACTGCTTCCCTGACTCCTCCCCTCAGTCTGTGCGACATCAAGACTAGGCCCATGAGTAACTAATAAATCCGAACCCGACTATTCGTAGATGTACACATCATGCCACAGGCTTCGTGAGAGAGGCTGCGAAGCGCGAACACAGCGTTGCGCTAACTGCTAGCTTTGGCACCTACGGCCCAACTGCCGCCCTAGACATGCAGAGAAAGACGCCACCAAGCCGCCAACCACCTCGCGCCTTCCTCCGCACCTCCTTCGAAAATGAGCCACTGAAAGCCTCTTGCAAATCCACCACCACCCACCATCAAGCATCACCAAGCACACCAACCAACAACACCCACCTCGGAGTCATCCTCCATCGCGCTACCGAGCGAAGACACGGCGTCGGCCCCAACTACGACTCCAACTCCAGCTGCAGCCAGCTTAAATGCCTACCAATTGCCAAGTTCCCGTCCGGCGCCCACCCTCAAGCGAGTAAGCTGCACAGCTAGCTCCCGCCCACGCCGAGGGGCGGCTAGCTATGGCCCCGAGCCACACTGGCACCGACTGCATCGAGCTCCGCGCCACTTCAGGCCAATTCGCGGTACTCGACCTCCTTGTACCTGCTCAATGCCTTCAGCCAGGCCTATCATCAACTAACAGGCACGCGTGCTGTTGTTGCTTTGCGCTTGAGCTTTATCTGAGCTTCAACCTTGAGCTTCACGTCTCCTAGCAGACTCGCTCGGCCGAGGTGCAAAGCCAGATGCTATTCCTCGGCTCAGTCGCACCCTGATCGACCACGTAACACCAGGGGACGAGTTTACCAAGGTTTCACAAGGTAGTTTGCAGACTTCCCGACAGGTCCAGGCACTGCCATCGTCGCACATAAACACACGCTCTGTACGCAGTAGCCGCGAGAGGTTACACCAGGGCAACTTGACAGCGTCCCTCCTTGAGTTTCCTCAATGGCTACTTCCATCCCACTTTCAATGCGACACACACCGAGGGTTCCAGTTCCGTCTTGCAACGCTGGAATTCCTGGCCTCTCAAGTCATCCCTTGCGGCAAGATGCGGGCTTGTCAAAGACTATTTGCACACCGCCAAAGCTGAATCTCTGCCGAAACACTGTAAACATCGCCATGCTAGTGTTGTCGCGCCCGAGCCACTCGCTGCCACGTCGCCGCGATCCCGAGAGATGGGGTATCTGTGCACAGCAACTGGAGGCACAAGGGACCCTAGAGAATTGCGATGCTGATTGTGCAACCGAAGTAATGCGAGGTCAGCAGAGGGCGGAATCCCGGTCTTCACGCGGCACCGTCGGCCAGAGGTGCGGGGAAGCACGATTATAACTTCCATCTCCAACTCTGCGTTGAGTCACTGGCAGATCACATGCTCGCTTCCTTTGTGCGGTCAACCAGCGGGCAGGTTTTACTAAGAGCGGCTCGCTATCAAAGAAGCTCACGTCATGGCGTTCAATGGCCGCCATGGTGCAACAGACCATGGAGGGGTCGATCTGGAAGATGGCGAGCCCTGGTCGGCGATCGTCTCTCCGTCGTTACTAGTCAAGGAAATCATAAGCGGAAAGGCGAATGATGACGGTCCAGCGACATGCCAAGCCGCCTTTGCGACAGACACATCCAACATCATGAGGAGGTGGCGGACAAGTCAGGGCTCAAGAGGCTGGACAGCTTGACAGGCCCGCTCGCAAGCGAAACAGAGTTGCACGCGGCCAAACCCAAGACGCTCTCCCCGCACTAGTCATGCTCATCATGGATTGTCCATCGGACAGGAGAACCAGCCGTGGCTGCGGATCCAGGCACCATCAACTCCCATCCTAGTGACGGCCAGACTGCAGAGAATGTGGAGGAGGCGGTGGTGCCCGCGCGCGCATCCTTTTTCGTGGGGGGGGTGTGGTATCACGTTGGTAAGCCGGCTCCAGGACCAGATGACCTCGACTGGCTCAGATGCAATCAATATCCCGTTTTGTCCAACCACATCTCTGGCCGGAGGCTCATGGCATAGATCCCTTGTCGCCGCACGAATACTCCATCCTCCGTACCCTGCTTTACATGTCCGCTTGCTCCGACATGCCACAGTGACTCGGAGTCTTGAGTTTTACCTCGCAAGCCAAGTCCCTCTCGCCCAGCCCCCCGGCTCGCTTGCGTCAGTCGCTGCCAGGGACGGGTTCGAGGCCAGCAGCGGGACATGTTGGGCTAACTATCTGACTTGCGCTGGGAAGGCCTATTTTTAATCGCACATCGGCCAGGTCCCTGACTCTGTGAATCCTCTGCCCGCCCGCTCTGCCCCTCTTCATGTCGACCCCCTGACCCGCTGGCCCCTGGAACGAAAGGCCAACCCCTCGCATGCATGGTGGGCCCGACTAGGGATGGCGACGACGCCTGCATGTCGGTTTGCAGTGCGCACTCACCCAGCGCAAGGTGTGAACCTCGTCCGGGCTGATCGCAACCTGCCTCTTGGCGGCGGTTGCAGCAAGCGGCGGTGGCCTTGACTTTCGATGCATCCAGGGCCCAGCCCGCCAGCTAGCTACGACGGGGCAGGTCAGCTAGGCCGCCTCGCTCCTTGTTGGTTGGACTCGCCGACAAGCACCTGACGGGAATCGGAACCAGAGTTTGCAAGGGCGAGGCAGGGTATGGATCACCTCAGGTACTGGGACGCCATGTACCTGGCCCGCCCCTGCTAGCCAGCGCAGGTGACCTGTACCTGACGTCTCTGGTCCGCCGGGCTCCGTTCTCAGGCCAGGGATTCCACGCACAGTCGTTGTGTTGGTCGCTCTCCGGAGTTCGTGCTCGCCAGTGCTACGCAAGCAGCGAAGGGCTCATGGTGTTGTGCCACTCCCTCCAAAACCGGTCAGCGTCTCGTCCAGCCAGCGTGCCGAGCCGGATTCTCGATGTGGCAGTCCAAGGCCTAATCTTTGCCTTTATGCATTCCACCCATCCTTCCCCTCATCCCACTCATCCATCCAGTCTCATCCCCTTTATCCCACTATATCCCACCCGAGGCAATACAGCGCATCCGCCACTCGGCCTCGTCACGGTGAACCCCAACTTATCCACACAAACTGGTTGGCCACAGAGTTGACGCCTGGTGGAGCTACAGCCCAGAGCACTGGGACCAGCCATCAACACCAAGAGGGAAAGGGACCCAGCCAGGCTTTTAGGTTTCGTTCTGCGGTTGTCCGGATCGATGAGAACGACGACGAAGGCGAATCTCCAAAGGTGGCTGGACTCTGGGTTGATTGGTTAGGCAACGCGACTAACTAGACTCCGGCTTGGGGACTGGCGACTCGATCCATCCCTCCATCCCGGATCCGGACTCCACCAAGACAATCGATTTGGGGCGGAAAAGCAACCACAGACATACATCATCGCCACGCTGCCCCTGCCACCCGTCCCTTGCTGCCCCTGTTTCTCCCTCAGTTTGCTCTTGCCTCGCCCACCGGCCCTGACCCTCAACCCTCAACCCTCGATCGTCAAAGGCAGCGCCGACAAGTCCAGACGGGACGACTGCGCCATTATCAGCATTCCGACTGAATAGAATCGACCGGACTGGTCCCTTCGTACCTAGCTGACCGGGCTGCCCTGTATTGTGTCGCTGAAGTCAGTGCAACGGATCTAGGCCCTGGCCTGGCTCGCTTGCATCACCACCACGCACGCCGCACTCCCCACCGGCATTTATTCGCATGTCTTTGAGGCACGCCTCAGTTGTCACACGAATACCCGGACTCAGCATCTCTCACACTCTTCGCAACCTCCTCGTTGCGCATCCCTTCTCTCATCCTTACATCCTCCTCCGTCTCATCCGGCCCCGCCTCGTTGGCCCCTCTCAGTTTCACTCTCATCGTCTCCTCGCACACAGAAGGGCCGGCACCCGCCCCGCACCCTCCCGACCTCGTTGGCCGTCTCACCATCTCAGCCTCATTAAGGCTGCCCGAGTGTGACTAGATCCCCTCGCCCCGACCGGCATCTCATTCTCCGGCTGGCCTGCTTGTTTGCCGTGCGACTTGGCCATCAAATCTGGCCCTTTGGCCTAGCCGCATCAAAGCCCGACCTTTGACGCTCTCAGTCTTCATCGCTGGCCTCAATACCGTTGTCGTCGCCATGGCGGCTACATTCCGACCGGTGAATTCGCCCCTCGCTAACAACGTATCCCGAGACGACGTCATGGCCTCATCACCAGCGACCCCTCGGCCGAACACCGCGCCCCAGCCTCAGTCTTCGATGTCCGTCGACGATTCAGCAACGCCTACCCGAGCGACATTCAACCCTTCGATGAATAGCCAGAAGCCGCTTCCTTCCAGTCCTTTCCCGCAGACCGTGCAGATGCCCGACCAGTCCAGGTTGCCTCGGCGCGACAACTCTCAGCACTCGAACAAGTCGGCGGATTCGGCGGACATAGACATGGACGACTCGGACGGAGAAACGGGCACAATCGAAGAGGGCATCGGCTCCGATGATGACAGTATCGGCGACGGCGCTCGATCCGGCAAGAAGAAGAAGTCGCAGCGCTTCTACTGCGTCGACTATCCGCCATGCAATTTGAGCTTCACGCGTAGTGAACATCTGGCACGGCACATTAGGTATGGTCCATCCCGTTCACGATGCTGCCATGGGCTAACATGAAAAGAAAACACACCGGGGAGCGGCCCTTTCAGTGCCATTGCTCTCGACGCTTCTCCAGGCTCGACAACTTGAGGCAGCACGCCCAGACGGTCCACGTGAATGAGAACATCCCCATCGATTCCTTGGCCGCCACGGGTTCCCGGTTCCAACGGCAGATGCGCACCGATCGAGTGAGGCAAGCCGGCAACAGAGCGAGGGCATCCACCGGCGGAAGCGCCGGCGGCCCGGTCCGAGGCCACTCGAAGTCGCTGTCGACGTCCAGCATCACCAGCATGAGCTCGGTCGGTTCCACCTACAGCACGGCCGCCGATGCTCGAAGGAGGCCCCCTCCACTTGTCATGGCGGACCCGAGATCTCGGCTGTCGCTTGAATCCTACCGCAGCGCTGCCGAGGCCGCATATAACTCATATCGACCCGTTTCGCCAAGTGAATTCGGCACCCCGACTTCGGCAACCTTCTCGACCGGACAGGGCAGTCCCCGATGGGGCTCTGGGGTGGCATCTCCCGCGTCATCTCACTCGCGGTCTCACAGCGTCTACGCCACTGGAAGCCGCACTCCCGGTCGCAGGCTGAGTGTGCCGTCGGGCGCAAACCCGTTCCAGTCGCCTCCAAGCACGTCCATAGGACGACCGATGTTTGGCCCGGGACCAGCTGGAATGGTGAACGCTTCGCATGCGGGGGCCTTCCCGAACGGAACCCTCGTGTCATCACCAAACGCTGGTCCGCCGCAGTGGCCACGACGAGAATCGATTTCCGGCATGTCCGACGAGGCCTGGCGTCGGCGAACTTGGCACCCGGATAGTCGCAATCCCAACGGGAACCCAAGTCAGCTCAGCACCGTCGTCAGCCAATCTTCTGTCCGACCGAACCCGGCACCGCCGATTGCGACCCCTTCTAATCCACAGTCCACGCTCCGTCTTCCCGGCATCGAGTCTTTCGACCCCATCCTGCAGCGTCCCGCCACTCCGCCCAGACGACAGCCGTCGCCGATGATGATCGATGAGTCGATGCGAATGATGTATCAGCCACCCCCCGAGGCCCCCGAGGAGAGAAGGAACCTGAACATGTACGACGCCAGCCTGCAGCGCGGCCTCGGTCGCCTCGACATCAACCACAGCACTCCGCCCCGCGACAGCGCCGGGGCTTGGGCTTCCGAGGTTCACAAGGCTGTTCAGGCGCAGGCGGAGCAGGTGCGGCAGAACCCTCCGACGGTCCGGTTCGAAGAGCAGCCGCCCACGTACCACGCCCCCAAGCCTGCCGCTGCCAGTCGAGCCCTGCACCAGCACACAATGTCGGCTCCATCGACCACGTCCAGAGACAGCAAGCGCCACGGCTGGTATCACGGGCCAGTGACAGTCCATCGAGACGCAGGGCAAATGCCGGAACAAGACCCGCGGATGGCCCACGTCGATCGCATGGTCCACCCCAACTTTACCGGCTTCAGTGGCTTTCCCGTCAAAGAAGCGCAGGGCCAACAGCATCTACATCAACACCAACAACAGCAACCTCAAGAGCGACCTGGGAGCAACGACCCTCTGGGGCGCTTGGAAGCCTTGGTCGCCGTTGCGACCAGCGAAGGTTCCACGGCGGCCGCCTATTGAACTCACTGCAGAACTGCCGTTTGCGGACGGCCAGCACATAACCTCACGACTTTATGACGATTGCTTTTGGAGCGGGAATGAAGCGCATTACGCATGATTTGTTCGCATGATACACGATCTCTATTTCATTGACGATATCCCAACTCTTTCTTGGCTGGATCCATTCATGGTTTGACTACTTCACTAGCAGCATTTACACGATATCCCGGCTCGTCTTCAATGACTGACACTCATACACTTGATAGTGACAAATGTGTCATCCCTCGTTCGGTTTCGGAACTTGTCAGGTTTCATGGTCTTAGACGGTTATTTCGCGTTTCTTTTGTTTTCCTTTTGGGTTACATTCCTTTGACTTTGCGGTCTGGAACTGGGCGAATGAGGATTCATGAGGAAGATACCCACCCGTTCTGAGATAAGGGGCTGGCGAGTCCAACAATAGTGATGAGTCACCTCTAGACGGGTTTCCCTTTACAAGTGTGTACAATGAATGGGGTTATTCTACTATGGAAGGCGAGAACCTCATCGCTCGGGCTCGACGGACTGGGAGGATGGGATTGGATTGATACCCTGCGAGCTTTGTTTAGGCTGTTGAAGATTAGACTCTAGGTGTTATGATTCAAGATAGTTATAATGGAGTTGCGGCACGCTTCAGATTGGAAGGGTTATGTTGGCAGCTTCGTGACGTCCGAGACAAGTTGACGTCGGTCTTGATACCTCAAGCATTCGGTCTAGGGTAGGCTAAGCTTGAGCAGCCGACACTTGACGAATGTCAGTCTTGGAAGAAAACACATTGTAAGGAGAGGGAATTGTGACGAAACAGTTGCTTTAATTGACAGTGCACGCTGGTACTTCCCGGATTCAATTTTCTTCATTATTCAACGGGCCTTTCTCGGATCTGGGCGCTCCAGGTGCGGTTAGGGTGAGCGACAAAGATAGCTTCAAGATACGACATGTTTAATTAAACGTCGTTAAGATACTGGCCGGTGTTAAGAGATGTTTAGCAAGGGATTGCACAACCAAGTGT
The DNA here is from genome assembly GCA_037954305.1 of Neonectria magnoliae. Taxonomy (NCBI): domain Eukaryota; kingdom Fungi; phylum Ascomycota; class Sordariomycetes; order Hypocreales; family Nectriaceae; genus Neonectria; species Neonectria magnoliae. The sequence continues at coordinate 37,317 of JAZAVK010000068.1, read as the reverse complement.
CAAGATTAATACATGACCAGCAAATTAGATTACGCAGCAGTATCTGAGTGCAGCGAGTGCTCTGCGTGGTTTTCAATTGGCAAGACTGAAGTATCAAGCAGCAGATCAATCTGTCTATCGGAAATGTGCCTATGTCATGAGTTCCGTGATTTAAGACACTAGAAACTCAGAACTCGACAACGACTGTAAAGGACCAGCGATGCCTCATGATATAAGTGTTAGTTGTACTCTTATAGTCTATGCACTTATCCGTCTTGAAAGTACACAAGGTATTGGACTGAGGTATTGAGATAGACTTCCGTTCGACGCACTGTTCACAGCTGAGACTGCCATCTCGATCTGCTTACCTTTCCCCAGCAATGCGAGCGCGAATGATGTGACACGAAATGTCGTACTACAAATAAAATTCCAGTCCAACGTCGATTTCAACGGAGTGGCGGCTAGATTATAGAAAAGCCGATACCCATGCAATATTTTAGCGGAGCGTGAGCCCTAGACGCGGGAGCCTTAGGTGCGGGAGATGATCAGCCCAAGCGATGGTTTAGAAGGAGGCGCCCGGGTTTCGTTACGGCCAGGGACGACGTTGTCAAGCGTGGACAGCTAGAGAGTCAGTATGTCCGAAACCCACACTCCACCATGAGCCAAAGTCGTTAATAACACTAAAGTTAACGGAACTAGAGTTGAGGGCCAAATTCGATCAACTAAACTCGTCGACCTGGAGCTGTGTCTTACACCCGTCTTGGTCCCGCCTTGTGCCGTTAGGGTTCGATCCCGTGGTCATGACTCGCTCCGGAACACGAGGCGAGTTCCTAGCAGCAAGGCTCTACTACGCCATTCAAAACAAAGCGGATAAGGGACGTGTTTGTTTGGCCAAGGCCGAGGTTAGTGGCTAGCTGGCCGGCTTGAAGGAGGCTCTGAGAGAACATGAAGTTGCGCGAAGCTTGAGATGCCTCTAACTGTCTGTGGAAATATTGATCCGCCTCCATTCTCGCGCATGTCCCGGGAACACATGGAGATAGTGCATAGCCTCGACATGGCATGGCAGCCCACGCTACAGACTGCGGCTTCACCGTAGGATCAGACCCAGCGATAGAGGCAGATCTGGAGGCGGTGGGCGTCTGTTGCTCGCTCGTTTCGGATATCGACAGCCTCGGAAAGACACCCGGGCGGCGTCTGTTGGCGACGGATGACTTGGCAATACCGAGGCATCGCTACAAGTTACAGCAGACAACGACGACGCGGTGGCGACCCGAGCCTGGGCATTTTCCCGCCGACGGACCAATCTAGGCCGCTGGATATCACAATCGGCCTGGTCACGGTTCCCAATGACATGCAGTCGAGGCTTGCTAGTCGATGGTAGCGGGTTGGGAAGACATGGTGCCACCGCCGCCTCCGCGACCTCGAGGCACTCGCATCAAGTCATCTGAGGACGGGAGAATCTTGGAGTGTGGAGCTGGGGGGTGCAGACGAGGCCGGGGGGTCCGTCTGAAGAGGCGGATTTAAGGCAGGGTGCAACTATAGTGGTCTAGTATCGCTCACGATGGGATGAGCGCATGGGACTAGCTGGAAGCTAAGAGTTTCTCGAGGGAGCGATATTGGTGATGTAGAGAGGGACAGGTCGGTGAGAGAGTGGATTTGAAAGGAGTGTTACAAAGGGATGACGTTGGACATTGCCAGATGGAAAGAAACAACCCGTCTTGGACAACCACTTACCATGACGGCCAGGGATGAAGTCAAGGCTCGAAGCGCCCGGCAGATAAGGTTGAGTGGAGAAGCCTCGGGGCTATTCTCGTCGTTGGCTGGGAATGTGATGGATGATTTGTCGGCTGGCGGCAAGACGAGACGGGATCACGGAGAGGCTCGAGCGGGAGAGAGACATTCCAGAAGAGAAGCACCATATACCGCACATATGTCTAACCCGGGTCTCTGGGTTTTGGGTCGATGGAGCCCGACCAAGCCTGGAGGCTGCGGCTATGGGGTGATGACGCTAGGAGAGGAGTGGTGTGCGGGAAGGAGAGGAACGGAGCGAGGGAAGAGAAGGGAAGGGAAGGGGGGACAGGGAATAAGAGACAAGGGACAAGGACAAGGGAGGGGGGTGTATGGTAGTAGTAGTAGTTGGTGGAGATGCTGTAGATGCTGTTATGTATGCTACCCTGTTTGTCCATTGCCTGCTGACCACGGGGAAACAAGATTGAACAAGATTAGAACAAGACAGGAACACAAGCAGGAACAGGAACAAACGGAGGGGGAAAACACCACATGGGAGTCGTCGTGGACCCTTCTCGGCAGTGGCAACCGGCATGGCCCTGCAGCGGCGATCTCACGAACCCGACAGAGACTGAAATGAGGGAACCTACAGCATGAAGACGAGGCATACCAAACACACAAGAGGCCATGTGAGGGCAAACGCCGGTCGCCAAGCGGGCCGCAGTCCGAACAAACAAGGCTCCAAGCCAAAGACGTGACCAGACTCCACAAGCCTATAATATCTGACAAGCGCCCGCGCCGAGGATCCCCAAAGGTGTAGATGTATCCGACGACGGCCCCGATCGACATGCTAACGCCACCGGCCTGGCTGGGCTGGGGAATACTGTAGATACGCGGTGATAGAGTCAATGTCTCGGAAGACGGCGACGGTCGTGGGATCCGCGCCCGTCTTTGGCAACCCGAGCCGAACGAGAATGGACGAACAGCGGCAAAAGCAAAGAGGGAAGTTGAAAAAGAAAAAGAAAAAGAAAAAAAGAAACAAAGAAAACACAACGGGCACAACGCAAGCAATATGTTAGATGCAGCGGCAAAAAGCAACCAAACCCACTGGCCCGTCCAATCGAACCGCGGCCCAGTTCTCGTACGACCGTGGGAGGAGGGGTCGAACGGCGTCATCAATTAAGTGAGTACCCGTTGCTTGTATGTAAGCCGTACGAGCGAGGAATGTACGCGTGTATCGTCGGTGGTTCAAGGGTTCGTGAGTGGACGCCCTTCTCCGCCACGGGACGCACGGGACGCACGGGACGGAGCAGCAACGTGGGCAGTAGTAAAGAAGAGGAAAGAAGGCATCGACTAGTAGTAAGCAGAGCTGAGGTTTGCGCGTCGACTTGCCTTTTGTCTTGGGTGCCCGAGAAGTCTACGCCCTCTATATACTCGGTTGCGATTTTCTCGACGTTGGTGGAACTGCATCAGTCGTGATGCCTCACCTCCCTCTCTACCTGCACTCCCACTCCTTCCCGCTCCCTTGCACCTTGTCATCAACCCCCGTAGCGGACCAAGTAGACAAGGACAAGGTCCCCCCCCGGTCTAGTGCCCTGCCTTGAGAATGTCGCGGTGTCCTCCGCACGCGCACATGACAAGGCCGGCACTTGGGATGTCATCGAGCATCGTTCCAGTTGTTTGTTCATCACCTTAACCGTGGGTTTCCCGGCCCGGAGATGCTGGAACCGCCTGCACTCGGCGATGCGTTGTTGCTGAGTTGTTAAAATGCCTCGTTCCATCCGCCGTACTCGCCGAGTACCTCCGCCCACCGCAGTTGTGGTATGTGGGCTGAAGACTTCCCCCGGGTTCCCAGCTCTAGGCTTCGCAAACCAAGGATTCCAGAAGTCCAGGGTCTACCGATGTGTCGGTCAAGGACTCGAGGCTCCATCAGATGCTGCTCCATAAGATGCTGCTCCATCAGATGCTGCTCCATAAGATGCTGCTCCATCAGATGCTGCTCCATACGGGAATTACAGCATCACCTGGACCATCCACCCACCGCTCTTCTCGACGGCGCATACGATACAGTCGGGAGACGCCACCGCAGCGCTCTCCAGACTATATGCGACCTCCTGTGGCCCATATCTAATCTGGTCCGGCCGGTTCACACTGCCGTCGATTCCTCGTCTCGCTGCCCAGGAGCCAACTGCCCAAGCTAGCATGACCCCCGGACGACTCCGGGACCGTCGGGTTGGTCAAGACAGCCCTGGCCGCGACGTGCCAGGACGCCTTACCGATGGTCTGGCTCCGAGAAGATGCGAAGACCTGCTGGTTCGTGAGCGAATCTGGCTGCCGTCGAGTCCCCGGTCCACGGCCCCGGCGCTCCACCCGCACGGGAGTCTGCAGTGAATACAGGAGGGGGCAGAGACCAAGAAGAAAAGGGCATAAGGGCTTCTTGTCTCGGGGTGTGACGTGGAGGCTCCCAGCCCTATCACCTCGGCCGTCGTGTGGCCGGCCCTAGGGTCGCTGTAGTTCCGGGCTAGAGGTCGTCAAGAAGAAGACGACGACTTTAGACGGCTCGTTGCACTGCTGAGTGCCGAGTCTCAAGTTCTTCGTCTCTGCTGGGACCTGAGACCTCTGGCGACACCTCCTGCGCATTGCCGCTTTGGGACGGGCCCGGCCGTTGCGGCGGTTCCGGTGTACACCGGCGAGGCCGTTTCAACCGGCCATCTGGGTTGGTACCAACTATGTGCGTAGAGCATTCTTCCAGCTGAACCCTCCCTGGTCATGCAGTGAGTACCCGGTGCACCGCAGCACATATAGTACATACATGGCCCTGCATCCTCCGTCCCCTCCCCTTGGCTCGGGTCGCTCCCCTCTTTTTCCCCCGACGGGGCCAGGGCTCGTTTGTCTGTTTTCGCTTCGTCTGCCTTGAACGGGCCATGGCCCACGGGGCGTCACCACATTCGGACGCCCTGAGATGGCACGTAGAGGAAGCTGGTTAGCCAGAGAGAAGACGTCCGGCTCCGACGCCACCGCAGACGAGGAGGGCGGGCCGCTCCTTGGGTCGGAAACAAGTCAACTGCTACTCGATCAACCAACATAGCACGAACGGCCTGCTCACGCACACGCACGCAGGAGCAGGGCCAATGCAGAACCCAGACCTAGACAGACCAAACCCACGCCCTCTCCGACGCTGCTCGGTGGACCTCCCGCGGGCCGGATCGTCCTGTAAGCAGGCGGGCTGAGACACGGCCGGAGACCCTTCGCAGGCTCGACTCCTCACTGAGGGCCTAGGGAGTTGCAGGTCCGGCCTATGACGGCCTCGCAGTGCCTTGACACGAACAGTGGGGTTCGCCCGCATGCCGGAGCGCCGGCCAATTGTTCACCAGAAGTCGGTTGACGCTTGAGGAGAGAGGGAGTGGGCTGTGAAGAGGCAACGGGGTCGAAGTTGGCCATATCATACCACACAGCCGTCATACGCACCCTCGATACATGCCGTTCGCACTATTTGCGAGCCTGTAGAATGCAGAACCACTGTTTTCCTTGCTTTGCCCCGTCTTGCCTACCTTACATTGCCTTACATTGCCTTGCCTCGCGTCGAGCCAGGTCCAGCAACCACAACACCACAACCACACACACGTCCATGTCCACTTCCAGGACCCAGCGCAAAGGTGTGGAGGCATGATCGACTCGCCCGGTAGCCGCAAAGTCCACTGGCGCACTCTGCACACTCTTCTGCGCGCGCGAGCTGGCCGCCCTACACCACGAAACACGTGGGCCCCTTTCCCTCCAACACGCCCCCTCCTCCTCTTCCTCCTCCCCTCCATCTTCCATCCGCGTGCCCGAGTTGCGGAATGGAGAGGGGGGCCGAGATTGTCGAGGAGAGCCCGCTACGAGGTCTGGCGGAGTGCGGCATGGGGGGATCGATCATGTATGTGCCGAGCCGTGAGGACGGAGCGAGGACGAGGCAGCGGGAGAAGCAGGACCATGGCTCGTTGGTGTTGGTATAAATCGAGCATCCCCGTTCGGTATCCTACGGTGATGCTTGGTCGTTTGCAGATCTAGTGTTGTTGGCATCTCTTGTATACTCGCTTTCTATACTCCTCGTACACTCAAGTCTTATAATTCTCGCTTACACCATGGCTGTCGCTCCTGAAGTTTGGTCCTCGACCGCCAAGGCTCCGGTCTTGAACCACTTCCTTTCCTCGCTGACGGTTGAGATTATTCTCGTCGTTGCCCTCTTATACATCCTTGCTCCTCTGGGTCGTTATCTCCTCCGTCTACTTCGGTCCTCTCCAGACTCTTTCACTTCAGACTCCAAGATCCCCCACCACACTGGCCTGTCCTCCGTATCCCAACTCCCTGTCCTTTCTGCCGCCATCCCCTGGGTTGGCCATCTCCTCGGACTGCAGAACAACAGCGGCCGCTACGTCAACCACCTGATAGCCTCCACCGCTGCTCCCATCTTCACCATCAACATCCCCTTCAAGCGCATCATCGTCGCCAACCCGTCGTCGATGGACCGCAACCTGTCTCGCCACACCACCGACACGGGGCTTGCGCAGATCTTGGCGTACGTCGGGCCCAGAGTCTTTGGCTTGAGTTCCAAAACCATCGACATCATTCTTGACACCGACCCGCGGCCTCTCCACAAGGTTGAGTTCGGCGGCGTCGACAACCTCAAGGCTCTCTCGGAGCGCTCTGGCGTCTTTGCCTGGGGCGAGATGAACCAGATGCCCGCTGTCAACGAGGTCAGCCTCGCCCGCTGGATGTTTGGCCTGACCGTTTCGGCCACGGCGAGTGCTGTTTGGGGAGTCGAGAACCCCTGGCGCATGGACCACGAGTTTGCCGAAGAGTTCATGTAAGCTTGCTTGCTGTTTGTTACGTTCACCACACCACACCACTTACACCGCTGCCATCCCGCTTACACTACACCATCTCGACATGTACGTACCTTACTAACGCCGCAAAGGAACCTCAGCGAAACATTTGACTCGCTCTCTCGCCCTGTGGCCTGCCTCACTGCTCGTCCGGCCTACGAGTCTCGCAAGTTCCTCAGCTCTCGACTCCGCGAGTTCCACGCCCGACACCGCGAAGCTCGCGTCCAGTCCGTAGCCCACGCCATCAACGTCGTCGCCCAGGCAGATCCCGGCTGGGAGACCAACAAAGACTACTTCAACATTGAAATGGTCTCTGCCCTCGGCCTTCTCGCCACGCCGAGCACCCTCTCCGTCTGGCTCATGCGCCACCTGCTCGCGACCCCTGACCTGCTGCGCGTCATCGTCGAAGAGGTCCGGCGCCTCAACGACGTCCAGGGTGAGTTCTCAGGCGCCCCGAGGCTCGATCTCACCGGCGTCAAGACTCTCTGTCCCTGGCTCGTGGCGTCCTGGTACGAGACTCTCCGGCTTCACATGACGGGCGTTCCCCGTCTCGCCCGCCACGACTTCAACCTCAACATCCCGGGCTCGGATCCTCTAGCCGTATCGCAAGGCGACATTTTTCTTCTCCCCATGTGTGCGTCCAACCACGACGCCATCACCTGGGGCCACGACGCGGCATCCTTCGTCCCGGGGCGCTTCATCAACAACAACGGCGACCTCAACAACAGCCTGATCCGCAAGGTGCGGGCTTTTGGCGTTGCGGGGAACCTGTGCCCAGGGCGAGTATTCGGCTTCGAGGTCGCCATGATGGTCGTCGCCGGGACGCTGCGCACGTTTGAGGTCAAGGGCGTCGACGGGCGAGACTTTTGGGTGCCCGATGTGCGAAGGGGGTTCAACGTGGGTTTCGAGCGGTATGCGGACGATGTCAAGGTGGCCTTGGTCAAGAGGCCAACAGCGACGTGGTAATTCAGACTCGGCTTTTGGATTTCGGATCGTTGGATTTCTTTGCTTGGCGGTACTGGCGGCGCTTGGGTTGGTTTGTTTGCGTGGTTTGTTTGCGTGGCAATGGACGTGATATCAGGGCCCTAGATGATTGAGACCGGATTTGTTATGATTTATTTACACTCTTATGTCCTGGAAGGCTTCCGTCATGATCAGTCAGTTGTGTTAAAGACCAGGTCCAGGTCAGCTACTCTATTGCAACACTTTTCCGTTTCTGATGCCTTGCTTTTCTCGAGCCTACAGAAACAAGACGAGCTGATGGTAACATCCGTCCTGGCGTCTGCAATCTTCAGTTGCTTCCGTATCACTCCCGCCTCGGCCACGCGCCCCAGACGCACCAAACACTCATAGTAGCCGTGCAGCGCCCAGACATTATTCGGGTTCTGATGCGTGCGGACGAGCGACTTCTTCAGACCAAGATCCTCGGCGTACACCACCGCGGCCTCTTCAATACGGCCCTGCTCTAGCATCAACGCTGCACACGCGTGGCGGGTTGGGAGCATCCAGCCCCAGGGTTCCGAGTACACGAGCGCATCGTCCCGCGCGACGGCCAGGCGGAGACTCTCGAAAGCGGCTTCATAACTGCCTCTGCGGTACTCGATCTCGCCGTCTAGCATAGCAAAAGCCACTTTGAGCACGTCCACTACTCTATTCGGGAAACTGAGCCGCGACCGAGGCACGCGTTTCGCGGCTGCTCGGAAGAGATCCCGCTCCTTGTCCGCTTCGCCCACGTTGCCCGTCGCAGCCCACGCGATTCCCCTCCCGTAGTGCGTCATGGCGATGGTGACGCAGTAGAGGTCCTTGTTTTCTGGGATGGGCTGTCTCTTGAGGTCGTCCCACATGCCGAAGCGGATCAAGACATGTATGCGGACGGATTTGAAGACCTCCATCCACTTGGCCATCGGGGGAGAATCGACCAGCAACAAGTCCTCGGTTATGGTGGCTTCCATCCGCCCAACAGAGTCGAGAGCAACCCGGGACTGCCCAGCGAGCATGGCCGCGTAGATGAGGGAGTGGTAGTTGTGCAGCCGGTAGAAGCTGTAGAAAGTGCCTGTGCCCTCCCTGGCGAAGAACTTGTCGTCGGCGATGGTAGCTTTCATGTTTGTGTCGATAGCTCGCCGGTAGTCTCCCACGAGCACGTCGATATGGCTCGGCATGTGACGCATGTGGCCTGAATCCGGGACCAAGCTGCGCAGACAGTCAGCAGCAGCGAGGGCTGCTTCTGGCGTGTCGGACATTTCCATTAGGTGAATGTATAGGTGTAGGATACCGGGATGGCGACAACCTGGCAGCTTCAGGGCGCGCTCAAGAATATCCTTAACCTCCAGCACTGGCGTTTTGAGGTTGGGTTTCCGAGTGGTCCGCTCGAACAGGTTCCACGGCGCAGTATTCATCAAGGCATCAGCGGTGAGCGCGGCGACATCTAAATCCTTGTCGAATCTCTTGCACACCCGCCTCATCGCGTCTGCAAATCCCAGGACTGACGGCGAAAAGTCGTCCGGCGCCAAGCTAAACGGGAAACGACACTGGATGGCATCGATGAGGGCTCTCTCAACTGGCGATGCACCCGCCGCGTGTTGCTTCGCCTGCACCGCCATATAATGACACCTGGTAACGGCAGCCCTGAGCTCTACCCTGTCAAACGCGGTCCATTTCTTGTTGTAGTTTGGGCCCGACGCGTAGGCGACGCCCCAGTAGCCCATGGCGCACGACGGATCGTGAGAAATCACCTGCTCAAAGCACCGGACCGCCTCGCCGTGATTGAAGGAATACGCCCAGGTGAGGCCGCGGCTGAACCAACCCTGGGCGTCCGGGCTGTCGGTCGTAACAAGGCGACGGAACGCGCCCAGGTCGTAGTAGTCGGCGGCGGCGGGGACAGCGCGTGGGACAGACATGAGGGAGGAATACGGCATCAGGGCATAAGCGGCGTACCAGGCCAGATACGCGGGCTAGATGTCTTGCTCGGCGACGGCGAGCATGAAGGCGGCGAGTGTCGATCGGGTACAGTGGCGGACAGAGCCCGAGACGCCCATTGGTTACGCCTTGGTTGGGCAGCCAGGGCCATCTGGTCTCCGGGATCCGAGAATGGGATCCGAGGGAAGGAAATCGATTGGTCGCGGCGTGTCTTTCATGCACGAAAGCTGCACGAAACTGCCCGAGCTGCACGGGAGCTGCACGTTGAAGACGGCACGTTGAAGCCGGCACGCTGAAGCTCGCCACGGGACGTCCTGACATCATCACGAGCCGCTCGAGCCTCGGGGTTGCTTCTCCGCATTTCCTCCGCATCTGCCCCGACTGGGGCAAGCGGGACGGCCCTCGGGTTGTGGGGGAGCGGAGGCGCGCCGAGATCGACAGGCCGGGAACTGTTTACAGCCGTCGGTCGTGGCAATAGAATTCGACTCCGTTCTTTTGTACTTTTACTATCACCAACTTCGTGTTTGCTATCATACATCAGCGCATTCTTCCAGGGCGTTCCGTCATCAAGTAGGATCAGTTACTCTAGTCCAGGATCCTCTGCCGATCACACGGAGCGCAATGGTGTTTACGGCCAGCTTCCGCCCTCCGCCGTATAATGAACGCTCACTGGGAATGACGCAGGCCGATGGACTGTGAAAGAATGTAGAGATGTTGTACGAAACTGCATCGTCTCACAAATGTGTTGGCGCAGATGAACAAACGAGATTTCAGAGAGCACATACTATCATTGAACAGTGTTCACGTCTAAGCACCCTCACATATCCCACTCCCCCCCGTCCAACTCTCCATGGTCATGCCGGACCGAAAGTGCGAAGCAATGTGATCCATCCGCCCATCCCAGCTCTCCAAGGTGGCCTGGCAGAACCCGCAGCGACTGCGCACCGCGTCTTGGCGGTGCTGCAGCAGACTCAGATCCGGCTTGAATCCGTCCCACTTGCGACACCGGTGGAACTTGTGCAGGTGCTGCCACAGATGGTCCTTGCGGGTGAATTTCCGCTCCGAGACGGGCCGCTCGGCGCAGGCGTCAAACTCGTGGGATTGGATGTGGTCGTCGGTGGGCGAGACCTCGCCGCAAAAGACGCACTGCGGGTTGCTCTGGTTGACGCACCACACGAGGTAGGATTGGTCCGCGGGCACCGGCGTCGAGCAGATCCAGGAATCGAGGCCGGGGAGGTGAATCGACCGCTCGTGGCGGACCCAGTCGTACTTTTTCTTGTAGCTCTGGCGGCAAAAGGTGCACTGGAAGGCCTGGAACCTCTTGGTTCGGGAGCTGGCCGAGGCGGAGCGTGAGCGGAACGGCTCGGAGCGGTGCGAGAAGCAGGACGACGCAGAGTTGGACGACACTTCGTACGGGGGATAGAACGACTCTGCGCTGGAGGAAGCAGGGGCATCCATGAAGGCGTCGTAGTTGTCGGACCGACTGCTGGAGCGGGAAAGGGCACTCTCAATTGCAGACGCCGAGGCGGGGTCCTCTTCGGGCGGTGACCTCCGCCATCGCTCCATCGGCGACATGCCCATCTGATACGGCATGGGGGATCCTTGGGGAAACACGCGGCTGCCCTGGTTGCTCTGCGCGTGGGCGGACAGACGATGGCGTCGGCGCGAGTTGGCGAACCAGTTGATGACCTGGCTCTTGCTCAGGCCGGACTGCTGGACGAGGGCGAGTTTGTCTTCCTCCGACGGGTACGGATGGTCGAGGTGCGTGGCGAACCAGTTCCTGAGCACGCGGGTCTTGCGCACAGAGCGGGTGTTGGTTCTTTTCGCGGAGAGGGAGGGTTCCTTTGGCTGCTGTACCGGCTCCTGTGCCGTCTCCTGTAAAGGCATCCCCTCGCTGACGCCGTGAAGTCGCCCGATCACAGGCATCGACGTCTCAAAGTGCGAGTGGTCGCGCTTCTCCCGCCCGGAGAGGCTGCATTCCCGGAACAGCGCCACGCAGCTGGAGCACGACCTGGTGGGGTTAGGATTGACGGCCGTGGTCTGGAGAACCAGGCACTGCAAGCGGCGACGACGACAATGCGTGCAGGGCGCCGAAGGCCTGTGGGCGCCGTTCTTGATGAAAAACTCATCAATCGCCGTCACCGGCTCCGGCTGCAAGAAGGAAAAGTCGGTATCGTGGGCGGCCGCAGCGTCAAAGTTGGCCTGCCAATCGATGGTGTCGCCGGCGGGAACATCGTCGAACGGCACCGCAATGGCCGAGTCGTCACCGACGGAAAACAAGAGGTCGTCCAGTGAGAGATCCATGATGTTGTTGCAGAGTTCAAACTGCGAAGCGGCGTGACTGATTGCTTAGTCACTCGGCGAGTAGAAGAGGAATAGTCGATTACGTGCAGCGACTGCATGTTCGCGGAAGGCGCTCGACATGTATAAATAAAAATGCAGTAATAGCAACGTAGTAACTATCTCAATCAAAATGCGTCCTGTTTACTTCAACCCGGCGGCCCGTACGTGGACCGCCCCTCCTCCGTCGGATGAGGCTATTGTCGACAAGTTCCACAGACAGATGCCAAACTACATGCCTACGGAATTGGTGCGTCTTGAGGAACGGTTTGGCGTCGGTGCTGTCTATCTCAAGAATGAAGGCAATCGCTTTGGGTTGCCTTCGTTCAAGATCCTCGGCGCGTCTTGGGGAACATTCCGCGCCGTTGTGCAACGGCTAGGTCTGCCGGCCGATTCCGACATTGAAACCGTCAAGAAAGCCGTCCGTTCGCACAAGATTTCTCTGTACGCTGCAACGGATGGAAACCATGGACGTGCCGTTGCTCGCATGGGTGCCATTTTTTCGATTCCTGCCGAGATTCACGTCCCAGCGACGATGGATGCCGGGACCATCGAACTGATCCGGTCTGAAGGCGCAACCGTAGTCGTCTCGTCCGGAACCTACGACGAGGCGGTTCAAGAAGCATACAGTGCGTCGAAACCCGGAGGAATCCTGATCCAGGATTTCGCCTTTGACGATTATCAAGACTTTCCGCAGTGGATCGTCGACGGCTATCTTACCATGATGCGCGAGATTGATCAGCAACTCGGCCCTGTAGATCTTGTCATCGCGCCAGTCGGTGTCGGTTCTTTTGCCCAGGCTGTCGTTTCTCATTTCAAGAGAGGCGGCACAACCGTCATGACCGTGGAGCCGGATACCGCCGCCTGCATGTGGAAGAGCTTCAAGCGCGGAGAACTCACCACCGAGCAGACAACGCCAACCATCATGACTGGGCTGGACTGCGGCACACCGTCGTCCATTGCGTGGCCCATTTTGAAAGCTGGAGTCGACGCCAGCGTTACAGTGTCGGACTTTGAATCCCACGAGGCGTCGCTGTACCTGGAATCTCTGGGAATATCCGCCGGTCCTTGCGGTGCTGCACCCCTCGCTGCTCTCCGACGATTGACGACGGCGGACAGGTCAGCGCTAGGATTGGACGAAAATTCCGTCGTTGTTGTCCTCTGTACTGAGCGTAACCGAGAGTATACTGTTCCCGTCAGCGTATCCAGCGACGATCCCGCCTCCCTGGCCCAAACCCTCGTCCAGATCAACTCCGCCAACCCGTCGTTGGGATCCGTCCCTGGCCCTGGTGAGACGGCCATCGCTCGGTACATTACTGCGTGGCTGGAACACCGCGATATCGAGACACGTTGGATTGAGCCGACAAAAGGACGGCCGTCTGTCGTCGGCGTGGTGCGAGGATCTGGAGGCGGCAAAACCCTGCTTCTCAACGGACATATCGATACCGTATCGGGATGCGACTTGAGCGGCACGATTGTCGATGGCAAGTTGTACGGGCGCGGCGCTGCAGACATGAAAGGCGGAGTGGCGGCTGTCATGATTGCCCTGGCCAACGCAAAGAAGCTTGGTCTTCGAGGCGATGTCATCTTTACTGGGGTTGCCGACGAAGAAAACGGGAGCATCGGCACGCAAGACGTTCTAGAGGCAGGCTGGCGCGCCGACGCCGCCATCGTCACGGAACCGACGGATCTCAGCATCATCCACGCGCACAAAGGCTTCGTCTGGCTGGACGTGACTATTTTCGGGGAAGCGGCACATGGCTCCCGTGCAGACCTTGGCGTCGATGCCGTCACCAAGGCGGGCTACTTCTTGGTCGAGCTTGACCGCCACGCTCAGAGCCTTCTTGACGGCCCTGCTGATTCTACCGGACCGGGAACCATCCACGCGTCCATCATCAAAGGCGGCGAAGAGTTGTCGTCTTATCCTGCAAGGTGCACCATTTCGCTAGAGCGACGCACAATGGCAGGCGAGACGCCGGAGATGATCGAAAAGGAAGTGCGCGACATACTAGACAAACTCAGCCGAGAGCACAAGTTCAAGGCCGACGTAAAGGTCACCTTTAGCCGATCGCCATTCAAGCTTCCCTTGGATGACCCTTTCACGACACTTGTATCGAAGATGGTGGGGGAGGCCCTCGGGAAAGTCAACGTCATTGGGGCGCCTTACTGGACAGACTGCGCGTTGCTGGCTGAAAAAGACATCCCATGTCTTCTCTGGGGGCCCAAGGGTGAGGGCTTGCATGCAGACAAAGAATGGGTCGAGGTGGAATCCGTGAACCAGGTAGCAGAGGTGTTGACCAATATTGCACGTGAGTTTTGTGGTTAGCCTGAGGTGTCAAGACCACAACCTCAGTTCTCTAATAACGATGCACACGCAATCCGATCACGATGCGTACCAAAGACCATATGTTCTCAGAACCATACCATACCCATCAATACCCCTCACCTGATCCCCGCTTCATCACCTCATCTCCACCGAAATAGGGACACCCGCCGAAGCGCTCGAATCGGACTCGCTTCTCCCCGGACAAGATCCCCAGAATGCCTCCCGCCCCCGGAGCCAAGCACGTTTCCCCACAGAGGATACCCCGCATGTCCGACGGTTCTATGCTTCTGTATAGCTTCCCCTGCTTCCTTGTTTGCGCGCGAATCCCCGCCGTTTCCGGGTGCTTAGGTTTGTTCACGATATCCCTGCCTTGCCGATCCATGATGCGCGGGATATTGCGAGTTTTGCCGACGGAGAGTAGAATTCCGTCGGCAGACTTTGAATAGCCAGCGAGAAAGGTATAAAACCAGCGGACGATCCGTTGTTTGGCTCAGCAGCTCTACAGTTGTCAACATGGTCTCCTTCAAGACGGCCTTTGTGGCGGCACTCCAGATTGTCGCCGCTGCTGCGGTCGACATTACTGTCGAATCGTCGGGCGGTAACCGCACCGGAGGCTATCACTATGGCTTTTTGCACGAAGACATCAACAACTCGGGAGATGGCGGCATCTACGCTGAATTGGTCCGCAACCGGGCCTTCCAGTACAGCGACAAGTTTCCCGTGTCCCTCGACGGCTGGCGTCCGGTCAACAGCGCCAACCTGTCGCTCAACCGTCTTGACGAGCCGCTGTCGGATGCGCTCCCTGTCTCGGTCAATGTCAAGGCCACGAAGAAGTCCGGCAAGAGACGCGTCGGCCTGCAGAACGAGGGCTACTGGGGCATTGATGTCAAGAAGCAAAAGTACACGGGCTCGTTCTGGGTTCGTGGTGCTTACAAAGGCTACTTCACCGCCGAGCTGAGGTCCAACTTCACCGAGGACGTCTTCGGTTCCGTCAAGGTCAAGTCGCATGCCGTGGCGAACGACTGGGTCGAGCACGAGTTTGAGCTGGTCCCCAAGAAGAACGCCCCTAGCAGCAACAACACGTTTGCCATCACCTTTGATCCCAAGGGGGCTTCCGGTGGTTCTCTCGACTTCAACCTCATCAGCCTGTTCCCGCCGACGTACAAGAACCGCGAGAACGGACTCCGAAAGGACATTGCCGAGGCTTTGGAGGAACTGCACCCGGTAAGTCACCTAACCCTTGCCGAGCGTCCATACTAACATGACAGACCATCCTTCGCTTCCCTGGAGGCAACATGTTGGAGGGCCTCACCCATTCCACGTACTGGAACTGGAAAGACTCGCTCGGCCCGCTGCGCACCCGCCCCGGCTTCCAGGGCGTCTGGGACTACCAGCAGACCCATGGCCTTGGTCTCATGGAGTACCTGTACTGGGCCGAGGACATGGGCCTGGACATTGTCATTGGCATCTGGGCCGGCCTTTCGCTCGACGGCGAGGTCACTCCCGAGGCCGACTTCCAGGCTGTCATTGATGAAGGCCTCGAGCAAATCGAGTTCATCCGCGGTCCGGCCGATTCCAAGTGGGGCAAGGTCCGCGCCGAGCTCGGCCACCCGGAGCCGTTTGAGCTCCACTACGTCGAGATTGGCAACGAGGACTGGCTCGCTGGCTATCCTGGCGGCTGGACCTCGTACAAGGAGTACCGCTATCCTCTGTTCCTCAAGGCCGTTACGGAAGCCTACGACGACATCACCGTCATCTCGTCGGGCGCCACGTCCGACGGCGACGGCTTCAAGATCCCGGCCCCGGGCATCGGAGACTATCACCCGTACCGCACGCCCAACGCGCTGGTCGACGAGTTCGACCGCTTCGACAACGACATCGGCCACATTGTCGGCGAGGTCGCGGCCACCCATCCCAACGGCGGCACCGGCTGGGACGGCGACCTGATGCCGTTCCCGTGGTGGATCGGCGCCGTGGGCGAGAGCATCTCGCTGATCGGCTACGAGCGCAACGCCGACCGCATCCCGGGGACCTTCTACGCGCCCGTGCTGCGCAACATGAACAAGTGGCAGTGGGCCGTCACGATCCTGCAGTTCGCCGCCGACACGGCCCTCACCACGCGGTCGACCAGCTGGTACGTGTGGGAGCTGTTTGCGCGCCACCCCATCACCACCGTGCTCCCGGCCACGGAAAACTTCGATCCTGTGTTTTACGTCGCCGGCAGCAACGAGGACCTCGGCACGCTGGTGTGGAAGGGCGCCGCGTACAACACCACCAACGGCGCCGACGTTCCGGTGACTGTCGCGTTCGAAGGCGTCAAGGCCGGTGCCCAGGCCGAGCTCACGGTCCTGACCAACAACGCCGAGGATCCGTATGCGCACAACGACCCCCACACCGGCGTCAACATTGTCGACAGCACCACCACGGTCCTGGAGGCCAACAAGGACGGTGCCTTTGAGTTTGAGCTTCCCGAGCTGAGCGTGGCCGTCCTGGCGACCGCCTCGGACAAGAAGGTGACGCGCGGGGAACGCCGTCTCAGGTTTTAGATAATAATCTTATTCATGTTCTCATATGCTGACATGTCCACCTCTTCTGCGCCTCTATCTCTAACGCCGTAAATCTAGTCTATAGCTTCTCCTGGGGAATGTGCCCCGCGACGGTGCTCAGGGCGCCGAGGTTGACTTCGCTCAGTCGCTCGGCGGCGCCCGGCCCGTCGACTCCGGCGAGGAGCGCCACGCATTCAACCACGTCCTCGGGTTCTAGCAGGTGCGAGTTGGCCAGGGTGACCTTGGTGCTCGCGCCGATGGTGACGGTAAAGGTGTGGTCGCGGTGGAGGACCGGGCCGGACGCGGCGTTGAGGCTGCGGAACATGTCCTCGTCGGTAAAGTCGTCGCCCATGCAGAGGGCGAACTCGACGGGCCCCGGGTTGATGTTCTCGTCGGCGGTGGTGCCGTTGGGGCTGTGGTACGTGGCGATGAGGCGCTTGGCGATCTCGCCCTTGTTGATAAAGGTAGGTCGCACTTCGATGTTGGCCTTGCCGGGCATCACCTCGACGTCCCACTTGAGCCCGACCGTGTTCTCCAGCTCCTTGTGGCACTCTCGAGACATGTGGATGCCTTGTTCGGGGTTGGCCAGGCGGTAATGCCAGGTCAGGGCGCATCGTTTGCGTTCGATGAAGGACCCTACGAATGTCAGCTACGCACGGAAGATGCACGAGGTACCTACCTGGGACCTTGTCCGTATATCTCTGGAAAACCTCCATGACCTCGCTCTGCCATCCCATGGGGAACGTCTCGGCCAGGTTCTCCCAGTGGTCAGACCCTGGGTTCTTCATGAAGCTGCCGTGCTCGGCGGAGAATCCCAGCTGGGGAATGTGTCCGAGGTGCTGCTTGAGGAACTCCTGGTCGCGGCCGGAGATGATCCAGACGGAGTTCCGCGGGTCGGCTGCCAGGAGCTTCAACGTGCGGATCAGTCGCTCGGAGGGAACAGCGGCGCTGGGTTCCCGGACAATCGGGGTCAGGGTGCCGTCGTAGTCGAACATGAACAGTCGCTTGCTGGCGGATTGATACTGGGCGAGGAGGTACGCGCGGTCCAGCAGAGGAGTGGAATTGGCCGTCGTGGTATCGCCGAGGACGTTGTAGACCTTGCGGATGAACTTGTTGGTCCACGATTGGACGTTGTGCTCGGTGACGTGACGGTAGAGGCTGGTCTGCATGGCCTCGCGCTTGTCGTCGGACATGGTGAGGGCGGCGTTGATCTTTTCAGCCACGCCGCCGAGGTCCCAGGGGTTGATGTGAATGGCGTCGCCGAGACTGCCGGCGGTACCACTAAACTCGGACAGAATCAGAGGGCCGTGGCCCTGCTTTTGGCAGACAATGTACTCCAGGCTGGTCGTGTTCATGCCGTCTCTCACCGAGGTGATGAGGCCAATGTCGCCGGCGCGCAGCAGCGCAAAGTACTCGTCCTGGTCGAGGTACTGAGGGTAGTGCTGCACGGGAGAGAAGCCCAGGCTTCCGTACAGGCCGTTGATGAGCGAGACGAGCTCGTTGACGCGGGAGGCGACCTTGTTGTCGGGGTCATCCTTTTCGGCCTCGACGCTGATGGGCGACGTGACCTGGATCAGGACAACCTTTTCACGCCACTCGGGGTACATTTCCAGGAAACGCTCAAAGGCCTGCAGCTTCTGGGCGACACCCCTGACACTGTCGAGGCGGTCGCGGCCGACGATGATCTTCTTCCCCTGGTAGAGCTTCTTGAGGGCTTCGTACTTTTCCTTGACGGCGTCGGTCCAGGCAAAGTTCTCGACCTTGGCAGCGTCGATGCCAATGGGAAAGACACCAACCTGGACGCGAGTGCCGTAGGCGTCGATCCCCAGCGTATCGGAAGGGAAGCCGAGGATGCGAGTGCAGCAGCTCAAAAAGTGGCGCGAGTAGCTGTAGGACTGGAAACCGATGAGGTTGGAGCCGAGAACGCCTTCGAGGACTTCCTTGCGACGGGGGAGACAACGAAGAAACTCGCTGCTGGGGAAGGGGGAGTGAAGGAAGAAGGAAATGTACATGTTGGGGACTCGTTGGCGCAGCATGCTAGGGAGGAGCATGAGGAAGTAGTCGTGGACAATGACAATGTCGCCGGGCTTGTAGATCTCGATGATCTTGTTGGCAAACTTTTGGTTCATGCGGTAGTAGTCGGCCCATTGGACGCGCTCCTTTCGGCCATCGGTAGGCTCGTGCTGCTTGTAGTGAAGAAGAGTATACAAATCGTACTCGGCATACCGGCGCCAGCGAGCCTGATCCTTGAGGAGGATGCCATCCTCGGTAGCCTCCGACTCGTCGGCTAACCAGACGGGAAAGGTGCGGATGGTCTTGTTGTGGGACAGGCGGTACTCGAGACGTTGCTGATCCTCACGGGGGATGTAGAGGCCATCGACGGGCTGAGGGACCGGGGCCCTGGTGCTGGCGTCGACGGGAACGGGGGCGGAGAGGGCATTCAAAGAAGAGACGCCAAGCGTGTTGGGAGCAGGCGTTGCGGGAGAGGGCGTGGAATCGTCGTCCAAGGGGGCCTCGATCTCGCCGGTCCAAGCGACGACGGTGTGACTCCAGGGGGTGGCTTCGGAGGAGAGGTAGGCAAAGGAGTCCAGCAGAGCGGACTGTCCACGGCGAGGTTTGAGGTCCTGAACGTGTCAGTGCAAGATCAAGATCGGCAGACAAGAGATCAATCGAGGCGGGGTAGCGTCGACCGCCCATCAATAGAGGGGTAGCAAACTCACCCAGTCGCCGCCCTTGCGATAGCTAAACGAATGCGGGGTGTTGAAGGTGGCCGAGATGATGTTACCAGTCAGGGCCAAGTCGGGATTGGCAGCGCGGATCTCCGAGAGCGACTCGCGACGTCGCATGGCCACGGCGGGACTGTTGGTGTCGGTGGAGTTGGTGGTGGAGCTGGCAGTGGCGGTGGTAGTGGCGGCGGTAGTGGCGGCGGTGTTTTCAGTGGCGACGGTGCTGGGGCTGGTGCTGGGGATAGACGAAGAAGACTCCATCTTGACTGAGGTGTCGGCCGGCGTCAATCGGGTCTTGGACGAGGCGGAGGCGGAGGAGGACTCGCGGAGGCGGCCGCGGCGGGCGTCGTCGGCCTCGTCTGGAGGTTGGAGGGAGGGCGAGGGACGAGGGAGTCGTCGATTGGGATTGTGGTCAGCAGAGACGGAGGAGACGGACGGAGGCGAGACGGGCGAAGGCGAGACGGACGGAGACGAGGACGGCGGCGATGCAGGTAAAGGCGAAGTCGAAGACGAAGACGAGGAGCGGGCGGGAAAAACGGTGACGTTGTTCGCCTTCGCGGTGGTGGTGACGACGGCGTCGACACCGTCCGCTCCGCTACCACATGCGCCGTCGCACCCGCTACCACACCCAGAGCAGGCCCCGAGCCCAGTCGGCCCGGGCGCTTTCGGCCTCTGGCGCCGTCGCCACGGGAGCAGCAGCAGCTTATCGAGGTGCCTCCTGTGGGTGCGGCAGTCCTGGTGCATGACTTTGGCACCGGGCGTCTTGCCGGAACCGGAGCTGGACATCCCAGTCAATCGTCAAAGTAGCAGAGGGGTTCGAAACGGATTGCAATGGTTCACGGGATAGCTTGGACGTTGGATGAAGGAGGACACTGGGTTTAATACTCTGCCTGCTGTACTTGCGGACTTCCATGCCCGGCCTCAAACCCGGTCAGGCCAGACAATGGACCGGCAGCTCCCACTCGGTCAAGGGCCGATTAACCCCCCAATGCAGACGAACATCGGCCGACGATCAGGTACCGGCAGTTACTCAAAGACCGGGCTGGCTCTCAAACGGCGGTGGACCCGAGTCTTTGTCTACCTCGTCGACATCTACCCAAGCATCGCCGTCCCGAACTGGTCGACGGCTACGGTACATCTCCGAGCAGACTGCCGTCGAGCCACGCTTCCTCTACTTGTCCGCAACTCACACCGCGCGCATCGACCTCACCGATGCAGTTGTCGCGGCCGTCGTACGTTTTGGGCTTCCATGTGATCCAAGTCCATGGCAGGGGTGCAGTTTGATCTCGTTTGCCTCCTTCTCATCTACCAGCAACTGATGAATGGTTGAGACGCAGTTGACTCAACCAACAAATACCTCACCCGGCAACCAAAGAATACTGCATTTGGAACCATTCCAAACATTCCGTCTCACGATACAGGTACCGTTCAAGACCCCTGGAGCTTTGGCCGGTCAATGCGCCTGGACCACAGGGACGAAGCGAGGCCACTTTGACTTCCAGGTCGTATCGCTAAGTCCTCAATAGGAAAGACGGTGAGGAATTGCAGCATTGGTCCGGCGACGACATTCCGTTTGCACTTGCATCCCTCTGCATTGCAGCCGCACCGGCGGGAGTCGACGAGTTCTGCCCGGACTGGCTGATGCTTGGTGGGAACCCGACAGTTAGGTGCAACACTGACTGACCGGCCCAAATCCCGGACGGTGCCAATCTTGACCTGGAAAAAAACTGCCCCCACCTCCCGAAAGCGGACGGTCCCGTCTTTGGCACAGGGCAAAACGCCACAGCGCAGCCATCCACCGAGTCGAACGGCCAAACGTGGGCGTCAGATCAGACGGCATGGCGTCTTTTTTCTTCCTCTCTGGATGCCGGAGTGGCTTGCAGCGCAGATGCAACCTGAGCCATTTTTACCCTGACTATCCCGGAGCCGCAGCAGAGATGCAGCTCAATCTGCCTGATGCTGTGCGGCTTCGAGCGATCCTATCCTGTCTCGCCGGTCCTGTCCTGTTTGCATCCATTCCGTCAGGCAACCTGATCCAGATCATTCAACTGCCTCCCTAGGTGCACTTGGGCTAAGCGACCATGCTTCTCCACTCTTCACTCTGATAATCGAGTGTCCTGCGTGGCATCGTGGAAAAGTCTCCCGGAAGGTCTCGCTCTATCCACATTCCCGCTCTCCTACTCGCTCGCCAACTGGCTTTCGGCCCGGTACTCCGTACAGTTGACACACAAGAAAACAGTACCAGGACGTCAACACCAACAAAGACGCACTTTTTCTTACATCTTCGGCCATCCTCCATAACCCCCACCGCGGGGCACAAACATCTCTCAAATGATCATCGTGATGCATCCTCTCCCCCACCGCACGGTCAATAACGGGAACCAAGGGGCCCTTGACCATGATTTCCCGCGGCTGTCATCCGAAGCTCAGGACCAGCCCGGGCCAATCACGTCGTCCATAACACTACACGGAATCCAGGTTCGATACTGACACGACGATGCCGGTGCAACCCACGTGGGGCTGACAGATATGAAGCTACGGGCACATCAGCAGGGACGGGAGCCTAGCACCACGATCTATGCACGCGGCTTATCTTCTACAGCTGAGCAGGTCTGAGCTCGGACAGTCTCGACAGAGTCAGGTCAATCTGGTATTGCGCTTGCTCCCGTTCTAAGTCATAAACAGACTCTGCTGTTCTTAAATATCTGTCGTTTCCTTTACCAAGCCGAAACACCCAAAACCAGTACAATCCGGTCCATGCCGCCCGAAATGATCCAACGCCGATGAATGCCATGCTAAATCGTACCTTATATATCCTCATTCGACACTCCCGCTCCGGTCGCGCTTAACCCGGAGAATGGACACACGCCGGCCGAAGGAATGCCGCCGGGGTGGACCGTGTCGCCGGCCTCGGACTCGGACTCGGACGCTCCCTCGCCGATGATGCGCTTGCCGTGTAGGTACCCCTCGCGCTCAATCTCAATATCGGAGTCATTCAAGAATTCGTCACGCTCCTTGACGTGCCACTTAGCCATGAGGTCGTTCTGGATCCAGATGACCTTGTTGAGGGCTTTGACGAGGGCAGTCTTGCGTTGAATGTGAAGGCGGGGATGCGAGAGGATGGCTTCGGTCATGATGTCCTGGATGAAGCCGAGGCAGACGCCCAGGTGGACGTATTCGATGTGAAGGGGATGTTTGCGGCCGAGACCAACGTGCATCATTCTAAAAGGTTAGTTGAGTTCTCATGACGGCAAACGCAACTTACCCAACCTTGTCCAAATACTCCCAAAACTCCATTTTGCTAGGATCCGAGCACAGCTTGGTCAGGTACGCACGCAGGAACATCTTGCGGTGCAGAATCTGAGGGCTGTTTTCGTCGGGAACCTCATCGAGAGGACCCTCGAAGGAGGTACTGCGGGTGGAGAAAGAGCGCGCCGTAATGTCGTACTGCAGCAGTTTCTTGTACACGATGTTGACGACGGCCGGGATGAGCGCCTTGACGTATTTGGCGCCTGTGATGAGGGCTTCGATGTCGCCTGAATCTGTCAGCCGTTATATCCTGGAAACGTCGCAATGACATTGGAGCGTACGGCTGGAGAAGTCGAGGAACGAGTGGAGGTACATGACGCGGGCCTCTAGATTAGTGTAGAGATCCTCGCGATCAATGTGCTTCATAGGTCGCGACGTCGCCATTTTGATTGTGAGTTCGTTTAGTGTTGCAATCGAAGGTTCGTCTCTGATCGGTGCCAAAACGATTGGATGTGGTCGCAATTCGTCGAATTTTGCTCGATAAATAGTCGCGGGAGAATGAAGAGTCAAGTCGAGTCGGTCACCAGCGGTTCATAAGCAACAGCCAACCCAACGCACAACCCGGTATTTATTCCACGGATCCCATGCTCTTCGTGCTCTCTCCGACTCTCGCCTCGCTCCGCCGGCCTTGAAGCTGAGCCCATCACGCCAGGTCGCCAACATCAGACCATGGCATGATGAGTGGGGCCGTCCTGGGGCCCGTGAGACTCGGTGGCCGGCGTGACAGCCCGGCCACACCCGACGGAAGGAATACGTTGATGTTTGACGATTCGCAGCCTGACTAACTGCGTGCTAAAAATCAATGGACGGATGCCAGGAGGTGTGGCCATTTCCGGGGGGCGGCAAAAATGGCCATCCGAAAGGCTCCATTTCCGTCGTCATCGTACCGTTGGCTGAAAGAAATCAACCTGCGGGGATTGGGCTTCGCTAGTGGGCCCGGGGAAGCTGGAATCGCGGCTTGTGATCAAGTGGTTTGATTGGACTGGGCCGTTGCAGCACTGTCGTCCCATGTTGATGACAGATCCAGGGAGTTGGGATGGACGCAGGAAATGCATGCAGAAGCAATTTCGACCTGACCTCTTCAGATCTAGACTGGGTCAGAAAGTGTCGGCAGGCCGTTTTTGGTCACTGGCCATCAACACACTTCCGCTGGACACGACTCATCTCCGAGACGGCAAAGCCTTGGCCAAGAAGGATCATGCCAGCTCCAAAATGGTTCGTGTATCAGCCGCAAGGACCACACCAGATCCGTCCACCGCCCCTCCATATTAGCAAGACTACCATGCCGGATCATTTCTGGCGGTTCAAGATGGGAATGTTCTCTTTGGCTTCCTGCTTCCGGCTTCTGGCTTCTCTGTTTTGGCGTCTTCTGCTTTTGTTTCCATGGTAGTCAATTGAACGATAGCGAGCCTGATTCGATGGGTCCTTGGTTGAGTTCGTCAACATGGAACATCCTCGTCGGTAAGCCAGGATCACTCTCTTGCAAGCCCTTGATTTCGATCCCAAAGGATATCAGCACGTCATTCGAGGGAAAACGCAGATGTCGTCGTATCTGGGTTCGAGCTTGAAACCGTTAAACCTTAGGGTAGCGTCGTGACGCACGTGACACAACCTTATTCTCACCCCACGTGACCACCTACATTTCACTCCACCTCTGGGCCCTCGTCGGCTTCACCTCGCTTCAACACTGTCGTCATCCGGGAATCCGCCGATAATCAGCCATCGCCAACTCCAGCTTATCACTCTGTCGCCGAATCTCGTTGCGGCCCCCAGTAGTCCGTGGGCCCTGGTCACTTCGGAGGAGCTTCGGACTCGCCCGCCATCATGTCGGGCTCACCTCCCCCTACTTCTCCCCACACCACCGCACACGCATACGCCAGCAACGGCCTCGAGATCCTCCAGGCCGCCAGCGATGCCGCCCACGCGATCCAGAACCCCCAGACCCTTCAGCATGCCGCCGCTGCCGTCGCGGCCGCCGAGGCCATCCACCAGTCGCCCACCTCGGGCGGCTTGCCTCACCCGAACGACATGACGGCTCATCTCATCGCTGGCCCCGACGGCGTCATGCGTGACCCGACCGTCAACCCCAAGTTGACGCGCCTGCGACGCGCCTGTGATATGTGCAGCATGCGCAAGGTCAAGTGCGACGATACCGACGTCCCCTGCCGCCCCTGCCGCGAGCTCGGCGTCGAATGTACCTACAACCGTGAGACGAAGCGTCGTGGACCCCCGAACAAGCATGCCGAGGCAGCAAAGGCGGCCAAGCGTGCTCGCGTCGACGTGACCATGACCCCCCCCAACGTCATGTACAATGTCAATGTGTCGCCCTCGCCCCAGACTGCCGCCAAGACGCTCATGAACATCTCCACCGATGGCGTCCTCGATGCCGAGTCGATCGCCCCGATGCCGGTTTTGGAGCTCCTCGTGGACGACTTCTTCACCTATATCCACCCCCTCGCGCCGTTCCCCCACGAGCCCACCTTTCGACAGTCGTTTGCCAACCGAGAGGACCGCACCAGGCCCGAGTTCCTTGGCCTGCTGGCCAGCATGATCTGCGCCTTGGTCGCCTCGTTCCCCCGCAGCGCAAGAGAACATCTCAAGGCTCAGCACAGCACTCACCTGTTCCCTCGAGCCATTGTCATGATTGAAAAGTGCCGCGACATCGCGCTGCTCACCCGGGGCAGCAAGTGGCAGTTGAAGCAGCCCAAGACCCTGGACGACGCCGCGACCAGCTACTTCCTGGGACTATCCTCGGGATACACGCATCAGTGGAACGCCTCGGGGCAGTTCATGGCAGAGACGTTGACGCTTGTTCGTGAGCTGGGGTTTAACCGTCCGAAGCACGCTGGTGATCTTCCGACATTTGGCAACGACAACTGCTCGCCGGATCCGCTCCCTTTCAACCACGTCAAGGATCAAATTGGCAAGCGCATCTTTTGGTGTCTTCTTCTCGGTATTCGGTAAGCCATCCTTCTCCTCGAGTTGCTCTCGCTAACAATCCAGGTCCTTTGCACAACTCGGCGCCTCTACTGCGGACATGGTGATTGCGCCCTCGACGCCCAGCCTCCCATACCCCTCGTATCCCGAGAACGTCGACGACATTTGCGTCCTCGCCAATGAGATTATCCACCAACAAGACGGCAGCGTTACCCTTCTCACGGGCTTTCGGTTCGGCATCGACATCTACACCACCATGAATGGCGTGGTCAGCTTGGAGATGGCTTACGGCATGAGCACCCTACCCTGGGCCGACCAGCGCGTCCTCCTCCGGGATGGCCTGCTCGCGGCCAGGAGCATCACCGATAACCTTCCACCAGAGCTCCAGCTAGGAAACCATGGCGACGAGGCAGCCACCCTGGCCAGCTTCGACGAGTCGGGCATCCAGTACGTGCCTCCGGCGTGGCCCAACAGCCAACCGGCCAACGACCTCCGCATCGTCATCAAGAACCATCCAGCACGACGCCGCCATCTCCAGTACGAAATCCAGAAAGCCAACATCCACGTGTCGCAACTGGCCACGAGATCGTACTTTGTGGAGCTCTATTTCAACCTGCGGGATGTCCACCTGAGCGAGCAGCGACAGGATCCCAATCTGGTCGAGGGGCATTCCGAGGAAGAAAAGGCCGCCCAGGACGCCGATGAACAGGAAATCTACGACTTCATGTCCGAGGAACGGGAGCTCATAGTGCAGCATCTGCTGACGGTTCTCGGATCGATATCGCAGCGGAATTTGGAGCCCAACGGCGGCTCACTCATCAACAAGATCCGCCAGGTAGCCTCCACACTGCTCAACGACGCTCCCGAGCGAAAAGGACCGTTTGCCATGAAGTCGGAAGGGGCTCTATCGCAGCTGATCAACATCTTGATGAAGCTGGAGAAGTCGGGTGCCAGTGGCCCGTCCGATGTCAGCGCGGGAGACCCAAGCCAGATGACGGCTCAGGATGAGGAGGAAGAGTTGCGGTTCTGGGCGGACCTTCGGGAGTACCAGCTGCAGTTTGCAGCGCATGGAGGATTCGCCGGAAACCTGTGAGCAGGAGAAAGTTCGATTGCCGTCACGACGTTGACATGCTGGGAACCTTGTACAGTATCGAGGGAGCGATTTTTCGTTGTGCTTTGACGTCCGTATGCTTTACGTAGCTCAAGGTTGAGCATTTTAATCGTATGGTAATGATCAAATGGGAATCTGACTGGTTGCGAGTTGACGTGCGCGATGGTCCAACTTGATTTCGTAGACGGTCCAGGCGAATATGACCCAATCGGCGATCCTACTACATTAGTATGGCGACGGTGTTCGGAACGTGGACGTACATGAGCATGGCCAATAGAGCTGCCATGGCGCCTTCAGACGATCGACTCCAGATATCGAAGTGCACAAGATGGTATATGAGTAGAATGAAGCAGACGGTGGCGCCGATTGCGAGGAGGAGCTGGATTGCGGCGTGCACTCTCGGAGGGATATGGGACATGCGGTGAGATGCTCTACGGGCGGAGATGTTGGAGGCGATGGCCCAGACGAAGGAGAGGGTAGCCTAGATGCGACTTGTAAGAACCAGAAGCAAAGAAGCGCCAAAAAGATCTGTCGGTGGAGAGGCTCGAACTCTCGACCTTTGGATGTCCCTGACCTTTGGTCAAGTCATATGCTATGAGACCAACGCTCTAACCAACTGAGCCACACCGACTCATAGGTTGACGAACGGCGGAACAGCTATTCATGACCAAGTTGGGGACGATGGGAACGAGGAATCGTGGAAGACAACGCACAATGGGCAAACTGAGCCATAGCATCCAGAAGCAGGTATCGCCGACCGTGGCATCGCTGGGACATACGCGCTGGGAGACGCTCCACCAGATGTTGAGGATGACGATGACGCCGGGGACGACGAGGGAGAAGGGACGGGCGAGGAGGACGAAGGAGAAGGCTCGTGAAGGGCGGCGGCGCGAAGCGAATGGTTCGTGGATGGGCGGATGGTAGTAGTACGGCGGAGGTTGCTGATTTCCCCGGTGTTGCGGGTTTCCCTGATATTGCTGGTTTCCCTGGTGTTGCTGCTGTTGGTA
Organism: Neonectria magnoliae; assembly: GCA_037954305.1. Taxonomy (NCBI): domain Eukaryota; kingdom Fungi; phylum Ascomycota; class Sordariomycetes; order Hypocreales; family Nectriaceae; genus Neonectria; species Neonectria magnoliae. The sequence continues at coordinate 9,527 of JAZAVK010000068.1, read as the reverse complement.
CTGCTGCGGGTGGGGAGGTGCTGTGGGCGACATGATGACACGAGAAAGGCGAGGATTGATGTTGGGTGCTCGATGAAGATGAAGGAGTCGGGTTGAGCCTCGCGTGAAGATGCCTTACGAAACAGGTGACGAAACCCAATCCACGGCAGTCGCGGCCTTTGTAGTGACGTGCTCCGCGAACACTGGGCGCCACCCGCTAAAAGCCCCGCGAGGAGGGGCGGCAGCGCTGTGCGTTGGGGGCTCGGTACCTGGACTCCACTGCTCCCGCCAGGTACCGATGCATCGGGCAGTGATGTGATTGGGCCCGGGGTTCTGGCAGCTTGTTGACATGTAAGTTGACATGTAAGTTGACATGTAAGTTGACATGTAAAGTTGCCGCCTGTTTGTCTGGTGTATCGTTGAAACACAGTTACTGATCTATTTTGATACCTCCACCGGATATGCGTCGGATCATGGGATTCTATTGCGACGTCCTCTCGAACCCGGCTCGGGACTTTCTCGCTCGGTAACACAGTCCATGGCATCGTGCAGGTGTTCAACACTGGCTTGAAACACGAGATGCCGCTTGCCGGTGTCTGGCGCGGCCACGAATTCCCCTTGCCCGCCCATCACGACGCCTTAGCTGGACCCCTGCTGCCCTGTCCGTTGGAGCCAGATCCGTGTTCCTGATTCGTCGTGACGTCCGGAACGGTCGAATAAAGCGAGGTAGATAGAATATAGGAGGTCTATAGCAGTTTCAAGTCTGGATGCTGAGGCAGATGAGGGAACTTCTCAGCAGTTGACACTTATTGGGGGTTTGCTGGTTAGAGCATGCACCTTGCGCCAACGTCAGATTAAGGGACTTCATTTGTGAGGAGACGCCAGTTTTCGTACAAGATCTCTACATTCTTTCAACAGTCCATCGGCCAGCGGTATTCCCAGCGAGCGTTCAGTATAGGTGGAGTCCTATATGTTGATAACCGGCTCATCTCAGTCGTCCTTCTCACCGTCGCCCGTGTCTGAATCCTTAGCCTAGTTTGAGTCCTGGCTCTCATCCTTGATCTCGTCCTTCCCCTTCACTCTGGTTGCTGCCCTGACTTCAAACTACGCCTCAAAGCGCGTCTCGACTTTTGCCGGTCGGAGTCCCTCTTCTTCTGCTTTTCCGACTTGTTCCCCCTCTTCCTCTTCTGACCAGGCCCGGCAGACGCATCGGCCTGCTGTTGAGGTCGAGGCTGCGCGGCCCGGGATCGGCCACCACATCCATGACCACCGGTGTGTCCACCACTCCCATAACCTCCGCCGTAGCTGCCCCGCGGAGCAAAGCTCGCACCAGACTGAACTGACTGCATGGATGGGATCCGCGTGCCCTGGAAGCCCGGGCTGGGTCCATTCTGGGGCTGACCGTAGCCCTGGGTCCGCATCGTCCGAGGACCAAGCGGTGGCGAGACTGGAGTCAAGGCCGGCTGTGGCCCAGGCACTCGATTCTCCATGGTTATAAAGTCGGTGTGTTCGGTCAGTACGATCCCCGGACGAGACGCGAACACCCTTGGCGGAATGAATCTCATTCGTATGTTCATGCTGGGCGGAGGACGGAAGCTGATCTCGACGTCCACCATCGTACCCTGTTCGGGACGTATCAGGCTGATCATAGAGTCCACGGCATCTTGGAGGTTTTCGATTGTAGTTCGAGAAACAATACTCTGCTCGCCGGTATCTGCCACGGCCGCGGAACCGTGTTCTTGATTCATCGAAGAAAGCGAGGTAGGGGACGGTGGGAGATGGCTATTATAGATTCTTAGTTTCAAGCCTAGATGCTGAGACGGACGAGGGAGCACTTACTGTTCTGGGTGCCTGCGTTGAGCTGGGGTTGAAGGTGAAGGAATCAGAAGGGCAGCCATGGGTGTGAGCGAGAAAACAAAATCGTGTTATGGGAGTCAGAGAAAGTGAGAGCAAAGTGAACGTTCTTAGGCAGTCCGGTTATGGACATGGGCAGGACGAGAAAGTTCGTTTCTCAGTGAATCACTGAAAAAGTTCAACGCGCCACGTTCATGCACAACACTCCTTCGCATCCAAAACACCACCTCCCACGTTCGTGTTTTCTTCTCCTCATCCAACTCGCCTCCCACGTCGCCTCCGCTCTCCACTCCGTTCCGCCATCTTTATCCCGTTTCTGTACCTTTGTTGTTCCGCAACTTTTCTATTGCCAGCTGCCAAAAAGCGGCGGATTCTCTCAACTTTCACAACTTCATTCAGCGCCAGATCGACCTCGATTTTGATCTTAACAACCGTCCTACGATACACCCGAAACCGACCGAAATTTCTGTGTTTCCGAAAATGCCTGCCACCAGACCATCGAACCAGCGCGTGCTCAAGCGCAAGTTTGCCGATGTTGAGTCAGAGGACGAGTACGAAGAGTCGCAGCAAGAACAGCAGGAGGAGGAGGAGGGTGATCCTGAGTCCGACCAGGACAGTGTCGAGACCGGCGGAAGGCCATCGGCGAAGACTCGTGGGAGGCTGGCGAATGCCCGTGGGAGGCCGGCGAAGGCCCGTGGGAGGCCGGCAAAGGCCGACGAGGACAAGGGCGCGGACAGCGACATCATCGACGCCTTCAAGAAGTTGCCCCATCGCGTTTCGGAACCCTTGAAGGAGTTCGTCAGAAACTACAGCGACAGGGTGGAGCGGGCTGCCAAATGGCAGAAACAGAGACGTCTGCTTCAGCCTCTGGACTCGGACGGTATTCATCCGGCTGTTCCGAGGCCAGTCTTTGACCAATACTGGTCTCAAGAAGACGAAGATGAGCTGTCCCAAGACTGGGCGACGGAGAGGAGCAAGTGGGAACATCCACCATCACTTGAGGGCGTGTATAGGGCTCTCTGGTCACTTTGTCTCAAGTTTATGTCATGTACCCCGTTTGATATTGTTGGGGTCAAGACAGGGTTTGCGTTCACGCGACAAAGAGTCGGGCGATACAGCTTCGGAGCAGACTCATGCATGTTCTCCATGGTCTTCTGTTGCGCAATGAACCCCCTCGTCACGCATCCGATCTGGGATAGCAGCGTCCCGGGAGGTGCAGCGAAGCATCTCGTTATGGCTCTTCAATATGCGGTCATTTTGAGGACCAACGATCAACGCCCGTGGAAGGGAATCCAGCCAATTGGCCCCTTCCTACACTGGTTCAAACTTGTTGCCGACCGGCAAGTAGGGTTGAGACCCATCCACGAGCAGCACAAGGAAGCGAGGAGGCGAATGGGGGATCTTGCCGTCGCTCTCGACCCAATTTCGCGTGTCTTTAGGGCGCTCGAGAAAAACATCAAGGGCGCCAAGAAGCCAATGGAGGGGGATCACCCTTATTACATCATCACTCAGGACTTGAAGGATGTGGCCGCTGCCCTGGACGAGATGCTTAGCCTGACCGGGTTGCCGGTTCTTCCAACAAACCTCGCCTATGCCACGTTGACAGAGCCGAAAGTCCACTCGGATCCGCCGTCCAAGAAGCAGTTCCCTGTATGGCAGGAACTCGCTATGAAGGACCAGGTGCGGTGGCTGAGACGCCAGGCTAATATCCCAGAGACTGATGTCTCAGAGGCTGATGGCTCAGAGACTCATGTCTCACAGGTCAACGATCCTCCAATTGGCACGCCTAGAGTGCGCATCGTTAGCGACGATAAAGCCACAAGCTTTCAGCACGATGATTATACGGACTTTACGGGAGGCGAGCCTGTGGATACTGGGGATGAGTTAGGTGAAGGACAGGAAATGGACATCGAGGACGAGTTCGATGGTGGAGATGGTGAGGAGATGGATATCGACATAACGTCTGACGCTGCCAGAGCCGGTGTCCTAGCAAAGTCTCGGGTCGTTTCCGAGTCTCCGGCCGCAGCGCTCGACAAGGTCACGGCTACAAATGGGAAGTCTGCATCCAGAGATGAGACACCTATCAATTCCACCTTCAAGCCTGTGGTTGGTGATCTTGAACTTAGTGACGAGGATTTCGACCTGAACCAGAGCACGACACAATGTTCGCAAGAAGGAGACTCAGGCGATCTTAAGTCAGACGATCTCGGGGCATACGACCTTGACGAACTATACCGTGTGTTTTCGCAAGTCCCCTCCTCAACGCTCACGATGGGTACTTTACAAGGCCCATTGGGGTACATGTCCGCGGGATTGAGAATCCCAGAGATTCATCATGCATTTGATGACAGAAATCTGGATATCAGCGGGCAACAGGCTAACGTCTGGTCTGGAACGTTTCAATAGAGTGGCTTTTATGCCAAATGGGGATTGTGATGGTGATATTGTGCAACCGAGTTCAAGCACAGGTCGAGGGAGGGACGGGTCAGTAGGAGGGACGACTCGGATAGACGGTGCGCGGTTCGACTCGGTGGGGATGGAGGATTCAGTGGGGAGGCTCGTTAACGACGGTTCAGGACGGTTATTGATAGACGCTGATTTCAGCGGTTTTGCGGTACCTGTTTGCCACGATTAGCTCAGGTTTAAAAGTACTATGCCCCCCTAGACAACAAGCTTACGGAAAGAACTCATCGACAACCGGACGCGTTGTTACGCGGGGGACAAAGCGTGAAGCCGCCAGCGAGGCAGCGGCCATGCGCAGTTGTCAACAGATTAATGCCTTTCTTTTCACCCTTTTTTTTCACTACGTCATAGGGCTAAAACCCCAGCCCGCTGCACATCCGTTTCGTGAATAAGAGTGAATCATACCTTTGTTACTTCGAAGAAATCCCGACGCTGACTTACGGTCTCAGCCATCGCACGTCCTCCAACGCTCAACACCGCCCAACCTGGCTTTCCACAAAACAATCCATGCTATACCACCACATCGTCAGCAACCTACCACATTACGAACCGCCGATACCACCACCTGGGCTCACAATGAATCAATAAAGTGGTCGAGAACAACGCCGTCAAGGTCAGTTAACTACACCCAAGGATATCAGGTGGTGGTGACTGACCATGGCTTCCCACTTCTAGGACGGGTAAACCCACAGCAGAACACGTCTGCGGTCGGAGAAGCAGCAAGAGATGGGGAGCGAGTCACTCCCTTGTTGGCCACCGGTGCTCATGCCGACTCCACCCTCCAGGTGACCATTAGACTAGCAGCCTAAAACCCAGCTGCCGGAGGAGAGGTGCTGGCGCATGTTGTCGGGCTTCATTCCCATGAAGCCCCCCAGTCCGCCTCGGAAACGGCAAATGGAAACCCAGCACCTGGAGGAGGAGAAGTGACACGGTACCTAGTTAACCTGGGAAACGGACGCTATTTGATCTGGACTACTGTGTCTCGTATCTACGAAGACTTCGAGTCCTTCATGGACTTTACGGGCGTTCTACCGGATGACAGGCTCGAAATAACCCTGTGCCTTCATTAGATGCTAGGAAGCTGTGAATACGCGATGAACGTGACTCAACCTAGATTGCCCTGGCGACTTGACCTTACCTTTGTGTCTCAGAAAAGTACTTCCCAACTATAAAACCTGCCGTCGACGCCCATCTTTCCTCTCCATCACAACTCCTCTCACCCCCATTTGATATATTACCTTACCCAACTTGATCCGACTTGTCAATAGCATAGAGTGCTGGAGCAAAACCGTCCAAGAGGCATCCCAGTCTGGGAGGACGACGGAGATGGGATTGTAGAGGAGAATCAATTCAGTGGAGCGGTCCGGGAATCGCGCTAGCAGGCCAGGGAAGGGAAGGAATTCGGAACTAATATATGAAAACTGGCAATTCATGATGGACGCCAATTTGTCTTGGTGCATATTGGCAAGATTCAAACTGTTAAAACCTAGCGCGAAAAGTTACAGAATCCTTCTGTCTAGGAACCAGCTGTCCCGGGGTCCAGATCTCTAAAGCCTACACCCAGCTGCAGGACTTTCACTCTAACTAAGCCCTCGGGGCTTATGTATTGATGCAAAAACATCAGCTCGTGGAGCAACACCTTGTGAATTTACTTGAGTGGCTGGCTATAACCGTTACATCCTAGGTTAGGCTGTAGGATGGACTGAATGTCCATTGCGGCAAGTTCAGTCCCATACAGGATATCGGCGAGTCTTCAATTGTCACTAGAGTCCTATCCTCCCAGATCGCTTAAGGAAGTGCCCAGTTACACATGACATCAGTCAAGACATTCGAGCCAAACGATGAGCCGGAGGACAGCCTGTATTCATGCTGGTCTCACTGGATACTCAATCACACGGAAATCCAACATGCGACGGTTATCCTCCGTCACGGCACGGACCTGCAGGCAAGTGCCCTCAGGGTGGAACGGGCATTCTTCTTCCGAGATGGGCAGAGTGTCGATACTTTCAATCTCGACCACAAGCCAATAGCAATGCCAGACCTCGCACTCCGCCCACTCCAGAACTTTGGAGAGCTGGCGAAGCTCGTTGGCGTCTTCCAGAGCGCCCCAAATGTAGCCGAGCATGTCTGAAGGGGGCACAGGACAACTGCGGCTGACAGGAACCCGAGATAGAGCCGCGCTCTTCTCCTTAATCATGTCAGTCCAGAATGTCTTATGCGTCTCGTCATCCGACTGCTGCTTGCGGCGCTTTCGCTGGGAGGATGGCGATTGCTCCGCTTTAAGGTAAGTCTCAAAAGCCTTATCCGAAGCGAGCAGCTTACCCTGGATGTTGGCGAGCTCTTCCTGGCTGGCGGAGGCAATTTCGCGGGCCGCTGATTCAGCCCGGAACACCATCTCAACCAGCAAGCCTTCTTCCTGGCCACCGACCCCCTGCACGAGGCCCTCGAGCTGTACAAGCCTCTCGCGGAGGGAAGCAGGCTCGTTTTCCATGGATCCACCAACAGAGACCTGCAAGGCCTCCAGGTTATCCCGGATGGTCGCCATAGACTCCCTGACCACTCCGTCCATGGCCTCTTTGACAGAGGTCTTGAAAAGCTTGTCAGCCTCGCACGAATTCTTGAAGAAATCGGTCAGCTGCAGTCCCACTTGCTCGCCCGACTCTTGAACGGTACGTTTCAAGTCGGTCAGCTCCGTGTCACCGAACTTGCTGACCGTTCTCTCTATGCGAGCAACCTCGCCGATCACCTGCACGGCCTTTCTTTCCAGCTGCGATCGGGACGCAAGCATAGTCAAGTCGCCGCGCATTTCCGCCAATTCTTCCTTCGATGCCACGCCGGCCAGCCTCTCGTCCAAGGCCCGAGCCCAATCCTCACTGGAGGCAAGACCCGACAGCTTTCCCTCGAGCGAAGACTTGAACTGATCCAGGCTCGCAGTGACCATCTGGCCTGAGGCGACATTGCTCAGCTGGCTTTCCAAGCTTCGTATTGACGGAACGAGTTCGAGCGTGGGGTCCAGTTGCCTGACGAGACCCTCTATGCGCTCCAGGCACGAGGCTGTTTTGTTCGTCTCCCGGGTAAGGGCTTGGCGCAGTTTCTCGGCGGTTTGCTCAATCTCCTGCCAAGACTCGACAGCCTCCTGGAGTTCCGCGTAGTGCTGCGAGTACTCGCTCCTGAGCCGCTCGCACTGCTCGGCATGCCCGCTCTTGAGCCGCTCGCACTGCTCAGTATGCTCGATGCGGAGCCGGTCACACCGCTCGGTATGCTCGCTTTCGAGCCTCTCGCAACGCTGAGTATTCTCGGTTCTCAACTGCTCCAATCGGTCGGCATGCTCGCTTCTCAGCTGCTCGCCTAGGGCGGTGTACGCGCTCTTGAGCTCATTGATGGTGGCAGTTGTATCACTCCTTAATTTCTTCTGAGTGTTCTCCAAAGTCTCCTCAGCGTTGTATAACGCCAAGCACCCTTTGTCGACACTCTCCTTCAGCGCTTCCCTTTCGGTCTCCAATTGCTTCCGAGTCTCGTTCAAACAGTTCTGGGCATCTCGGAGTGCCGAACGACTTTGCTCTGCAGCCTCCGCCTGTAGAACCCGATCGCTCTCCAGCTGGTTCCGAGCGTCCGCCTGAGCAACCCGATCCATCTCCAGCTGCTTCCGGGCCTCAATGAAGCTTTCCTGGGCATCCCGGAGCGCTGAACAACTTTGCTTGGCAGCCGCCGCCTGGGCTGCCCGTTCATTCTCCAGCTCTACGCAGATCTTCTGCTTGCACGAAGCCAACTCATCTTGGCTCTGTTTGGCCTGGCGGCGCCTTTCGTCCTGCAATCGGGCAAGATCACGCTGGATCTGCTCCTCTCCCAGCCGCCGGCTCTCCTGTGCAAGAGCCAGCTCTTGCCGGAGCCGCTCCTTGTCCTCACAAACGAGTTCCTCCTTCCTCTCGGATGTTAGAACCTTTGCCTCCTCAACCAAGGTTCCCATCTTCTGGTAAATATTGAAGGCCAATGGCCATTTCTCCTGGTGGTCCACAACACTTAGGACATCCAGTAATGTACCTAGCCGCTTGGCTAGCTCATCAAACGTTGCGCTCATCTTGATTTGTCGTGAGGTGGCGAGATAGACTAAATGCTCTGTCGTGTTGTTCAAGCTGGGGCAGGAAACTGGGAGCTACTAGGTAGCTGTGAAGCTGTTGCTGCCTGAGGGGATGGGAGCCTGGGAGGCTACCTCCTCGTCGGGAAGGCGCGACGGACCTCATTTCCACCCGAGGTCGTCCGCATACTTAGGTAGTATATACTAAGGGAGATCCCTCTCTTTTCTTTATTATTATTAATTATAGTTTTAGTAATACTGCTTCTAGCTAATACATAGAACAATGAACAGCTTTGTTCTCCATCTGGACTCCATTTGTCGATTCGCCAGATCGCTCTCTAGCTCCTCTCTGATCTCCTTCTCCAGGTCCGCTCGAATCTCCTGCTTGTACAATGTCAGCTCGTCCTGTACCCTTTCTTCCTGGTTCTGCCGCTCGAGTTGTGAGGTAGCCAATTCCTGCTGAAGACGCTCTTTCTCGTGACGAACAAGTTTCTCCTTTCTGTAGAACGTCAGAACTTTCGCCTTGTCGGCCAACTTTCCCATCGTTCGATGCATGGCAAGGACATCAGACTAGTCCTCTTGGTAGCTCACAAACTCCGAGAGCTCAATGCACACCATCAGGCGTTAGGAGAGTCGGTCGAAGGTTGAGCTAGTCGTGATTGTAGTAATGGAAGGAGGATGCTCGTTGAACTGTCTGTCTGCTTAGGATTGGCAGTCAGTATCACCAGTCTAAAACTCTTGAACTGAGTAGTTAGCTACATGGCCGGGGTGGACTGACATATGAGGTAATGGGAAAGTTCGTATTGGTAATGGCGATGTGGACATCTACGTAGAAGTTAATATCGTTGCAAGTTGCGCGAACAGGAAGGGGAGAATAACACGTTGGCTCAATGACTCAAAAGTTTGAGAACGCGCCCGTTCGTTTTGTCCAATAGATACGCAGTTATGCTGCAGTTAGCGGGCTTTTTCTCAGTAGGGTTGCCAGCTGTTGCCACTCGGAAACACTTGTTTGTCGGGGCATACACAGGTTGAGGACTGACAGCTTTCTCACAAATCAAAACACCGATCTCTACGCGTTCATCCTTTCCCACATTCTTCAACCCTCAATCATCACCCACTCACTCACTCGTCCACACACACACACACACACACACAG
>JAZAVK010000067.1:0-231733 GCA_037954305.1 Neonectria magnoliae | reverse complement strand
GCCCGACCCGGGCCCACTACGGATAGGATATGGGTTTTCGTCCACCTGGTTTTTCCTATATCTATATAGAGTAGAAGCACTATCTACCTTCTAGGTCTATAGCGTATGAATATAATAATAATAATAATAACGTATTTCACGTAAGTGCAAATGGGCGAGAATTGGGCGAGACATGAAAGTTTTTACGCTAATATGTGACAGATACCCCGAGACTTGTGGCAAGACTATCGAAGAAGTGGAGCAGCTCTTTGTCAAGGGTGCTCCGCCTGCTTGGAAGACTAAGAAGGGCGGTTCGCGGCTCGAGTCCGAGATCGCTGCAGTTCAAGAGGCGAAGGACAAGGGCAAGATGGACCTGCTCGAGAGAGAACTCCCTGGACACCATGTCGAGAAGCCTTAGCTTCAAGAAATGGACAACTATTCGTGTGTCGATTCAGATGGTTGGGGAGCGAGATTAATTCTTGTTATAGGGGGGCGTGGGGAATAGGATACTGAGATTAGGTTATGAGAAAATGACTTAGTGTCATTGGTTGCGGAGACGTGGGCCCATAATGAGCTTATTGAAACACTTTGCTGATTCTCAGTCCTTCATTCTAGGTCAAGAGAAATGCTGCAACTCATCTGGGGAATATTGGGTGTGGTGCGTCTACAATCGTATCCCGTCCCAACCCCACGGGTGCGATGCATTTGATTGGCCACCATTTCCGTCTCCATTTCCCTACTAGAATCTGACTTTCAAACACGGTGGTTCTGGTTATTTTAGGGCTTGAAAGTCCGGAGGTTGGGCATGTACCCCTGAGAGGCCCTATATCTGGGGGTCCAGGGGGATGAGATCTACGAACACGAGAGCAGCACTCGACCCGCAACGCCAACAACACTGCCAACCAGTGCGGACTGTGAAGTACACCAAAAACTTATTAGAATTTGGATTACTAGATTCAACGCTCGAGGGTCCTAAAATACGCGGGATTGCATACTGCACACTGCGAACGATGCCATGAGATCGTCATTGCCTGCATCGTGTTGCGTTGTATGGGATTGCCAATCTTTGTGTGTAACTATTAGTTCCCGCATCTCAAGAAAAGGAACGTCCTTTTGCGTGTTGGAACGATCGTCCAAACTAAATTCGAGTAAGTGACTTGATCCAACTCGAAGTGACTTGGGCGTGAGATCCAATGCTTCCTGGACTGGACCGCCCGGGCGAGGACCAATTACCTGAAGTACCCATTGCCTTCCTTGAGTGCAACCCTTCCAGCGTCGTCAATGCATTCACCGAGAGCTCCTTCCAGCTTTGGGCAACTGGCTACCATCTTATGGCCTCAGGCTATTGGGTTTCCAGGACGCACATACATTTCTTTCCACAACAGCAGCCTTTGAGCTCTCTTCCTTCAGTTTACCCAGGCTCCCGACCTGCAAGCTCCAACCTGCAAGGTAAGGCATTATGAATCTGATCAACCGCTCCTATGGTACCTGATAGTTACTAACAACTCGGTAGGTGACAGTAATCCACGTTAAAGTTATAATGACAGTGAGCGCCGCACCCTAAGTGAGAATGGTAGCGGGAGTCGTGGCACGGTAAGCGTGGCGCTCGACGCCGCCTCCTCTAGCGCTAGTTCGCTGACAAGTGCACTTTGTAAATCACCTAAAATCCTTCAATATTCACATCAACGTCGCCGTCGAACGGATCCGTTGTAGGTGTGGCGGCCGTGGCAAGCATGATGACTGGGCGCGGCGCCCAGTGCCATTCAATGGCAAATGCCATATCGTAAGTCATTTCCAAGGCCGCCAAAACATATCAATATTGTCATCAAACTGACTTGTTTAAGTGCGGGAAAAAGGACCACATGAGTCGCAATTATCATGCCCGAGCAGCACCTCGCACCAGCAGCTGCTGAAGAGGCCCATCGCCCGGTCCCTGAGGGCCTGGTACATCAGGAATAAAACAAGACAATGGACAAATGCCTAATGACTTGTGGGTGCGTGTCTTTGCTTAAGAAGATGACGTTTCTGCCTTTCTGTCAAGCGCTGACATACTTCCTCAAGATCAACCATAGCAATCACAGTTATACACTCCCACCACTACACAAACAACACCATCACGACTACAAACAACCCCGTGAGTCTCGACTTTGAATCGTACATGTACGGTTCACCCTTGGTTCCTACACTCCCCAGGCACGGTTGCTAACAGTCTTGGCAGATACAACTCATCGAAGACAGATTGGCGGCCGCTTCCGCGCGCGCCCCCGCACTCTGGCAAATGCTAACCTGTAGGTTATCTATCTCGCACATCATTATGTGGCTAATGATCGGGAAGTGCAAATTGAGGAGCATGATGGCTACGGTGGAGTGGTTTGCACCGTTGACGGCGATGATAAGCTATCTCTCAGTTATACATGATTAGCAAGTCCCATATCCTCATTACTAGTGATCTACAGCAACATCACCATCCATTAGCCAACTACTCAGAGAGCGGCATTCAACCGCTGGTAACAAACCCCTTGTGCTCGCTGTGAAGCAACCCTGTAAGAAGACCTACAACTAGGTAAGAGCTCCTCAATATCTTAGAAACGCGCTTCATCTAACAATGGAAGTCCTTGTTCGCCGCCGTAACTTGGTACAAGGTCATGACTGCTAGCGAGGACCCATTCTCCGAGAACAGCAAGGCCCTACTCTACAGAGCAGCATTGCGAGGGGCTGAGTCCCTACTGGTTGTCCCTGCTGATTGTCCCATGCTCTTTATACTAGCACTGCAACGGGGCGCATTCTCGCAAGTACGAGGACCAGTTCTCGGCACACACTAAGGAGCTTTCATGCAAGGCACTGTGGTCAGGCTCGAGTCTAAGCCCTTTGTGGGTTAGTTGCTCGGCAATGTTAAATGATCTCTTATTTACTCAGTGTTATTGTTCCCTACTTTTATATTCCATTCCATGAACATAATAGCATAGATGTGGTGATGCCAACTACTTGCTTGCAAGATGTCCTGGGCCGCGACCGGAACGTGAAATCTTTAGTGGCTGCCGGCCGAGGTGACTTGCAGGAGTACTGGGCGGCCAACGACAGCCTGGTCAACGAGTCTCCCAACACCATCCATTATGTTTACACTTTCACGACCGACCACAGCTCTATCTCGATCCTCTAAACAAGAAGAGACTGGAAAGGTCCTCAATGTCGGTACGGTCATAGGTATCTGACCCATTGACCCAGACGACAAGTTCCCCGAAGCCGAGGTCATCGGGACCGAAATTTCGCCCATCCAGCCGGCGTAGGTGCCGTACAACTTCAAGTTCGAGATTGAGGACTCCACGCTAGGTCAGACCTTTGGCAGCACCGAGGAGACAGCTAGGACCGACGGAGTCACACAACTACTGGGCAGCTATCTTACCCATCAGCCTCGGTGGAGGACGCCAAGGAGGTTAACGAAAAGACTAGGTTGCTTGCCAGTATCTGTTCGTTATTTACAGAAGGGTTCTGTTAGGTTCACCGTTCCGTGAGAATTCATAACGTCGCCAAGACTTTACGCGCGAGTCTTGGTGATGCCGGGAGATACTTTCATAATGCAAAAATGATCACGCATCGAATATTCAGGTCCCCATTCATACCAATCCTGCTCGCTACAAACATGGATGACCATCGACGACGAGGAGCCCCATAGTTCTGGGCGGCTCCAGCTGGACAAAGTTCAGCTCAGCTTACTCTTTCGATGGGCCATAGCCATCACCCATGGACTGGTGAAAGGTCCTATTCTAATAGGCACGTTGGTCAGTAAACACACACACAACCAGCCCACTCATGCCTGGTTTTGGAAGGCATAGCTATCTTCGGACTTGCGATCTCACGCTACCTGATCGTGGCTCAGGGTCGACAACGAATGCCGATTCATTGCGTTGACGGGAGCACTCGTAAGGCCCTTGAACAGCAACCATTACGATTCCAAAGTCTTCAACCTCTTTCAAAAACGTGGGGGACCAGTCTGGTGGTCAAGACGCTGGCACCCTGTAAGCTTTCTTCACAGGTGAGCTCTATTTTGAAGGGCTGTCGCTCTCTGAGGTCGGTAGAACTAGGAGGAAGTATCTCCACGAAGTAGGATGAAGCCAGGTGGCCATTCAGGATGTTTCACAATATGAGTCCATGAAGAGACGCATTACTGTGTACCAACTCGGAAGCCACCGTAGCACAACGCTGAACAATTGTAGGTACCGAGGTGTGGGATACAAGGAAATGTCCGAATTCGAGAGGACCGCCCTGACGTGGTGGTTGTTGCGCAGGTAGGTAGGCAGGTAAAGGTACTCATAAATGCCTACGCAAGTGAGAAGGAGGACAAACTTCACACAGAATCGGAATGATACCAGTGGTATCGTGAGTAAAAAGGTAACTACTGTCTGTTGGTGAGTGAGCTGGCAGTGGCTAGTATGAAAACAGCGTCTGTTTTGTTGAGCTTGGGGAAGTTATCATTCGGCCCTAAACAAACGCAACGGTCTTACCACAAAAGTATCCTCGCCCGTGCTTCTCTCGACCACATCTCGCTCTGGTTCCCCGTCACGCACTCCTACGGGAGCTTACTTAACAGGTCTCTGCTTAAGTAAAAGCTTCCTGCGGCTCGGAAGAGGGCATGAATGATTTAATGCTCTCCAGACACAAAACTTGAACTCTGTGAGCCGAATACTTGAGCATTGGGAACCAATGACTGATAATAATCCAATGCATATAATATAGACTGAGCGACAACAAATGCTACCCGTTACATGTTAGGCCGCCCCGTCTTGGACTCATGCGAGACATGCATGTATGCCTCCGTATACCTGAAAAACCCTGCCACCCCCCATTAAGCCATCTGTCCATGTCCTTCTCTATGTCGCGCCCACTCCTTACTCCCACACTGTTATGTATATGTGTGTCGCGCTCGAATTAAGCATTAATGTTTCTTGAAAGAGCCCCCCTGTGCAAAATTGTACAAACTGGTCGAGATCCGCACCCATCAAAGCGGCTCAAGCGCTGCTGTTGATGTCAACAAGCGAGCCACGTGCATCGGGCCTCTTCACTGGGCGAGCCACAGGTCAGGTCGCGCCAGACGTCGGGCTTCTCGGCGTCGACCACCTTGGGGAGGCTGAAGATAGGTGCTGTTGGCGTGCGGGGTGGGCGATGAGACGGGAGTCGTCGTCGAGGTGTCGATCACGTACCCCTCAGAAGATGGCGTGGCCAAAGGCTCGGTTGTGGCAGAAAGGACAGGCGTCACGCGAACGGTGCCGGGAGTGCTGGTCTCGTCGCAGGGCTCCGTGCTGGACGAGGGTGTAGCGGTTGCGTTGCCGGGAACGGGTGAGCTGTACCAGGGAGTAGTGGTCTCGTCGCATGGCTCGGTGCTAAACGAGGGCGTGACAGTTGCGTTGCCGGGAACAGGCGAGCTATACCCAGGAGTAGTGGTCTCATTGCAAGGCTCCGTGCTGGAGGACGCGTGTGCAGAGGGAGTCGTGGTCTCGTCATCACAAGGCTCTGTGGAACTGATAGTGGTGTTGCCGAATGGGAGGACCGACGGGGTGGTGGTGCTCAAGCCGGGAGTCGTCGTCATGTCATCGTCGCAAGGCGTCGTGAAGGCTAGGTTGCTGGAGATGGTTGTGGATTCGACGAGCTTCGTGTTCGGAGCGCTGAAGTTGCCGTAGGGAAGAGGTGTGTAGATGACAGAGGAGTCGCTGACGGGGGTCGTGGATGAAGTCTCGTCGTCGCGGGACTCAGTGGACGCAGGCGGCAAGGCATAAGGAACGCTGGCGTTTCCGAAAGGAAGAGGCGTGTAGATGACAGGGTGGTCGCTAACGGAAGTCGTAGGTGAGGCCTCACCGTCAGTGTATCTCGCAGGCTTTGTAACCGGGATGCTGGAGTTGCCGTAGGGAACAGGCGTCACGGCAGTAGGATCACTGGTAAGAGTCGCGGACAGGGTCTCATCATCGCAGGGCTCGGTAGACTCGACGGCCCTGTGAGGAGTGCTGAAGTTGCCAGAAGGAGGCGTGTACACAGCAGGAGGGCCATTGGTCGCAGTCTCGTCGTCGCAGTCTGTCGTAGGCGTCACGGGTTTCTCGGTGCCGGCGCTGTGGCCTTCAACGGGAGTAGTGTAGACGGGTCCCGAGTGAGTCATGGTCGAGTTGATGGTGAACCAAGGATCGTCCGTGCAAGGCTCCGTCTCGCTGCTATCGTGCTTCTCCACGGTGACCGTCTTGGGTCCTGGGTACGCCGGCGCAGTCTCGTCATCGCCGCCAGCCGAGGGAAGAGCGTACTTCCCAGTGTTGTGGACGACAGTCGAATCATCGTTGCCGGGCCCATCAGTGTAGGTGAAGTTGGATGTGGCGGTGACGAAAATGGTGGTGTCGATGGTGGTGGTCCAGACGAGAAGACTGGCCGTGGGACATTCGATGGTTGCGATGGAGGTGTCGACGAAGTGCATGGATGATTCAGTGTTGTGATGGGAGCTCGTTGGCGTAGTTAGGTTGTAGTAGTTAGGATCGGGATAAGCATTATTAGGGCCGTAACTGTTCTCCGAGTCTGCGCGGGCGGCTACTCGATCCCTGAAGGCCCGAGAACCTCGAGGCTGGTGAGGAACTCCTCTGACCTGTTGAGCTTGTTAGATGGTTGTTCAAGTCAAGACCGTTGGCTCGTACCTTGTTAAACTCGGTGCCCTTGGGAGTAGCTTCGACCACCGCCGAGAGAAGCCCAACGGCACCAAGAAGCGTGGGCACAAGCATGATGAAGTTGATATATCACTGAGGACAGGAGACAGAGATGGATAGATCAGCCGGGTGAATGAAAAGGCTGTTGCAGGGGAAGAGGCGGAGGATGAGATGCTGGTGAGTGTGATGAGAATTCGCCATGAGAGACGAATCTCATCCTCTTATGTATCGACATCATCCTCGCTCCAGGGAAGCAACCGACGGGGCCCTTCAATAAAGGGACGAGTATTGACGATAGTAAAGGGTGCTATCGATGAGGGAGAGCCTCCTAGAAGCTTGGTGCGGGAAGGGATTGAGGTTTTAGGGGAGGTTTTATTGGAAGGGCGAACAACTAGTCAACTGCGCCAACGAGGGCGCGTCCTTATTGGCAAGGGCGCACTGACGGGACGGCAAAAAAAAAAAAAAACTTGAGAGAAAACTGACGGGCCGGGATGAGAGACAATGTGTGGATCCTATCAATTTTGGTCTTGATGCTAAGAGAGCTGGGTCATTCGCGGAAACCCCTCGAGGACGATGAAGAGAATGAGGAGACGGACAGACAATGCAGATACGACGCTCAGATGCAAAGTAGTGCAAGACGTGCATAAGAGAGAGGCAATGCAGGGAGACGGAGTGAGACACAGAGATGTACATAATATGTAGAAAAGGGGGTATGTATGCAAGTTTCATAGAGAGGGTTGTTTGTGTGTGATTCGCCATTAAAGTACAAAAAAGTGCAGTCCTCCGTATGTCTTGCATCAATGCAAATTTGCAGGAGAGGGTATCAAAACAGGGTCACGCAACGCCGCCGTGGCCCTTTTGCCAACGAAAAAACCTTATGCATATGCCGAAATTCAATGAAGAGCCCGCCGCCCGTGATGCATCCGTATTCGCAGTAAATAAGTCCCTGTCCAGTTTGGCCGCGCTCTTGGGGGGGGGGGGGACCTGACCATTTGAGGTTCCCCGTGTCTGTTGTTCCCCAATTCAGTCCTCCCAAATCGTCTCGAGGTCCAGATCTCCTCTTCGCTCAGCTCCGCAAACGCTCCACCGCTTTCGCTTGTCCCTGGATCCGAATCCCATAGTTCGGCCACGGGCTCCGTCCGAGTTGCTCCGGCCCTTCGACTCCGAGGACTCTCCTCTCTCGGCGGCATCAGCCGCGGCCTTGAGCTGGGCGATACGTTCGGCTTCCAGCGCCGCCTCTTCCGCGTCGGGCGTATCAGGGATGGTCTCCAAGCTGGAGATGCTTGGGCTGCGAGATCTCGTGGATGTTGGAGTAGATGGTATGGAGGAGAAAGTAGTTCCGTAGCCACCTGCGAGTGCGTCGTAGCTCCGGAAGGAAGACGCCGACGAAATGGAGGATGATGGGGTGGAGGGATACGTCGCCAATGAACCAGTGCTAGAGTGGGCAACGGTTCGCAGAGGAGAGGAAGGTCGTCGTAGCCGGACAGGAGTGCTAGTCGAGATACCGAAGATGGGCGAGCTGCTCCGTCTCTCAGGATATCTCCGCTCGGGCTCAAGAACCGAAGCTCGGATGGGCGACGTTGGAGGGAAGGCCTCGTCGGTGGGCTTTCGCGGGGCACGCACGCGACTGGGAGAGCCCGAGGGGCTGGCGGGCCGGTGCTGCTGAGGCGAGTAGAGGATGTGGCCGGAGCCGTTGACGCCGGGCATGGACTGGGTGCGAGACATTGGCGGCGCGAGGCTGGTGGTGGAGTGGGATCTCGAATGGGTGCCGGAGAGCGGGGAGGCGTTTCGCGGACGGTATGGGATGAAGGTGGAAGTTGCCCACGAGGCGGAGGTGGGCGAGGCGGGCGAGATCGGACTGGGATCGGTGCTTCGTCTTAGATTGGGCGGCTTGCGGAGGACGTCAATGTCCAGCGTCGAGGCCGAGTTCGGGTTGTGGATGCGTAGAGAGGGGACTGAAGGAGCCGAGGGCACGGGGGAAGGTCGAAACTCCTCCATCCGCTCCGTCTCGGGGACGGGCTCCATGGTGGCGGCGGTGGTGTCGTTGGCGGGATGGATCGTCGGGCCACCCACGGATGGTCAAGATGGCCAGGATGACATGTGTCGGGGCGGCGGAAGCGAATTGGACGAGAGCTGGGGTGGCGAGGAGGAACAGGAGCAGGAGCTTGTCTCGTAGGCGGAAGAGTGAATGGCGCGATCCGAGGGATGCAGCCGCGGATGCGGATTGAGACGATGCCGGAAGCGGGCTTGCGGCGTCTAACAGAAGCTTGATGGACGATGGGATCTCAAAGTACAACTAGCTGGAGATGTGGTCGTCGGCAGCGTCGTCTCGAGATACCAAAGGGCGGAATGGAAGAAGCGTGGTGGAAAGGCGGGGGCGGAGAAGTCGAGAGCTGGATGGAACGGAGGAGGAGGAGGAGGAGGAGGAGGAGGAGGAAGAGGTGATGGAGTCGATTGAGGGAGACGGATACGGAGACGGAGAAGTAGCGTTACAGCTCTGGCGGGATCGACAGTGGGCGGGCGGGCGGGCGAGCGAGTGAACGGAGGGGAGGAACAAGGGCGAGAGGAGAGAGAGGAAGAAAGTTGAGTTTGGTTGACGCCGAGGGATAAAAAGGAAAAAAAAAAAGGAGGAGAGAGGGGGGAGAGGATTGGAGGGGAATGCAGAAGAAGAAGAAGAAGAAGAAGAAGAAGAAGAAGAAAAAAAAAAAGGGAGGCGAGTCGGGAAAGGAGAACGAACGGGCTGAGTCGTGAGGCGTCGTAGTGGTTGAGCGAGCAGTGAAGCGAGAGTGAACGGGTGGTGAGTTTGGGTGAATGAGGGCGAGGTGTGAAGTGAAGTGTGAGCAAGTGACACTTGCACTGAGCGCGTGGTGTGTGACGAGTGACGGGGTCCTGAGTCGGGTGCGCGCGAGGAACGTGCGACGCGCGACCTGAGGTGAGTTAGTGGGCTGTGCCAGGCCTGAAGCGGTCCCCGGTGGTGGGGGACAGTGGCCTAATCAGCGGTCCGTCACAGTGCTACGCGCCCTGTAGAGAGTCGGGCAGTGAGTTGAGACAATACCAAGACACCAGGCCTCACCTAGACTCGAGCTGTCTGTCAACCTCACCTTGTCACCATCGATGAGCAGTAACAGTATTTTTAATCATCACCACGTAAACACCAGCCCAACGCATCTGTCTGCCCGTCACATGCCTTTAGCCAAGGACGCAACAACCGCCTGGGCCATTACTCAGTCACCGAACCAAGGAGAGTGGAGATGGCGACCCTTCCAGAACACATCCCGCCCGTCCCTCCCGTCCACTGTCCCCCAATCCCCTACACCCCAAACCCCCGTAGCGCAGTTTGCCCAGTGGGTGGCTACAGCCTAGCGCCTCCCTGGCTCCCAGGGCCTTGAAGCCGGGCGGCGGGCGCTCTGCCGGCGCTCTGCTCTGTACCACGTCGCATCCTCTTCATGGGATGGGATGGAATACAACAAAGAAGACGGTGTGGAAGGACGGGTCGGGTTCCTGGATCCTAACGCCTCACCCAGTTTGTCTCTTCCTCTTTTGACTCTTTCCTTACAGTTTTCTGTTGACTGCCCGAGCCCGATCTTCCCAGGGCCGTGCTACCGGATTTCTAATGCCAGCGCCATGCCCAATGCCGGCGTCTCCGTCCCACCGTCCCCCGTCCGTGTCCGTCCGTCTCCAGGACCGGCAATAGTGGATGCGTAGTGGACGTCTCGGTTTTAGGAGTCTCTGCTTCGTGGGGCTTCATTCGTAGTGGCAAGGGGGGTCAATAAACATTCCTCCGTTGGCACAGTGCCTGATAAGTAAGTTGACCGTCAGTCAACAAACCCAAACATGACAATCTCACTCACTCGGCCCAATGGGGTGTTGATCCCAAGTCGTGCAAGATGCAAGAAGGGATAGTCTAGGATCCTTTGTCAGTTACCTACCTTCCTAGGTAGTTATCTACTCCAACGTGGAAGCTGGAAGCTGGAAGTCGGTACGTACTGTACAACTACATGTCAGGAATGCTGTTTGTTCCATGTGACAGGCAAACTCAACCAACAAATGGCTCATCCAATCCGGCCATTTACCCTCCATCCATCCGCCTGCTTACCAAGATCCCAAGAGCTTACCCGAAACATCAAGAGGGAAACGAAATGGTGGTGAATTAAAAGCTGTCGCCACTGTACGCCCGTCGTCCTTTCACCGACGTCTCAACATCCACTCCGACGCCCTTTCCTGCGCGTCTTCCCTCCCTTGTTAGCCTGGTTTCACTGCCCTTTGCCGTTTTGCCCTGCAAACCCCTGCTTCGCTAGCTGATCGCCAAGTTGCTTCCCTGGACCAGGGCGCCCCCAGGACCGGGATTCGCCCACCTCATTGGGCATCGTCCGCATGATGACGTCCATTTCAGGGCGCCTTGACGCTGCGATGCTCCGTGTACTCCATGGCAACCAAGGTGGCGACGGGCGCCTTAGATCACAGGCTCGCGATGCCTCTACAACCGCTTCTACAAGGCATAATATTATTTTCATGTGCTGGTTGGCGGGTCAATCAACTATTGGGATTTGACCGCCAATTTGCCAACCCCAATTTTGATCAAGACTTCTCATTATTTCACTCATCGGCGGTAATAATCACTGACGTGTAACTCACAGCCGAAATGAAGAATGTAGACTTTTCCGGGCAATAAATTGAGCATATCAGAGAGGCCAAGCAAAGGGAAATTATACGGTAAAGGTGAGATGAAACTAAGGCTAAGCGGGTGGCATAGTAGGAGTGTTGGTTTGATTGACCAGTCAAAGATGATACTACAGATGTAATAGCTTTAATTAGAGACGAAAATGAATTGACGGCCAAGGTAGTACGTATAATGAAGCAATTATAGCTGAAAGCCGAAGGATGAGTCCATCATCTTCCTCTCTCGTCCAGCACCACAACCTCACGTAGGAATAAGGGCATAACAATACTCATGCTCGACCGCGTCATGAAGGAGGAAGCTCAAGTTCACAGCGTGGGTTGAGCATTGCTAAAGTGGCGGAGAGAGGTAGTCCGTCATGAGAAAATGAGGCGCCACGTCTTACGTATCAAAGAGGCCCGAGAAACGGGGTTGGAAAGTAGATCAAATAGACGTTCAGTGATCCGGGCGTACTTTTGTACTGTCAAATCTCAAGTCATCTCACGGCCTCCAAATATCCCAATTCCCCAAACTGGTTGGATACCACATACTTTCGCCTCTCTTCATCTTGGGGACAGTCCGACTCAATTGCACACAACATTTGCCTTGATAACTACCATTCGGCTGTCATAGTTCTGGCCGTCGGCGTTTCCAGCCTTGCAGAGAATGGGCGATACAAAATAGCAGACCAAGCTGCGATCCGAAATCGGAGACGTCGACGCAACAGCCTCCATTGCTTCCGAGTCGAATCCGAGTTTATCTGCTGACTCCTGCAGGTCTTTGTCCCACCTCAGGAAGAAAATGGCCTTGGACACCATCATAATTTGATCAAGCTCCATGCCACATTGAAGTATGCCCCTCACTTGGTCTTTCACCATGGTTTCGCACGTGGTTGAATTGCCGGACCAAAATGGCTTGAGCCGATCGGTTTCGTCCTGGAGGAGCTCTTCAAACAAGTCCTCATCGCATTTCCAGAGCTCTTCCAGGAGGGATGAGCCCTGAGCACGCCATCTGGCTATACGCTGTAAATATGGAGCGGAGGGTTGTTCTTGTTTATGAACTGTCTCTGTCAAGGTCAGTATCCCTGATACTTGAGGCTGATAAAGAGAGCTTCCATACCAATCATTTCGTGCTGAGCAGCTTTCAAAAAGAACGAAATGCTAATTGGGTCACGAGGCTCAAAAACTTGATCGCATACAAGTTTCCACAGATAGCATTGTAAGAGGAGGTTCCTGTGGTTGTCGTCCTCAACATCAAAAATTTTACTCCAACCCTCATCAGTTCTGAAAAACCTGTCCCTCATCACAAAGTCCATTTCTTGGTTCGGGACTTCTTGTTCCAAGTAATAAGCAAGTCTGCGAATTGCAAAGTACAGTTGCTTTTGCTGGAGATCATGCTGTCTGTTGTCTTATTCGAGTTCGCCAACGTACCACCGTCGGCAATACGCCTTTGAGCGTCTCGTTCCTGAAGAGCTGTCTCAAGCTTTCTTTCCGTCCTCTGAAGTTTCCGTTCCAAAGCCTTATTCTTAGTCTCCAATCCCAGACATTTCTTCTCCATCCTCTGGAGTCTTCAGAATCAGGTATGGGACGTCGTGCCAACTTCACCATTTTGTCGGCAGTCGAAGCGAATGAAGAATTCGGTATTTTCTTGGAGCCGTGGTTGAGTGTATCATCTGAAGTTGGTCTTTTTTCTGAGAGGTCGTAACCCGCGTCGAGTTTGCGGAAGCTTTTCTCTTGAATTTCACGACAAAGATCTGGAGCCTTACACTTGGTGCTCCTTTTCTTAGAGACAAGCTCTATTTCACCATTCTGGGTATCGGCTTGGTAATTGCCACCAACATTAAGAGATGAAATTGTTGTATCCTTGCTTGATCTTGCTGGAGAGCTTATGGTAACTTCGTGGTCGTTGTCCGCCTGGCGGTTCTCGATACTAAGTTGAGCCGCAAAGCCTTCCGGCATCTGGAGATCTTTCAGAACTCATGCAAAAGTTGGAAAAGATTTGAATCCTGAATAATAATAGTTAGTTTCTGGACGGTGGTGAGGAGTTGTTTATTGTGTGAGTGAAACTCATCCAGCTCACTTACCGTACTGTCGCTGGAAAGTAGTCGAGGTGGCTGAACGTAACTATTTTGAAGATGAAGGAGGATTTTGGATCAGCCATCTGTAAAATAGGGCCTTATGTTAGTGGGGTGGGAAAAATGCTTGCCGATTGACAGCTGCTGTCAGTTGGCGCCTCATTTGCTCACCACGGCCACCCATTGGTTGAGTAAATAAACACAGGCATTTTTTCTTTCTTCCATAAGCTTCTTGTTTTCTATATTTCTTTATTGATTTATATCCTCCTCATTATTTCTCTTCATTCACCCGCACGAAGCGTCTTAGTCTGCCGCTCGAGTTCCTTCTACTCTGAGGTCACCATGTCGTCAAACCAAAGGAACGCGGATGCCATCATCATCGGCATTGATTTTGGTACTACGTAGGCTCTCGGCGTCTCTCCCTTCCCACTACGGTACTGATTTGTGGCCAGGTACTCCGGTGTTGCTTGGGCTTACTCGAGAGAGCCTGGCGACATAGAAGTGATCACGAACTGGAACGTGATGCGAGGGAGTGGTTGTGCAGATTCTGGAAAGGTCCCAACCCAGATTGACTTCGGTTCTGAGGGTACAACATGGGGTTTTGGAATACCTCTTGAGAAAGATGGCCTCCGGTGGTTCAAACTCTTCCTCCTCGAAGAATCGGATCTGTGTAGGGATGTTTCTACCTCGTCTCAACTCCACGAAGCCCGGCGACTTATGCTCGACGCCAACAAGAGCACTATCGATACCATATCAGCTTTCCTCTTGTCTCTCTGGCACCATTCTATTGACAACATCAAACGCTCCCATGGTGCCGAGTGGTTCAATAAGTGCAAGCTTCATGTGGTGATCACCATGCCGGCTGTTTGGCCACACTACGCCCAGCAACAGATTAAACGAGCAGCTGAAATGTCTGGAATTCTGGACAGGCGTTCTTGCGGCAAGACCATTCTTTCCTTCGTCTCAGAACCAGAGGCAGCTGCTCTAGCTACCCTCAAGGATTTATCGAAAAGATCAGTCATCAAAGTAAGTCACAACTTCGGGATGATATGTGCTGAGAGGAAGGTCGAAGTATTTATACGTTTTTTTTTCTCCCTAGAGAGGTGACACTATCGTTGTGTGCGATGCAGGCGGCGGAACAGTGGTAAGTAATTATATACAAGCATTGCATGCTGATCCTAACTTTCTCCAAGGATCTCATCAGCTACGTAATTGAATCAGTTGACCCATTTTCGGTCAAAGAATGTGTCCAAGGTGAAGGTATGTATTCTCAGTTCTTGCTTCAAGCAATCTCTCTGAAAAAAAAAGCAAGGGGGTTTATGCGGCGCCGTGTTTCTCGACGAAGGATTCATCAACTTGATCAAGCAAAAGGTTTCGCCGAACGCCTGGGATCGACTTAGCAAACAAGAGCAAAAAAAGTTTCTGAACGACGAATGGGAGGACGGCATCAAACAGCAATTTACCGATCAGCAACGACGTTGGCTGGTTG
This sequence comes from Neonectria magnoliae, assembly GCA_037954305.1. Taxonomy (NCBI): domain Eukaryota; kingdom Fungi; phylum Ascomycota; class Sordariomycetes; order Hypocreales; family Nectriaceae; genus Neonectria; species Neonectria magnoliae. The sequence continues at coordinate 216,860 of JAZAVK010000067.1, read as the reverse complement.
AGCTCCCAGAAGTTTGTGGTGAGGCAACGTCAGGGATCAAACGGCGCAGGGCGATTGACCTAAGCTCGTAAGTTGAGCTACGACTTTCCTATGATCCGCAACTGACCAAATCCTGTTAGATCTGAAATTGCGTTGGTTTTCTCGCCAATCATTCAAAAAATACAGAAATTGGTCGCCAGTCAAGTTCAAGCAGTCGTCGATAAGTATACTAAACCGCCGAAAGTAAGGAGTTCTAAGCTCTTATGATTGACAAATGAGCTAACTGACCCAGTATATCATTCTCGCTGGTGGTTTTGGACGAAGCCGCCACCTCTTTCAACAACTTGAGGCCACGTATCCTTCTACTGTCCTACAGAGCACTGGGAACAAACCGTGAGTGTATATTCCATGCTGGAAGAAAACTGCCACCCTGATTCAAGTTCTAGCTGGACTGCTGTCTGCCGCGGCGCCGTGACCCATGGTCTCACTGGCCGACACTCGGCCTCGGATTTCAACGTCAGCGTCAGGGCAAGAATCGCCCGCATGAGTTACGGGGTTGAGTTTCGCGTTCAGTGGGTTGAAGGAAAGTACCTGGAATGCGACAAAGTCTGGGGTAAAGAGTGTTGCGTATGGGAAGCCGGTCGACAAATGGATTGGTTCCTCACCCAGGTATCTCAACCACTGAAGTGACAAATGTCATCAAGCTTACCGGTTTTAATAGGGAGACGATGTCAATGACAAGGAGCCAGTATGCCAGCACTACACCTTGTACTATGATGAGTCTATCGACGTCGTGGAAACAGAGATTTTCTGCTCATCAGTCTCGCCGCCCCCTTCCAGACAAGACGAAACTGTTTTCCGTTTGTGTACGATGCGATGGGCCCAACATATCAAGCGAGAGTCGCTCCGGACTTGGACCAACAAAAGTGGCAAGGTCTATCATCTGCTCGAATATGTCGTCAAAATGACTTGCGAGAACGGCACTGTCGAGTTCTCTATCTACCACAAAGGGAAAAGAGTGTCAGGAAAGAACGTAGAGGTGGTGTTTGACTGAATTGTTGGCGCTCAATGGCCAAAAGTGTGAGCCAGTTGTTAAAGGGGAGATAATTGTCACAAGAGTCACAGCATTGCTTTAGGTGATCAAAATGACGAGGGATCAGAATGATGCGTTAGAAACTATCGTGGAGGACCTTAGCCCTTGGTTTGAGACAGCTCAGTCCATTTGATGTTGAGGGAGGAACTAAAAGAACGGTCAAACAACATCGTTTGCTTGCTGCGGTACATGCGATAGCACAGGGGGGAAGAAAACGGGTTTTGGACCATCGACTTCCCGGAAGCTGGAACTAAGTATCATCATGACGGAACTCAATACTAGCTACCCAACCTTACTAAGGTCCCTCGATGTTTAGCTGAATGGAATAATAAAAAGCATGTCCATGATATGTCCCCTGTGCCTCAACGCCTTCGCTAATAAAGTTCTGTTCCGCTACACATCCTCCATTTTGACATCATCCAGACGGATCGGCAACTCAGTCTGCAATCCTTGGCTCTCCTTGTCATCCTTGCCAGTAGCCCCGTTCTTTGTTCTGGACTCATTGACATGTCGATACACTCTCACCGTGTTGTCCTGTCCGGAGCTTGCCATGGTCTCACCATGAACATCCACCCAGAAGCACACGCCCTTGTGCCCTTCAATGCGCTGCAGGATTGCTTTGCTCTTGACGTCCCACAGGACGATGCTGCCGTCCTCGCTCGCGGAGGCGACAAAGGGCTCGCCGTCGAGAACACCAAAGCAACCACCCACGGCAAACTTCTCGTTGAGGTGGCCCTGGTACGTTTTCTTGACGCTGCCTGCGACATAGTCCCAGAGACGGATGCAGTTATCGAGGTTAAAGGCCAAGACAAATCGCCCGTTCGGGGAGAAGCAGACGTTGGCGACGGCTGGGTTGTCTTCATGGACGAGTGTGCGAAGGCACTGGCCTGTTGAGGTATCCCAAACACGGCTGTTGTGGAGGTTAGTGTCTGAAGCCCTTTAAGATGAGCCAGGGATAACTTACATCAGCCCATCTGTGGAGCAGCTAACAACAAGAGTGCCATCTCTCGAAAAGTCGATGCCGCTCACAGGATCACTATGTGCTGGCAGACTGCGCATAAGCCTCCCGGCGCGAACATCCCACAGAAACACGGCCTCGTCGTAAGAACCACTGGCTAGAATATTGCCCTTTGGCGAAAAGGCCAAGCAGTGGATATAGTTATGATGTCCCTTCAAGGGTGCCATCTCCTGGCCAGCCACGGTGTTCCGAGCCGTTGTACGCGGCCGTCCTGTCACACGGTCCCAAAGCCGGATAGCTTTGTCGTCGGAGCCGCTGGCAATAGTGTTGCTGTCGGGTGTCCAGGCGAGACAGCTCACGCCGGCCATATGGCCAACCAGTGTGTCCATGTGCGCGCCAGTAGCGGCATCCCAGATCTTGAGAGTGGCATCGGCGGAGGCGGAGGCGATGAAGCGGCCGTTGGGCGAGATGCGCACCTGGGAGATGGGTTTCGTGTGGCCGTGGAGGACGAGACGGGCGCGGTAGTTGGGTTTTGATGGCTGGCGGGCGGTAGGCTGGGGAGAGGAAGAGTCGGTTCGGGTGCGGTTCGTGGATGTCTGAGAGTGGGTGGAAGAGCGAGGGGTTCGTGATCGCGATGGCGATTCTAGGGGCGATTGGGAGCGCAATCGCGACTCTGACCGCGTACTTCTAGATCGAGACCTAGAGCGCAGTCTTGATCGGGATCGCGAGGAGCGACGACTGAGGCCATCGGCCACAGGGCTGCGGCTCATGGTCCTACTCTCGCGCTGGTGCTTGCTGGTCGCCCGTTGCGTTGCAGAGGGAGGTTTGCGAGCAGCAGGATCCTGCTCATCGCGAGATGAGCCGTGTGTCTTGCGGCGCTTGTGCGGGGATGTCGCCCCGGGTGTCACACCGTCGGACGTCATGCTGACTGGGTATTGGCACAACTCGCGATTGAGGAGCTGCGACATGCGTCAAGACAAGGCTGAAAACGAGAGGAAAGAAAAAAAAAAGGTGGCGGCGAGGCTGCGAGAGACTAATGTGGCTAAGGCAGCGCGATGATTGGCTGGTCAAGCCACTCTTAAAGATCCGGAAGCTACCAGATCTTGGGGAACTGGGGCTTAGCATCTCAATAGAATTACATGTTGTTATGTGTAGGTTGGGGATAATGTGTTGTTTAAAATACCACAGCGATCACTCCAAGTAGGACATATATAGCTGTGAAGAAAACTGCCGAGAATAGTTGTACTATCTGGGTCCCTTAGACAAGTGGTGGTTTGTTAAATCCCAAAAGTCACAGACTGTACAGGGAGAACAGTACGCAGTGTTGAGGAGCGATCTTCACCACCACCCGTGTAGCCATAAACATAGAAAACTAGAAGGCCGCGTAAAAATGACACAGCAGATGGTATAGGGTTTCTTTTTTTTTCAATCTTGTAATTTAATATTGCTCTCTCAATGTTCGCTCGCTCCACCTCGATACCCTCAGATGAGAAGGGCATCAACGCGAGCTCGGGACTTTTTTCCGGCTCGATTTGGGGGAGCACATCATCTTCCAGGAAGGTGCTATTTTCAGCAGATTAAAACCGGTGGCCATTCGCAAGATTTGGTAAATGAACGATCGATATTGCAACCTCCCACCGCGGCCGCCCCTCTGTGCGGTGCCCACCACATCGGCGCCGCGCTACCCCTTATGTCCCCTTTACGTCGACAAAACAACAAGGGCAAATTAAACAAACCACTAGTTTACGTCGCCATGCGGAGAGAGACTTGCGAATATGATCGACTGCTGGTCGCAATAATATCCCGTAGATTTGTTGGTACGCCAAAAATAACCATCGGAGCCAGTCGCAGCCACGCCGTTCTGTCAATCTCTTCACCGTCCAGACCGTAATCAGAAAGGGGCATGTTGAATGGCAATTGATGGGGTCCTATTGATCGCGTGCCGCTATGGAGCTTTTGAGGCGGCCGGTCGCAATTAGTGGCGTTGCTGAGTCCTAGTATTACCAAGTTATATCAATGGTTGGTTTTACTCATGCGAACGAGGATTTCTCTGCGTCATGAAACCAGGCATTTGTCTGTCATTGATGCCGCGTGTTTCGTGGGCATGATTCATGTCGCTCAGTTGACCCCCTTTAGCAATGAAACCAAATGTCTTGCCGAGTAGCACGAGATCCATAGTTAAGGGAGTTTAAGACAGTGATGTCCTACGCGTACGGATATGAGCCGGAAGAAACAGAGAAACACTGACGCTGTCACTGGAGGGAGCCTGGATGTCTGACAACGTAACACACAGTTGGGCTCACACCCCGAGATGCCAATGGCGCCTAATTCATTCTGGCCTCGCGCGGATGCGGTCATCAACGGCGTGGAAACGTGGTGATGGTTGTGCGGCCTGCATCCTGCAGCCCTGCGGTAAGTCGCAAAACAGTCACACATCGTCCGCACAGCCACTCCAGGCAGATTTACAGCATGACAATGGCGTAGGGAGCTGAAGCCCAGTGTCTGGCGTCTCCATCAGATATTGGACGCCGTTGGGAGGCACCAAGCGCCAGGAGAGACAGGCGTGACGCTAAGATGATTGCGGGCTTCAGCTGTGGCGGGCTTAGAAAACGCTGGGACGCGCGATGTGGTCGCCGGCAGATGGCAGATGGGCACTGGATCGTCCGGCTCTTGCAACCATCTTGACGGACCTCTACAATTGTCTGCATTGAGAGGCCGGGGATGGGAAACCCAATTCTTGTCTACCGAGATGGCGATGGACTTCGGGCACAATTTTCGGTTCACCCGAAGCTCCTGTAATCTGCGTAAAAACGTACATAGTACTTGGAGACGAGCAAAGGCGTCATAATGCATATTGTTCGCAGATCTGTAGTGGACTTTTGCGTTTCACTTGATCGGCGAACAGATGGAGTATGGAGAGGCCAACCGCGCATGGAAGCTGTTAGTCGCAAGGCATTTTTGCACTCTCCGTGCAGACCAGGTCCATGCATACAATGAAGGTTCGCAGGGCCAGTCAGCGGTGTCTTAAAGAGAGAGTTTGGCGACTAAAGCTTAGATTGCCCACCCCGAGGAATCTGTACGCGCGAATGGGACGGGACGAGACGTGATGGATGGTAAGGTTGGGGGGGGATTTAGGTTGCTCAGAGGCGCAGACGACAGACGGTCCCATGGCCGTGGTGATCGATGGCGCAATTAGATGCTTAGCGTTAGTTGCGAGTGAGGGAATTGTAAGATCCGAAGTGCAGCAGTTAGCTCTCTCTTTGAAACATGAAACGAGACGTCGAGATTCCTTTGAGGCTATGGTTGTGGGATGTTTGGGCTCCTCTCTAGGACTCTGGGTAGAAAGACGGTCAGGTCAAACGAAAGACTTGTTGGTTGCGTTCATCCAAGTCAAAATCCCTTCATATAGTCTACTTCCTAGCTTTTCGTCCAGGTACATAGTAGGTCGGAGGCGGCGGCGCGGATTACGCGGATGATAGATGGCATCCCCCAACTTAATTCCTCCATGGAGTCATTTCGTTTCCACCCCCCTCCCACTTCCCCTCCAGGGACCTGGGCCCCTGCCAGGATCAAGAGAGAGAGAGAGTCATCTCGCCGTCTCGCCTATTTTGGGATCCAGACCATCTGGATCAACCCTTTTTCGATGCAACACCACTTGGAATGTCGGGTACATGGCGGAGAAACCAGCCCTATGAGCCACGGCGGCTGGCTAGCAGCGGTTGTGATTAGCAGGCCACCGACATAGAACACTGACAAGAAAGGAGAGAATAGAATACGCCTCTTTTTCAGCTGTAGCATTGTGCAGGGTTTCCAAGGCAATTTTCTCCGTGTGAGAACGGACAGTGGCCCACGAGCGGTGTGCGGCGTGAGTGTCAGTATGTCAAGGTTGGTAGCGGCCGACTGTCGAGCGTGCTACATCGTAGTAGTAAGAGCAAGCATCAAGCATGCTTTCTGATGGGTCGGTTAGAAGGTGTCGGCGACTACCTAAAGAGACCATGCGCGCCACGCAACCCCGGAAAGCAGCTCGCTGGGGATTGGATGCTGGCGTCGCATTGTCTTGGCTCAGCCTTGCTGCTTGATGCAATGGTTGACTGATGGTGAACGCCGGCTGCTGCGCCTTCACGCGGCACAAACTCTGCACTCTGCTCTCACCCCACTGCAAACACATGGAGTAGTGAGGCATCGGGTCGCCGAGGCCATCCCCATATCTCAGCGAGGCAGTGGTCGATCATTCATCGCTTGCCAACATCCTCGAGGCTGTCGTTGGTCGCTGTACGTGACGGACGGGGGCCTCTGTTGGTCTGTCTCCTCTTGGTCCAACGCCCTGCCCCTGGAAATCTTAGAAGCCCAGGAACGCCGATCCCTGCACTCAGAGCACGGACAATTTGCAGTCACCGTGCAGTGCAGATTAAATTGCCTTGCCCCTGGAAAGGCGGGCTTCCTTTCCACTGGCAGGTTCCATTCTTTGGCTGGTTCGGGGTCATGGTCCGATCTCATCCCCCAAATTTCCCCAGCCAGGAGTCCGTCCAGGAGTCCAGGGAAGTGGGCGGCACAGAGGACCGAACAAGCCAGGGCCTCGGCCCGGCCAAGGACTACAGAGGAGCCAGCAGGACGGATGCTGCTGCTAGGCTTCAGCCGGGCTTCAGTAGGGCATGAGGGCTGGGTCGGGATGCCACCATCCAGCAGCACGCTCCTTGATGAGCCACCAGTGACAGGATAAAGGCTAATCTGGGCTGGGTTAGCCAGCGGCTAGTGTCGTCGAGCTCTGTTCGCCTTTTGGGGCATGTTTCGTTGGTGCGTCTAAGTTGGTAGGCTGTCCGGTAAATTGAACGACGTAGTAGCATGGTAAATAGGAGGTTGGATGGAAAGTTTACAGTGGAGGTTCATGACTTGGGATTGCTGTCCGGTGCCTCAGTTGAGGTGTGATAGACTCAGAACCTTCAGTGGTGGCATCACCAGGCTTCAGCGACCTCCAATGGCTGCCCATGACTGGTTCACCCACTAATTGCCCAAACCTCGGATCCTAGCTGCCGCCTGAGCCACTCACCACTCATCGTCAACTGTAGCACCCAACCGGGCGAACCGGCCGGCGACCATCTCGACCCCTGCTCTGGACGCTGACGGCTCGCGCGTATCCTGGAAAACCCTGGCGAATCCCCGTCGAACCCCCCCTGGCTGCCCTAATTGCCCTGATTGTCTAGCTGCCCCGGCGTCTGGCAGGGGTGGTATTTGCCTTGGCCTCGCCTCGCCTTGGCCCCTGCTCATTCGCCCGTTGGACACGCGCCCACGCCCACGCCCGACTAGCTGCGGGTACGTACCCCAACTATTTGTCGTACCTGCCTTAGCGTCATCTCTTCGTCCCAAAGGAGAAAGTGACCTTTGGCCTCAGGCTCCCTTCTCTAGCGCAACTTTCACCTCACCCCCGTCGCGCGCCGGCATTTATCAAGTCGGCTTGGGCTTCTCGATCCTGTTCCCTTCTTTCTCTCTCTCTCACCTCACCACCCTCATCCACACACTCTAGTCACTCTTTTGACTTCGGCTCTCAGCCTCCCACACTCTTTTACATACTTAGGCAGCCTTACCCGCTCCTTCGTTTCCAGCAACTCATTTACCAACTTCAGTCACTCACTCACATTCATTTCTTCGCCCTCTCAACCTCTTAATACCAAACAAACCACTTTCAAAATGCAGTTCTCCATCTCCGCCGCTGCCGTCCTGGCCTTTGTTGCCTCGGCCTTTGCCCAGACCGCCGACTTCGATGCTGTCAACGCCCCCACTGCCTGGGAGGTCCTCCCCGCTGGCTCTACCTTTAAGATCGAGTGGCAGGCTCCCCCCAAGTACGATGGCAAGACCATCTCCATTTCCCTGATCGGCGGTGCCACTCAGGGTACCCAGGTTCCCCTCATCAACATTGCCTGTAAGTTGATCGCCATGAACACTTGCAGAACATCATCACTGACCTAACGCAGCTGGCATCAAGAACGAGGCTGCTGCCTACGAGTGGGCCATCCCCGCTTCTCTCGGTGACGCTGCCGTCTACGGCCTCGTCCTGAAGCTTGAGAGCAACCCCGAGATCTTCCAGTACTCCAACCCCTTCAAGATCGACGGCGACGCTGCCGTTAAGACCACCAAGGCTGCCGCCGATGCCACCACCAAGGCCCCTTATGCCGTCCCCACCGAAGTCAAGACCATCAGCCTGTCTTCCGCCCCTGCTGTCGACTACACCAAGGTCGTGGAGGTCACCGATGTCACCACCGTCCCTTGCACCACCAGCGTTGTCCCCATCATCCCTACCTCGGTCCCCGTTGTCCCCAACAACGCCACCACCCCTGCTCCCTACGTTCCCGTCACCAGCGTCATCCCCCACGGAAACGCCACCTGGTCCACCGCTGTTGTCCCTCCCGCCACCACCGGCCCTAGCAACCCCGCTGTCCCTACCCCCGAGACCACCGTTGTCACTGGTGCTGGTGCTCGCTTCGGTGCCGGATCCGCTGCCCTCGTCGGTGGCCTTCTGGTCGCTGTCTTTGCTCTGTAAGGGGGGCAAAGCGGTTCGTTCGTCTTGGTTTCTACGTGATGTCATGATATCATGACCGCATTTAGAGGGTTACTCGTTTCTTCTGGTATAGAAGCAGTCTGGGTATCAGGTTCTTTTGCGCGCACATACGTCGATTTGGTATCCTAGTTGGAGGGAAAGGTATTCAGGATTGTTAATGTATTATGGAAAAAACAGAAAAGCCCCTCGTGGGTTAATTGTTCTATCAACTTCTCGACGTAGCATGCCTGTGTTCCTCCGCTGCTACGTCTAATAGACATTTAACCCAGCCTCTTTTCCAAGTCGTGATATCTGAACTCGTTCATTGTCCCAAGGTCTCGAAGTGCTGACTGCTAACATGAAGTTTACAACTCGTATTGAGAGAGACTGAGCTTTGATGTGCATGCCTAATTTCAATAGGATTCAACTCGTTATGTTTACCTGTTTCACCTTGAATTTATGCTATCTACCAATACCAATAGAGTGTGGACCAACCCGCAAGGCGAAGCACATGATCCCCGGCCACTCTTCGAAATGCCTTACAAGTTTTGTTGGCGGCTAATAAGTGCCCCGTAAGATTGCTTGACCGACAACTTCACGCATGACGTACTTAATTTACAGCCGCGAGATTGATGTGACGGTGCCTTTGTTGTGCTTGCACCCCCCTCCCGACCGGAATGCAACCAAAGATTCCGTCTCAGTCATTCAATTGTTCGCGTGGCATACGCAGCTTGCGACGCCATGCCAAGCCATGTCAAGCCATGCGGGAGGCCGCGTGCTGGAATGCGCCCACCCGCTGTTCAAGCTTCCTCCACACATACGTCAGTGGCTCGGAGAGATTGCCCCAGGGTTTGCATGAGGCCGTCGGGCTGTTCCGCGCGCTTGCCGAAGGTTTGTGCGCTTTACGGAGCTTGCTGCCTCCTTTTAGGCCGGCGGACGAAGAAACAAAACGCCGGGGAGTTGGAGGAGAGAGGGTCAGTCGGTCGGTCTTTTCGGCTGCCGGGTCTCAGACGGATGGTCTCAGTCTGCGGCACTGCGGTGGGCGCGTGGTGTTTTGCGGACAAGCAGGGGGCGGGCGCCGATCCCCATCGTCGCACTGCGGGAGTGTCTCGCCGCACGTCATTGTTCATTTCTGGTCGTCGGTCGTGATGTGATCGGCATTCACTAATGTGTCTCACGATAGGTCAGGGAGTGAGATGTCGGAGAAGTGGGGAATTAGGGCGTTTCAAGCCAGAGGTAAACAACGATGAGTGTTTGTGGCATCTTTCGTTACTCAATTGTGATTAGACCCAATAGCAGTAGACGTCCTACCTAATACTAATAGTGTCCATAACACCAACTATACCAATACCCATCCCAAGACCAGTACTCCTCTACCCCGACCGAACCTTAGGTCGTTTCCCTATCTCCTTCCCTGCGCCTGCTAAACAACACGGCTTGCGGACATGATCTCGCAGCTTCCGTTCCCTGTCGCGTGTATCTCCTCCCACCCTAGTGTCCACCAATCTGGCCCTTGGGCAGTGGCGGGATCCAGCATACAGCCAGGTTTAGGGCGATGTGGATGATGCCGATGACCCAAAAGCCCATAGCAAAGTCCTTGCCGTCGTTCATGAACCGGAAGATGATGGCAAAGGCCACGCCGCCGAGGTTGCCGCCGCCGCCCGTCAGCCCAGACAAAATTCCGTTGGCAAAGGGGTGGACGTGCGGAATCAGCGCGAAGTTGGCGCCGTTGCCGGCTTCGTGGAAGACGGCCATGAGGACAATGAGCCCAACGAGGGTGCCGATGTTGCTGCCGTTGGCCTCGGACGGGTTGACCTGGCCAATGACGATGAGGAACGCGCCCGTCATTATGCCGCAGGCTGTGATCCAGCCCTTCTTGAGCCAGAGGTTACGGTCGAATTGGTTGTACAAGATGTCCGCGACAACACCGCCCAGTGGTCGGTTCACGAAGTTGAGGAAGCCAAAGATGGCAGCGTAGTTGCTGGCCTTGGTCTGGTCGAGGTGCGGGAAGTTCTTCTTGAAGTACGAGCTGAGGATGGCGTTGATGGCGAGCTCGCCGCCGAACGAACACGCGTACGTGACGACGTGGAAGAAGGTCTGCGGCGAGTAGGTGACGGGCATGGCCTCCTTCCAGCTGGGCTTCACAACCACCTCACCACGAGCAATCTCGAGAGCTTCGCAGCGGGAGATGACGTGCTCGTTGTCGTCGACCTTGACATCCTTCTCAGATCCAGTGCTGTTCTCCTCGTCCGAGTTGGATCGTTCGGGCGTGCGGGCGCCGCCGGGGATGATGTCAGGGTTGCTCAGACCGTGGGCTTCCATGTTCATGCGGATGTTCTGGGCCTGGTCCTCCCACGATCCCATCGGGGTGTCGGGGCACAGGAGGAGCATGCCAGCGCCGCAAGCAAGCAGGCAGACGAGCGGGACGACAAAGGTGACTCGCCACGCCTTGGAAGGGGTCAGGCCATGGTTGGCGACCAGTGAATCAAAGACGGCGGGCATGATGAAGTAGGTGATGCCTCCGCCAGCGTTGCCCCAACCGCCGGCGAGGGCGTTGGCCGTGCCCACGATGTTCTTGTCGAAGAAGCCGGTGCACCAGACCTGGCAGGGCACGAAGGTCGCGCCAAGGATGCCGATGAAGAAGCGGGAGGCGTAGAGACCGTTGGCATCCTTGACGAGCGGGGCGAGGCCGATGGGCAGACAGCCGAGCAGGATCAACCAGGCGTAGACTCTTCGAGGCCCGAACTGATCGCACAGCGGGCCGGTGAGAAAACGGAGGAAGAAGGTCGCAGAGAGGGAAACAATGTTGGAGTTGGCGATTTGAGCTGGTGTCAGGTGGAGGTCCTCCTTGATGGTGACGGTCAACAGGGGGGGAAAGGTATACCTGCCCACTGTTAGCCACAACAACGCTTACAAATCTGCATAGCAACTTACCATGCCCAGAAAGCGAGCATAAAACCCAGCCAGGAGAAAAGAAACACCCGGCCATGGAGGTCAACGGGGTTAAGTAGCGGGACGCTTCTGGCCTTCCTGTTGATCGGGTTGACCTCAGGCGTCTTCCACATCTGGGCGATTTGAAAGCCCATCTTAAGAGATCTTGGCATCTCTAGACACGCTGCGTTGTTCGTTTGCTTCGGTGTTGATATGAGGAGCCCGGAAGAAACGGTTACGCTATCTGAGACTTGTTGTGTTGTTCATGTCACGGTTCTGTTCTCAAGGATGATGACGACTACCTCATATATATAACGAGTGCAGTATGCTCTTCACAACGAGGTTCAACGTGGTATCGAGATGAGCATCTCCGGACGTCGAAGCACGTTGCGCACAAGCTAACTCGATATGGAGAGGTTATCAGTGCCGTAAACCTGACTGGAGAGCCGATTCAGTGGAGATGCACGATGCCCCAGGGGACGGAGATGTCCCAATCGGCAAGCTGGTCTTATTCCCCGTGTTAGTCCGATAAGGACGGGAGAGTGACGGGAGGGGCAGGACGGCCCGCGAGCGTTAGGGATGGCAGCTCCTCCGGGGTTGTGGACGACAAGTCTTGCCTCAGTGGAGTTAAATAGAAAAGCTGAGTTTCAGTAGCTGAGTGTCCAGCGTTTACAACAGGAAGTCAGTCGGCCCTTGACGACGATTTGGGGATTTGCCTGAGTTCCGGTTTGATAATCTTCACGATGTTGTGTGAGCGTGCCCTTGGATTCCAAGCAAGTGAAGCAGAGACAATCCCGTCAGATCAGGATGCTGGTTTCCACTCGACGACGCTCGCTGGAGCTAATCGTTTTTCGGAGATGCTCATTCCTTTCTTGGATGTTCTGGTGAGCGTATTTGAACATTCCATGTCTCTGGAAACGCATAAGGTCGGTTCGGCTCCGGACAAGGTAGGGTACAAAGAGACAAGGTAGGGTACAGAGATAAGAAACCACAAGCCCGGCACTTAAAGACACGGCATTGCGCTGGAGGCACTCGCTTGATCGACACCACTAAGTGCTGCTCAAGCTGCGTGCGCCGGACCTATGATAAGCCGGCTCTCCCCCAGACAAATCGGACTGCTGCCGTTGGAGGCTGATTCTGGTGCCACGGGCGATAGAGGCCCAAAGGCCAAGGCTGAGATGCCTCAAGCACGCTCGATGTAGATTGGGGGTTATCAAGGAACGTGCCTGGCGCCAAGGCGGTTCTAGAGATAAGAAGGTCGCAGTGTTTCGAGGGTCGAAGAATGAATCTCCGCGGAGCAAACGGTGACTGCACGCCAGCAATATATAGCAGAGGCAATAAGGCGAGCTAGGCCCTAGGGTATCAGCCGTGGGGGGTCCGATAAGGTTAGATAATGTCGGATTGCCGTTTCTGGATCAAGACATGTGCGCAAGGCCATGGGACTATTAAAACGTGAGATACTGCACGTCGCCAATCAATTGGTTCTGATTCCCTCGGTGTACATGTTGGAGGAGAGAGAATCCACCGCCTCGGACGGGCGGAGTCAAAGGTTTCTCAGTCACTTGACAGAACAGAACGTCTCAATCGCAACAACCTCAGATTCATCGTCCCAAACATGCTTCAACCATGTTGGCCACCGAATTAGCACCAACAGCGTCAACTCGAACACCTTGAAAGAGGCATGTGGAATTTCTCCAATCCCAGAACTCGACGAGCACCGATTGCGACCAGACCTCCAGTTGCACGAGAGGCACAACTGTGCGGCCCGCTGAAGCGGTCCTGCCCGCCCCCGGTAGCGAGAAACCGGGTAGGCCAGCGAAACCAAAAGCCCAATGGGTGATGTTGTGAGGCCCGTTGGCCGAGTCACGGAAGCATCTCACAAGTATATGTACTGCATGGTTTCGAGTATACAAAAAAAAAGAATAGGGTTGTAAAAGATCAAATCTGCATTTTATCATCAGCATCCCATGCCTGCTCTCCTTGTTGTGTAAGTATAGGGTACGAGTACTTCACGTACTTACCTTGCTCATTGGCCATGGACCAACTCCAATGGCGTCCTTTGATGAGGTCACACGAGTCCGGTGTTCCATTCATTGGCGTCGTCCGATTAGTGATCAACCCGGCCTTACGATTCCGTTTCGTGTTTCTGGAATGCAACTATCCTGCCGGGTGGACAGTGACTGCGAACGAAGTTGAGGATGGGCGGATTGGCGTTCTTTGTCTAAGCACTAGGCCATAGTAGGTAAGAGGGGCAGTCAAAACATCGTGGAGAAGGAATTCCCTAGTGGGCTTGAGCTTCAGTCTGATCCAGGAATCCAGCGCCTGATGACTGAAGTGTTTGCAGTTTCAAGAATGGTCTCCAGAGCTGCGTGAAGTATAATGGATAATTGCGCCATAGCGTTTACGGGGAGAAAGGGATCTCAACAAGAGTCCAAACGAAACAAAACGCATCCACCTCTCTTTGTAACTAGCGTCTTGATTGGTGGAGCCCAAACCTGCATCATGTTATGCAGGAAAGATCCACTCGCAATTAAGGCTGCGACGCCGATTCCAGTTTCAACGTTTATTTTCGTCGAGAAGAGAATGTGTCACTTTGCACGAGAACAGTTGTGCGGAATAGATGATGTAAGATTGGACTGGGAGAGTGATACGAAGAAGCAGGAGAGACAAAGTATGTTGGTAGCAGGGACTTTAGCAGATTACTGATAGAATGATATCGCTAGGACAGTGGCAGAAAGTGTCCTGTGAGCTGGAAACTAATGGAGCGCATCTTCTCCTGAGTCGTCCTTTTTTTTTGCCACGTCCCAGCAGAGGTGACAAATAGTCCCTGACAACCATTAGTAGAAGCAAGGAATGCCCACCCAGTGGTTAGTACCCGAGCGTAAACAAATGAATGAAAATTCCAACGAAAAAGCGCAGCGGCAGTTGAGTTAAGTTACAGTCATGCTCATCATAGTCTGGCTAGCTCATGCATTTCTGTCTCTCCCAATACTTCGTATGTAGGGAGGGTTGTGATCGTGCAGGACTTTTATGCGACCAGGGATTGGCCAAGTTCAATGGTGGGGATCAGTAATGCCACGCTGTAATAACAGCCAAGCAAGCCATCACCACCACCTCAGCTCTGAGCTAGTATTCGCGGCCTTAGCCGCCGCTTGCAAAGGAGGGAACTAGGGATGCCCGACATAGCAATTACGACGTACGAATAATGCGACATCCAGTATGAAGACTTCCTTAGGTAAGGAGTCAAGGTAGGGATGCCGCAGCTCCGCGTCTTTGGCTGGTGAGTGGTCCAAACCTCGAACGCTGACCGCGCTGAGAGTGCCATGTTTCGTCCGGACCCATGGGCGGTGAACCTGCCATGGTGTGTGAACCGATGGGGTGGGTGACCCCCTTTTCCCATGCCTCGAGCCTGATCCCGGTCGACTGTGGGATGGAAATTACCTGCTGCAACTTTCCCAATTCCGTCAATGGTGATTGAGCCAATTGGAGCGGCCAGAGTACCAAGTTGCTGGCCACGAACACCCGACGGCACAGCAATGGATGGTCCCTGGATTGAACTTAAGTTACCGGTGATAGAGCACAGGACAGAGAGAGCACAGGACAGGACGCAGCACGCGCGCACGTACTACTGATAGTAGTAATCATCTTCGACGTAGCACGGAGACGAACCGTCCGCAGGGCAATGGAATAGGAGGAGAGCTGGCGTTGAGTTGAGCTGGACCCAGGCTCGTATTATACAACGTGGACCTCCTGCCACCTTTCAGGTACCGGAGCTACCTTGCTGCTGCACGTCAGCATTTCCAGATTTCAACCAAGACCACACCCATCTCCGTCGACATCACCACCATCACCACACATCACCAACACTATCCGCTGTCAGACGACCACCCACCACCCGCCACTGCTCCCCAAGCGACGACACCTGCAACCAGACACGCAAGCAGACGCGCCAACTAATTAATTAGTGACCGGCCTCCCGTGTTTCCCGCCCGAATCCGTCCCTACTACGGCCGTGGTAGCTTGTCCACTTCGTCTCCCCGCCCCCATTCCTCAGGCTGTCCCGTCGTCTGGTCTCGTCTTGGTTCTGCAGCGCCCCTGACCCGCGCCGTCGAAAGTTCTTGTTTCGATTCGCGCCTAGGCAGTTCTCGGCCGGGCTTCGAGCCTTTGCGGACTGAGCGCGGGTTAGAGCACTCCCAAAAAGCCCTTGGCGCGCGCATCATCCTTTGGCGGACAATCCCCGGTGGAGGTACGAAGTACGTATCCAGTAACTTGGTTCAATCTCGCCGCCTCTAGCCTTTGGCTTTGCTGCCCGCCTGGGCTGTTACTAGACCCTGTACGAATACCCGCCGCCCATCCACTACACCCTCTTTGTCCCTGTTCCTTCACCACCAAACCCCCAGTTTCTTGTTTCTTGTTCTTGCGATGCTCGACTCTGTCGTCGTCGGCTCTTGATTGCTTTAGTACCTTCCACCGGTGTCCCAAGTCGTCGCTAGCCCTCGACTCTGTCGCCTCGCGCTTGCCTCGTCTTGGCTTGTACGCCGTCTTGTCTTGTCTTGTCTTGTCTTGTCTTGCCTTGCCTTGCCTTGGCTCGTCTCGTCCCTCGCTTGCCCTCGATCCGTTCCGCCTCTGTCCCGTCGTCGTCCCGAAGCCCTCCCACTACCTAACTTTTTGCGCCACACTCTGATCTGTCATCTAACGATACGACCTCGTCCAAGACATCACCTCCATGCCATCGAATCATTGACCGGCCGGCTGCCGACCCCAAAAAGTTCATCTGCGAGTTTATCTACGTGCTCATCCCGCGTGCTCATCCGAGTTGGGCCATCCCCAACCCAATTTCTCGACTGCGTCGCGACCCCAGGCACGATCGCCTCGACGTGCTCGAGCGCAACTCCATTGGTAACACAACCCCACAAACTTTACGATACCGAGAACCTCCTGCTTCAGTCCGCCTTCTAAGCGACAATGACAACCCACGCCATCACTGCCCATGGCCCTGATGTCCGGCAGGGCGCCGTGACGCCAACCTCGATGACCTACCGCCCCATGGCTGGATCGCCAACCCTCACGAACCCGGACATGATCCTGCCCGACTATCCTGACTATGGTCGCTCCGACTCCCCCGATGACCGTTCGCAGTCGCCCCTCATGATGTGGAACAACACCCAGATTGGCGACGTGCAATTCCACCTGCCACCACCTCAAACCTCATTCATGACCAACTCCATGTCCCCTTCGACCCCGATCATATACGGAAATGGTACAATGCTGTCGGATATCGGTGAGGTCACGGAAGTCGAAAGCGTTGTTGGTAGAGGCCCCCGACGCGCTTCGTCGCACTTGTCAGTCCAGAGCGAAGAAGATGCTGCGCTCCGATCGTCACCTACCATGGGGCTACCGCGCATGAAGACGAAATCCATGATCCCGTTACGCGAGAGGAGGGATTCCCTAGAATCCACCAGCACAGTCAGGACCCAAGATCACAATGCCCCATTCGCCGATTTTGATGATGCGGTAAGCGTTGACGACGTCAACTTCCAGGGTGACGACGAGGAGAGCATGGCCTCCTCATATGTAGAGGGAACTCCTGCGCAAGTACCTGTCCCTGTGCGGAGGCCGGAGAGACAGGTGTCGGGCGATAAACGATATTCTACAAACTCGATAAGTGATAGGGCTGAGCAAATTCTTGCCAACGCTAAGAGGCGATTAACGGTGAGATACGGCCAGTCGACCTATTGTTTCTTGTGCTCATGATACCGCAGACTATGGAAGGGAACCTCTCGAGAGCTAGGAGCTCACTTTACTATACGCCTGCCTCCGATGGCTCGACACCATCACCACCCATTGTCCGACCCGCCACATCCTTCCGAGAACCTACTGTGCCAACGTCCACTGGCCACTCGAGGAACTCGAGCGAAACGAACTTTCAAAATCCCACCGCGTTTCCGCTGCGATCGGCCAGCGCGCTGGGAGCTGCTGGAGGTTATCGCCAGCCGTTGACCTCATCAAGGAGCGCCGATGCCTTGGGCCGCCACAAGCCCTCACACCACCCTTTGGATACGAATCTCGAGTCGTTGAGTGAAGACGAAGATTACACGGACGCCAACAGCACCCCGAATGGCGACTTGCGTAGTCCAACCTTTGGATATGCCACCGATAAGGAGGTTACTCGATCTGTCTCGGTAGCGCAGATGCGCGACCTGAAAGGTCAGATGAAGGATCTCAAGGGCAAAATCTCCAGTTTGAAGGAACAGGCACGCGCCGACAGCATGAAGCGCCGCAGTCTGCAAAGTCTAAGGACGCCGAGCCCCTTTACCCACTCGAGGTGGGACCAGGGAGTAATAGAACAGCGAAACACAAATAGCGCAGACCCGGAAACTGTGCCCTGGCAAGCTGCTTGGAATACAGGCTTGGCGCCTGCTGATTTTGGGGTTGAGAAACCCTCACCAACTTATCAGGAGATAGCAGCCGCGGAGGTGAAAGCGGAGGGTGAAAACGAAGAGGTGGCGAGTGTTATACATGACGATGCTCCCGACACCACCCCCAAGGCTTCCCTTG
Organism: Neonectria magnoliae; assembly: GCA_037954305.1. Classification (NCBI taxonomy): domain Eukaryota; kingdom Fungi; phylum Ascomycota; class Sordariomycetes; order Hypocreales; family Nectriaceae; genus Neonectria; species Neonectria magnoliae. The sequence goes on along the minus strand of JAZAVK010000067.1, from coordinate 198,809 downwards.
AAACCCCCACCGAAGAGAATGTACTCAACAGGGTAGAGTCACCCAAGCTGGACCTGACCGAGAAAGCGGATGAGCCGATCGAACAGGGCGACGAAGACCAGCGAGCGGTCGTTGACGAAGCTCAACCCACCGAAGAAGTCGGCTGGGAAGAGGGTGAGAGACCAGAGCAAGAAGAATTAGACGAGACTGAGGATAGCGACCAACCGGAAACTGTTGACGAATTCGTCGAGGAAGAGGAGCAGGATGGGGATTTCAGCGATTACGGAAGCGAAAGCGGCGAGTCGCTATATCACGACACCGTCCAGCACCCCGTTTCTCACGAGGACCGTGAGGACGCATTCGACTACGAGCACTTCTTTCTTCATTCGGCAATGGGCACTATCCGACAACAGCGGCTGGGCAGAAGAGACAGCTCGGCGAGCGTCAGCTCGGAAGACTCAGTTGAGACGACCAGGGGCCCTATCCTAGATCGACCACGGAGATCCAGCAACGACACCATGTCGTCTGTGAACTCGTTTGCCACGGCTACCGAGGGACGCTCGAGTCGGACCTCGACGCTCCAAGATGAGACGATTGAAACAACGATCGAAACCCCCGACATGTCAGACGACTCGGATGAGCCCCCGACGTCTAAGCGAACGACGTTTGGTGGGTTCGAGTTCCCGCGTCCCAAGCACAACTCGGGCGATTTCCATCAACCCCAAACCCGACGAAGCACGGTCGTACACCGACCGTCTCAGAGCGAGAGCGTACCTTCGCATCGGCCTTCCGTTTCGTCATTTGAGTCGACGGGCACCAACCGAAGCTTCCCGTTGATAAACAAGGCCAGAATGAATGGAGGAGTGCTGACTCCCGGGGGCTCGCCGGACCGCGAGCTGGAGCAAATTTCCGAGTGCCTCATGCATGAGACTTCGGCTGCGTGCGAGAAAGAGAGTGGCGGGGCTGACGGTCATACGCCTGCGGTTCACTTGCTCCCCAAGGAGGACCAGGCGATGGTGGAAAGGCTGGTGGCCAGCCTAGGGAGGTGTGTTCTGGGATTAACGGAGGTATCCAGGGCGAGCACGGAGTCTCGCATGTACCGACGACGTATCGAGACGGCGCGGCGCATCCTAGACGGACTAGAGGAGTAATCGGGGCAACATTTCACCTGGGAGGTCTTATATGAGAACAAAAGCGGCTACTACGGCGTCAATGGGTCTCGGGCGCTTCGTTCCATACAGCGGGTATTGCAGCGAACGACGGCGGTGGTTTGAGATTAAACTGGAGGTGCATTTGTCTTCGGTTAGACATAGTCCATGTTCGATACCCTTCTATCCACTTATGTCTTTGATAACTTGTCTTGAGAGCGTGCTTGTACTTGACATGCTCGGTTGTGAGGTTTGAAGATTGCGAGATTCTTATTGGTTACGGATTGGCCGTGAATGACAAAGTTTGGTAGCAGCGTAACATGCAATATCGAGTTGACCCTGAATGTCATCGGAGAAGCGGCCCGTCGACACCCAGACATGCAGCTACTAGCATGGATGGTGAAAAGGGCTTGGCTGCTGAGTGAGAGTACAAAAGGATGAGGGGAAGCTGCTGCGGCAGTCTGACAAAGTCACCGTCAAGCTGCCTCTTCAACAAGGACAAAGAGTGATTGTGCAAGAGAAAGAGAAGTAGAAGAAGCAGCATTTCTTTGTGTGATTTTTACTGAATCCATCGTGGGTTTCTTTCTTCTTTCTTCTTTCTTGCTGGAGCTTGGATCTTACTCAGCCCACGCACGCACGCGCGCACGTACTCGCCGTCTATCATTCGTTCATTCACCGAGCAAACAAAACACGTCTTCGACAATGGACGTCACCAATTACTGGCTCATCGACAAACTGCAGGCGTCTCGTGAGTCTATTTGCCCCCTTCCAGACCCCTCCTTGTTCTTTCTCTTCAAATTTTCCCCTTGTCTTCTTTGGCGACCTGTCGTCGCGATGTTACTCCCCTGGAACCCGGGGTGCCACCGCCCACGAGCGTAAGGCGCCCGGCCGCTGTAAAAATAAAAAAATAAAAAAAAACCGCCACGCGACTTTGACTGCTTCCCCCACCGCTTCCCAGCTTTCTCCAACTTGCCGTCCTCCCTATCTTCCTTAGCACGGCCAAGCTCCCTCTCCTCCACGTCATACATACACACACACTCTGAGAGCGGCCATCATGGAATCGCCCTCGCTGACCACGCATCTGCTCTCAGCCTTCCTGCCCGCCGACCTCGTCGACTCCATCCACACGCACGTCCTGCACCCGCACGCGCCGCTCCAGGTGCTCAAGCGCAACGCCATCATCCAGGCGCAGCGGGCCTTCAACGCCGCGTGGCCGCTGGTGCAGCCGCTGTTCGAGCGCCTGCTGGACGCCATGGCCGAGAACCAGGGCCTCGTCGGCGTCATCGCCTCGCTGCTCGTCCTCGCCACCGTCCTCGTCGTTCTCAACTGGATCCGTCGTTTGCTGCTCTGGTGGACACGCCTGACCCTGCGCATCGTGTCGTGGGCTGCCGTCATCGCCGCCGCCGCCTGGATCTGGGACCGCGGCGTCTTCACTAGTGCCCGCGACGTGGCCGTTGTCGGCGGCAAGATCGTCGGCTACCTGGCGCTGCTCAAGGACGTCTGGGTCGACGAGTATAACCGCTACGAGGCGCAACAGGGCATGGGCGGCGCGCCGGGTCGGAGCTCGGGACGGTGAGGGCCTTTGGAGGGCCTTGGCAGGGAAGGATGAAGAGGAGACGGATCGATACCACGACGACAGATTTACGACATTCGCGAACGGAAACATAATAGGAAAGGGTTGGGAACACTACGACAACCGAACGGCGTCAGCTACGAGCGATGAGCTATCATGACGGGCTGTCGGGACGAGCTGATATGATGAGCCATGAGGAGCCATCAATATGGCGTGCAAAGAGATGGAGAACAGGACAGAGCACAGCCCGTGACACAGCAGGGAAGATGCACGAGCTTTCGTGCTTGATCACATTACGTCTTTAGATTCTGAGACGTGGATATCAACGCCAGCGCTATGCAATACCATAAAAACCCCCAAGCAAATACCCACCCCCTACACCCGATATCATTTACCCTTTTCTTTTTGCCAAAGGAAATAAAAAATTCAAGAGCGGAAGCGCACATCATCAATCCTGATCCTCATACTCTTCGTCGTTTGGCTCCTTTGGGTCTTGGGCCTCGTGGAACTGAATGCAGTCGTCAACGTGACTCAAGATGGAAGCAACACTGTCCTCATTCGTCACATCCAGCTTCAAGTAGTTGATCATGCTGAAGCTCTCAATCAGACCCGCGACGGCGCGGTTCAATCGCCGGAAACTAGCGCCCTTCATGACTTGGTCCTTCTCATCTGCTGGCCGCGACTCGTCGTCTTCGGCCTCGGGACCCTCAGTTATCCGCCTCGCGCGCTCCAACGGGTCGTCGTCGAGGAGGCCCACGTCGGGGGTGAGGAAGCGTTTCATGTCCTTCTTCTTGACCTGACCCTTGACGAGGTCCATTTTTGACAAGACGTTTATGTGGGGAACTTCGAGCATGAGCATGGCACTCATGGCGCTGAGGGTTCCGGAGAAAAACTTGGCGCGATCAACGACGAAGGTGGCTTCGAGGAGGTAGATGGCGGCCATGCGGATGTCGAGGGAGCCCGGCTGGGAGAGGAACTTGACGAGAGCGGGGAGGATGGGGACATGGGTGTAGAGCTCGATCTGTCCAGGCATGTCGAAGATGATGAGGTAGTCCTCACTCAAGGAATCGAGGGCCTCGGTCAGCCAGTCGAGGTTCTCCATGAGGAACTCGAAGCAGTAGATGAGGCCGCCATTGGGCCCGAGGCCCACCTCTTCCATGGCATCCTTGAGGGAGATGAGCTCCTTGATGTCGAGGTCGGGGGTGTGCTCGAAGGACTCGGCGGCGGGGTCGAGGTTGACGTAAAAGGCGGAGCGGCGGTTGAGCTGCAGGTGGGTGATGAGGGCGGCGCAAAAGGTGGACTGGACGGAAGCAAGGGCGGGTTAGCAGCTAGCACGCAATCGAGGAGGCTGATGTCCTGTATTGTCGAATCTGGATGGGTGAATGGTGCGATACGACGACTCGCAGGTGTATGCGTGTATGTGTATGCGCACAGGCGTGGGTGTGTAGGTTTGTGTGCGCGTTCATGTGTGTGTGTGTGTGTGTATAGGTGTGTATGTGTAGGAGGAGTCTGTATGTCTGTCTGCACGTACCTTGCCCGCCCCCGCGGGGCCCATGACCATGGCACCGAATTTGCTCATGGTGACGGATTGAAGGATGAAGGATGAAAGATGGAGAATGAAGAGAGCCTGCCGTCTGTGGCAAGAGGTGGAGTATCGGAAATAAGGCCCACCAGGCAGGGTGACGAGGTGAAGCTCGGTGAGCACCGGAACCAAAGGCAAGGACCTAGGATTAAGCAAAAGTACTTTGTACAGTGCAGACAGGCGCAGGCACAGGCACTGACACAGGAAAGGTAAGACCCCTGGAAGGTCGGGTCGCAATAGCGGGCAGAAGACGCGAAATGCAACGAGGCTGGCGGCTTGGTGAGGAAAAAATGGTGATGGAGTGACGTGAGAGTGGTGGGAAAGATTGGCATGGAGGTGGGGTAAAGAGCTGAGAGAGAGAGAGAGAGAGAGAGTTGACTACGACTGGTTTCTTTCTGCCCCACTACGGTATCAGGAATACTTGTGCGTATTCGAACCTAGCAATGTGTTGACTTCTTCTTCGAGCCTTCTTTTAGGTAAGTTTACTAAAGTTGCCGTACGCTATCAAGAAAGTTTCCCATGATTATCGCCCGCTGCCCTTATTAGCATACGTAGCCCAACTGTCTACCCCAAGAGACTAGAATCCCAAGGGTCCGATGCCGATTACGCTGAACCGGTCCAAGCGCACGTGTCTGGAAGGCGGTCAGGGGACTGGCTGGCCCTAGTAGCTCAGGGCCTAAGTATGGATATGATGGCCCAGCAAGTCTCCGACCAGTCTCCGACCAACCAGCAAAGCGCCCTGGCTTCTCCCAATTGTCCCCGACTCTCCGTGAATGCTCCGTTTTTTTCTTCTTTCTAGGAACACATTGCTCTAGCGCGGACGCCGGAGGGAGGGCCCGGACACCGTGGGCAACATTGTTGGGCCTGGTAACGGTTACCCGGCTCGCAGGTAGTCATAGAGTTGGCTGGGGCGGGAAGCCGATGGCGCAATTCTGCCGCAAATTTCGGCGTCCGAGAAGCGGTTTTTTTTTTCTTTCGTCGAGTTACCCCTCCCCCTCCATTGACCAACGGCGCCGATGGCTTGCCGCCCGGCGATGGTGGAGTACCTGTTCCCGCGGCCGTCATCCACTGCACTGCCGAGTACTGCTTTATCGAAGGCGAGCGCTGGGACAGCCGCACCGACTACCGGTTGAACAAGACAGGTTTTTTTTTTCCTCTTCTCTTCTTCTCCCGCGCTCCCTTGCCTCCCCCTGGGCTGGGGCACTGGCGTTTTCCCGCCCCCCCTGCCCTGCAGACTGTACTGTACCTTGGGTGGTGAACAAGGCTCGAGGCCTGAACGGTACAAGGGCCGGTACGCTGCACGGGGAATTCAATGTACCTCGACGGGCCAGGCAGTACTTGCGCAGTCCAGTCGGGGTCTTGTAGCATCGCTTTTGTAGTCAATCGAGCATCGATTGTACAATCCGATACCACACTGACAGCCCAGAGTACAAGCCCAATCCCATTCCATCCATGGTGGGCCGCCTCCCGCCTCCCGCCCTCAGGCTGTCTCTGATAAATCCTGCAACCTGAGTGCGTTACCGTATTCGTACATCCCCTCCGCCTTTTCTATCCTTCACCTCCCCCCATCTTTTCTTCTTGCATCCTCGCATCTTACTTCTCTTTCTTCCTCAGCTTCCCTCTTCATCCATCTCCACCTGTGGTACGTCTCCTCCGAAGCCCTCAATTCCTCAATCGCCCGACTCTTGCTGCTCGTCCTCATCCATTGTTATCGTCATTGTCCTAGTTCTAACCACCATCATATTCCCAGTGACTCCCCGCTCCGTCACCACATAAAAGGCCTTTTTGCCTCGCTTCTTCGTCTACCTCGCTTTCTCCCTCCCCAATTCTCACAATGTCTGCTACCAACGGTACCAACGGCACCAACGGCGTCCACGCCGACCCCGTCAGCTGGACGCACTACAACGAGGGCTCGTTCCTGTTCACTGTATGTTTTCACACCCCACCAACCAACCCCGCGATGCACAGTCATGATGAGTGCCGAGGCATTCCTTACCAAGAGATTTCCCGTCGCTAACCGTCGCCCAGTCCGAGTCCGTCGGTGAGGGTCACCCCGACAAGATCGCTGATCAGGTTTCGGATGCCATCCTCGATGCCTGTCTCGCCGAGGACCCGCTCTCCAAGGTTGCTTGCGAGACTGCCACCAAGACCGGTATGATCATGGTCTTCGGCGAGATCACCACCAAGGCCAAGCTGGACTACCAGAAGGTCATCCGTGGAGCCATCAAGGATATCGGTTACGATGACTCCTCCAAGGGCTTCGACTACAAGACCTGCAACGTCCTCGTCGCCATTGAGCAGCAGTCCCCCGACATCGCTCAGGGTCTTCACTACGATGATGCCCTCGAGCAGCTCGGTGCCGGTGACCAGGGCATCATGTTCGGCTATGCCACGGACGAGACCCCAGAGCTCTTCCCCCTCACCCTCCTCTTCGCCCACCAGCTGAACGCCGCCATGTCCGCCGCCCGCCGCGACGGCTCCCTTCCCTGGCTCCGACCCGATACCAAGACCCAGGTCACCATTGAGTACCGCCACGACAACGGCGCTGTCGTCCCCCAGCGCGTCGACACCGTCGTCGTCTCTGCCCAGCACTCTCCCGATATCAGCACTGAGGAGCTCCGCAAGGCGATCAAGGAGAAGATCATCAACAAGGTCATCCCCGCCAAGTACCTCGACGACAAGACCGTCTACCACGTAAGTACCCTCCGGCCCGCACTCGGATGCCATTTCTCGAAACTAACGCATGTTTTTAGATCCAACCCTCTGGTCTCTTCATCATCGGTGGTCCCCAGGGTGATGCCGGTCTGACTGGCCGCAAGATCATCGTTGACACCTACGGTGGCTGGGGCGCTCACGGTGGTGGTGCCTTCTCCGGCAAGGACTTCTCCAAGGTTGACCGATCTGCTGCCTACGTCGGTCGCTGGATCGCCAAGTCCCTAGTCCACGCCGGCCTTTGCCGACGTGCCCTCGTTCAGCTCTCGTACGCCATTGGTGTCGCCGAGCCCCTCTCCATCTACGTCGACTCGTACGGCACCTCTGAGAAGAACTCTGACGAGCTTGTCGAGATCATCCGCAACAACTTCGACCTCCGACCTGGTGTCATTGTCCGTGAGCTGAACCTTACCCAGCCCATCTACAGCCAGACGGCCAAGAACGGCCACTTCGGCACCAACCAGAGCTTCAGCTGGGAGCAGCCCAAGGAGCTCAAGTTCTAAATCAACTCCATAATGTTTTTGGAGGAAAGAGAGTATTCAACAGCTCTCTGCAAACATTCAACCTAGATGTTTAATCAGTCTATTTCATCAGGCAACTTCAGGCGGCGTACGGTTCTCAACGAAACCTTTGTAACTCCCACCGGAAAGGGAGGGGCGGTTTCCGGCATCTGATTTCATTTATTCCAAACGTGGGAAATTTTTCATGATATACCAGGCACGGAGTGGGCGTCTTTCAACAAAGACAAAATGGGGCAAACCTGCATTTGTGAGGCGAAGCAAAAAAGGTCAAAGACTTGCATTTTGACGATACCCTTGTGAAGGGGATGAAGAGATACGAGACGCATGCATGATCCTGGCGTTTACGGGGAAACAAAAGAATTTCAACATCTTTTCTTTCCTGGTTCTCTAGCCGAGCCAATGCAGTCAGCTAGGCAGAGGATGATGGAGCCATCTGGAGACCATTCCGAAGTTGGAGATGGAGATGGAGGGAACAGCTTGAGGCTGTGATAGAGTGGCCCCGTCGATACGGTAGCTAGAGACAAGGAAGAACCCAGAATTCGGGAAACACTTGGACTGTGTCTGTGACTGTACTTTTCATTGTGGCATTTCTTTATCTCCTGGTGGGAGTATTAGACTCGAGCTTCGGAACTGGAATGCTGACTATCAAGGTTGTTCAGCCCGCAGAAACTCGAGCAATACGAGGGCACATGATGGCAGGTGGCGTCCATCTAAGACAATTCCAGCGCATTGATGCCACTCCCCAACACCACAAGGGACTGATCATTTGATTTCCCTTGGGTTTGATGTGACGAAAATGGAGGTGGCCTTTGGTAGGCGCTAGCTTACATCGAGTGTACCGCGTTCCATACGCAGCAATGTCAGTTGCTCGCTTCCAACGGCCAATGGATGGCGGTTCACAGCAGAGGAATACATATGCGGCAGGTCACACAAGATGCTGAATAGAAGCCGGGACAAACACGCGCCGTAAGATGACGCGGTCAAAGCGGCGTCCGGAGTCCGAAATATGGGGCCGATTCGGCGTGGTGTTCGGCCGGGCAGACAGGGCAAGCCAGCGAACGGTAAGCGAATGCTTGCGAATGCCCTCGAATGAAGAATGGAAAGAATCGCGCGAAACGGGTCTGGAAACTCTCCGTGGACCTGGCTTGCGTCTTATTGCTTATTCATCGTCCTGGCGGATAATGCCTGGCCAAGCAAGCATTGACCCAGGAGCGGACATCGGACATATGGTGATGTAAGGCCGATGGATGGCCTTCCCCCCCCTTTCACTCGGAGACACAGTCAAAGGACTATTCATCACCGTCGAGACACCGCTGCTCTCGATAAGGTGGTGCTTGAGAAAGTTCAACAGCCGACGGTGCATTGCCGGTGTCTTCGAATAGGTACCCGCGAAACCGTCGACTTCCGAGCCACGAACTCAACGTTCCGATTGAGACGACGGAACGAGCATCAGGGCACGAGCACATCACGTGGAGGCGGGGGGCAAAAAGAACATTCTTGTCCTGACTGTCAGACAGGAGGCTGGAAGTGTGGCAGGCAAAGGGTCGGCAAGAGTTACCTGCCAAGGGAGGCTCAATGCCAGTTGCTGGCGAGAGTTGTTCAGCCAAGGACGCCTCGCAGTGTATGTCCACGCCGGCCTATTCGTCGGCCCTCGTCCGCAGGGTTGCCCGACCCCGTGTCTGAATAGGTCTGTGGCGGCGGCAGCTGGACGTGATATGATGATGTGATGTATGTAACGGCGGGTTTGACGCACAAGTTTCAGCCGGTCCTCGTTCCTTTTTCTTTTTCCTTTCCACGCCTTCCCCTTCACCGCGTATTCACCTTGAGGACCAACGGAAGATCTGAGACAGAGACGTACACGCTACTGCAGAGGGCATCTCTGACCTGCCCTTGCTCGGCGCGCGTGGACAGTAGGTTCGTGACCCAGTGATACGGTAATCTTGACGGATCCGGGCCCATTGCTGTCCGGGAGGTCCATGATATGATGGATGGAAGGGCACCACCAACTTCCGCGGTGTGGGTGCTATACATATCCGACAATAGGTTTGATCTGGCGTCGGCAGTTTCGCACCTCCTCAACAGCCGTCGGAGAGTAGAAGAAATGTGACAGTTGGGAAGGAAACTCGGAGCAGCGATGATCAGGCCCCGTCCAAGCCAGCAAGCCCACAGACGCAATAGCAGCCACTTCAAGTTGCTGCCCCCCTCTAGGAACGCCCGTTCATCGGAAAGGTACCATGATCAACCCACCTTGACGAACCCAGCCTCCTTTCGGAAAGTGGCCCCTTAGAGTTTCCACTTCCTGGGCTGGGCTCGTTTCCGGCGACTCTCTCTTTTTGAGAGCGTAACCGAGGGTTTGGTCTGGCGTTCCTCGGTCCGCTCTAGACCATGGTAATGCCCGCCGCGCGTGTCCGCCGCGGCTTTCCCTCAATGAGTTCGCGCGAGAGAGTCGCTGCAGGTCCACAGGCTAAGAGACAACTTAGGACATGACAAACAGGAAAACAGCAGAGAGTGGAAAGAGAAGGCCAAGCCGGCAAAGAGAGTGAGAACCAAGCCCCTTACTTTTGCGTTTGGGTGTCCTGGGGCTTCTGTTGTCGCCCGTGTAATGTCTCTGAGCACACACTCTTTTCTTTTGTTTGCATTATTCTGTGTTGTCTGTGGTTCTCGGAGTCCATTTCGGAGATATTGATGACCCAACGACGGAACATTATTCGGAAGTGACGTGTCAATGATACCATTTGGTATTGTTCATCGGAAACGTTTCATGATCTGTCGGTGAGCGAGCCACGAACCAACACGGATGATGAAGAAAGGCGCATAGAGTGCGAATAGTTCCGTAGTCGAACACATTGTCGGATGTGGGAGGGGCGTGTGAACGTAAGGCTGGGGGAGTGTGGATGTGGAAATAGAGTTGTTTATGACAGAACCAACGATAAGGCGTTTTCTCCATCCAGACCACCCACACATATCCCATCCATCGACAGTGCTAACAGAACTTTCAACTGTATTGTTTGAAAGGTTTTGCGAAAATGGCACGCGGGCCTCGTTCTATGGTGGGAGAGTAAAATGAGCCCCCGCCCTGAGATGAGGGACATCTGCCTTGGCAGTATTTCCGAAGCCCTCGTCTGTTGTCTGCTCCGTGAGGTGACGGATACCGACAGCAACTAGCTACGTGCCGTTGGCCGCGCTCATCAGGTTAATCACGGGGGGGTTGTCTGTTCTCCCCGTCAGAAAACCGGCGTCTGTCAGGTCCCGAGCAAGGCTAGCTCGCGAATCCCAGCAGACTGGGAGAAGGACGGGGCCTTCCCGGGACGCCATTGAGAGGCGCGAGCGCGTGCGGCCGGGACCCGAAGATGATCGGAGAGGAGGCCAGCGGATGGAGAGCTCGGGAGGAGTAGTGTGAAAAAGGGCTTCCCCGAGCGGATGGTTCGCGCGGTCGGTGCGTCCTGGCTTGGCTGAGCGAGAGGGAGCGAGCGAGACGCGAGATGGCTGACGCCGCGAATTGCGCGGGTGGTGGTGGAGTGAAGCATGCAGGTGAAATGTGAGGGCCTCTTGAATAGCGGCAGGCAACAGCGTCAAAAACTCTGCGTGTGCCGATGTCCCGACAGCTGATGGAGGAAGAATGACGAGACGGCCAAGTTGGGCGGGTGATGACGAGATGACGAGGCGGGCGAGCGGCGTGTGGGGGTGACGGAGGGTCTGGAAGCGGGAGGGCAGGAGTCTGGAGCTGAATCATGGAGTCACGTCCGCATTATTGAGCTTCGTCTAGGGAGCAACGGAACGAAAAGGAGGGAGTGCTTCGTGCGTATTGTTTTCCAGTTGGTGTTGCCATGATTGCGCGGGCCGTCGAAATGAGGTTGGGCCAGCGGGGCCGACAGCGGGTCCGGGGGCGCGGGCGCTAAGCCCGAAGCGAGCCTCAATAGGCAGCCGACCAGCGCCGGCCGAGTTCGGGGGCGGCGCCCCAAGTCGACAACAATAGAGTGCTGTTTGAGGACAATAGGAAGCGTGGCGCCAGCCATACCGCCGGAGTGGATCCCATCCCCCACCCCCGGCGCCGGGCACCTCCTTGAGCCTGCACGCTTTCTGAGCCGCACACCACCCTGCCCTGCCTTGGCTTTGCGTCACCGACATGCCGCCGCCGCCTGGAAACGAGGACAATAGGATCTCCCCATGATAGGCCGGTGCCTGCTGGGGAGGCGTGTCTCATGTTGATGCGAGCTAATGTGTGTTGGTTTGTATTGTGTCTCTCTCGGCGTCTTGCGCACCTCCTTCTCCCCTTTCTTCTTTCTTTTCTCATCTACCCTGCCCCTCGGGTTTCCCCTTTCTGTCTATTCTCAACCTTGTCAATAGAGCAGCCATGTCTCTCCCGGACGTCACACAGAGCAGCTTCATTCGCCACGGCTTCTCCGCCAATGTGACATCTCAGTTTTCCCTGGTCACGAACAAACGGGCGCCCACCGTTCCCCCCTCCCCTTCTCCCCCCAGAGCCCAGATTCTGATAGATTTTGCTTCTTGGTGTTTTGGGGAGGGGAAGCTCATCGTCGTTCTTCAATTAGTTCCCAGAAGGGGGGTGGCTCGTTTGCTCATAGAACCGGATTGGACATCCAACGCTTTCCCAATGGAAGTCTGTTCGCACACCAACTCCCTTTGCGCATTTGCCGACAAGCCAGACCGGTCGGCAAAAACAAGAACAAAAAAGAGGAAAAACACCTGCCACTATCCGTGTTCTGGGCACAATACACTCACGCGGAAAGCTACTGCATGAATAGACAGGCAGTCATCCGGGGGGGAGGGGGGCGTGAAGGGGAGTATCTCCAGTGCGAAGCGACCCGCCATTCTCTTCCCATTTCCTTATTCCCCCATTCCGCGGGGGATGGTCATGTTTGAATGGGAGGCCCTGGCGTCGGTGGTGGAGGGGGCGTGTCGGACGCCGAGACGCCTCCATAGGGCTTTTCCATGGCGCCATGTTGCCTCTCGGCCGGGAGGAATGAAGTTGACGACTGAATCAAGAGCAGTTTGTGAATACAGAGGTTAATTGGGCTTTTTGGTCAAGCGCTCACTCACTCACACACGGACACACACACCCGTTGGAAAGCCCTCCGTGGCCTACGTTCCGTCGGAAATGATGGCTGTGAATGTGTCCCTGCCTCCCCATTGAGCAAAGGTGCATGTCTTGCAGACACACACACAGAGACTCACAATCACACACAAAACAGAACCAACGCACGCGCTTCTCGCCCACGGCTACGTGATCAGAGGGGGAAAAGGAAGAGAGAGAAAAAAGCCCGATTGTAGGTCAATGGGGCGATGTATCAGATCAGGCATTACAATAAGTTAGCCACCTGTTCGGTTGCCACTTTTCAGAGTCAAGACATCGCAATCACACCCCCTCCCTAAAACTACGTCTCGTTTGTCTAACTTTACCCTTCCCTCCCGCCTTAATTCTAGGTCCTCATTTACATCCACGCTTTCGGGTGGCGCAATACTCTTGGCTACCTATCCGCTTCTCCTTACCCATTGTGTCAACGGGTCCACACCTCGTCGTCGTGTACACCAGCCGTGGTTGACTCGTAGGATATCTTTATATATCCTCACCTGTCCCCTCTCTCGCCAACTGTTCCCTCTCTCCTCATCAACAGTTTCCTAAACTGCAATCTTCCTTCCAAGGACAACCTGCCTTGCCTTGCCTTGCCTTGCCTTGTCTTGACCTTCGTCTTCACAATATCTTCCTTCTGTTGAAGCATCACTCCTCAACTTCCACTTCTACTCTCTCATATCACATCCACTCTCCATCACCACCTACCACCGCACTTCTTTAAATAGTCAATATGACGCTCCCAAACACCACCAACGAGTCTCGAGCCGCCGTCGCCAAGGACAACACTCGCACTTCTGCTACTGGTACTCCACCTCCTCCGGCCTACACTCCCCGCAGAGCGGATTTGGCTGCCCTCACAGCCAGAGCCATCCAGGCGCGACACCCGATGTCCAACGTCGCCGAGGTGCTCCAACGAGGCGGAACCCTCCAGACAACCCTTCTTGGCTCCGCCGCCGCCGCCGCCGCCGCCGCCGCCGCCGCCGATGAGGACCCGGACAACTCGCCCATCTACCTTCGCATTAACACCGCGGTCACCGTCACCCGCAGCAACAATGTCGTTTGCCTCGCCTCCAACCCCTCTGACCAGGCCAACGCCATCGCCAAGGCTGTCGTCGAGGCGCTGCACAAAAATAGCGCAGGCATGTGCGGCATCCCCATGATCGACGAGAACGGCTGTCCTCGGCCGCTGCGCATTGAGGTCGACGCCGGGCTTTCCGTCGAGGGATCCGGAAACATCATCGGCAGCCAGGACCTGGTTGTGAAGGCGCTTGAAGAGCGTAACGCTGAGAGCTCTGGTAACGCTGCGGGCTCTAGTGGCGCTGCAAGCTTTAGCAGCGCTGAGAACTCTGGTCGACGAGCTCGTGTAGAAGACGATCAGGCCGACGAGGAGAACCCTGCGAAGCGCCAGCGGTCAAGCGAGTAATGGCATTGCCATGCCATCTGCTAACTGCAGACAACCGCTCGCTGTTGTGTTAGCACCAAGACTTCGCGGAGAAGATGCGTTGATACATCTCCTTTCATGCCCTGGTGAAAGGCGAGACATGTTTAGTTGTTACTTGCATGCATCTTTACGAGTGCACAGAAAACGATTGCTGCGCTGGGTATTCATGGTGGTTGTCGGTTGATCAGTGGGCCACTTTGATACGGCCTCATATTAAAGGTCAACACTGACGGCTGGGCATTCATCCTTACAGCCTGTATTTTTCTTTAAATTGATTTCACTTGTTCTTTCTTTCTTTTTTTGAGAAGCCAAATTGCAGTTGGATCGGTGCCTGGCCATGTCGGTAGAACGGAAAGGACTTGATGATGGCGGTGCTGAAAAAGGAAGGACAGGAAACAGGAAGGCACGGAAGGGGCGGCGGGGATAACTTGGGGTAACACCGGGCCAGGCCCAGTGATGAACTGATGAAAAAGAAACCTCCAAATCATTTACTTTTCTTACACACAAGCAATTGAACTCTTTTTGTCTGTTTTCTTCATCTTAATCTCCATCTCCATCCACGTGCCGTTCTCCTCTCTCTCTCTCTCTCTCTCTCTCTCTCTCTCTCTCTCTCTCTCTCTCTCTCTCTCGTGTCTTTCAACTGGCTCCACCGACGGCTCTATCCTTTTCGCACGCGCCTTCTTCTACCGATGGCATGGTAAAGTTCGAGCCCGGCCGTGCATGCCATCATCACCACCACCACCACCACCACCACTACAACTCGGCCGTCCCAACCAGCAGGATCAGGGCCATTTCAGCTAAACTAGGCCTCGACCGGTCCAACCCACCGGTACCACGCCCTAGAAGTTAGCGGCATCCCAAACCTCGTCCCGAGCACCCTCCCACCTGGTACGTTTCGTTCATGACTATCGCGGACTAATAAACTATCCCTAGGCTCTCCCAAGCTTCAGGACCCTACGTGCCTACGAGTTAACTAGTACCTTTCGCTGGTCGCACCAATCAGTCAAACCCAGACTGACTGCCACCTGCGCAAGGTCGTCTATCTGGGTACTCTACCGCCAAATGTTCCAACCCCCAACCTGTACGGTATCGTTTTCAGCACACAGTATCCAATATCGTGCGACAGGTATTCCTACTGTGTTGGCGTGCTGGAGCCTGGGCGCCTTACTAGCTGACCCTGAGCTGAGCTGGCTGATCTCACTCTAGCAATACTCGATCTCACAGCTGTTGCTGATTGGCTCCATTTCCGTCGCGAGGGCGAGCTTCAGCTGTCCTGGACCCCCGCCACCATGATTCTACAGGGGAAGAGGCCAACCTGATCCCGACCCCGCGCAACCAAGGGCCCGAGTCTCCAAGCCAGGTCTCCAAGCCAAGCCTCCAAGGGTAGACTACAGGCCTCGATCCGCCCACCGCAAGTCATCTAACCCATGCTCCTGCGTGAGCTCCGGCCTGCCCATTCTAAAGCCCCTCCTCCGCCTTCTTGGCCTCACTTTCTCCTTTTCTCGCTCGTCAGACTCCTTTTAGCTCAAACTCTCACCGCCATAGTCCGGCTCTGTCGCTCTGCTTGCTCCTAAGCTGCTCCTCGAAACATTAGCCATTGATCACAGCCGCCACCATGACCAGTCTCACCATCCGCAACTTGACCATCAACCCCATAGAGCTCGTCTCCGTCGAACGCTTCGAGAGCGAGCGCGTCCGGACCGCCGATGTCGTCTCCAGCGTGACCGGTAAACTCTCCGGCTTCATCAATGCCACCGACTTCACCGCCCATGAGACCCGAGCCCAGGGTAAAGCCCTCCATAAGGAAAAGGCCAATGTCCGCATCGAGCCTTTCAAGACCAAGGAGACTGAGATTCGCGCCCCCGACAAGAACAAGGAGGTCATTCGCGTCACCTTCAAGGCTGCCGGCCACCACTATGAGGTCGACGTCCCCAGCCCGTCGCGTAAGTCAGCTGTCATGAAGAAGCTCGACGGCGGCTCTCACGAGTTTACCGCTGTCTACACCCACAACGGCGGCTTCCTCGCCGTCTTCTCCTCCGCTCGCCTCGACGCTTGGATGAAGGAGCTCCACGACGAGTGGCCTCTCCCAGTTCTCTCCATCCCCGGCACCCACAACGCTGCCACCCACCACAAGGCTCTCCCCTCCGTCCGTTGCCAGTCAGCGAGCGTGCCTGAGCAGCTCAACAACGGCGTCCGCTTCCTGGATGTCCGCGTCTCGGCCAACCCGGACAACGACGAGCTCACTATCGTCCATGGTGCTTTCCCCATCTCCCTCACGGGCAACAAGTACTTGAAGGACTTCCTCGAAGACGTCTACGCGTTCCTTGAAAAGAACCCTAGCGAGGTCATCCTCCTGAGTCTCAAGCGCGAGGGCACCGGTAAGGGCACCGACCAACAGATGGGCAAGTATCTCAAGCACAGTTATGTCGACAAGAAGCGCAGTCGCTGGTGGACAGAGCCCAAGGTTCCCACCCTAGGCGCTGCCCGTGGCAAGATCGTCATTATTCGTCGTTTCGCTCTTGCTGAGGACATGAAGAAGGCCTGCTGGGACGGCCGCGGTTGGGGCATCGACGCCTCACAATGGCCTGACAACTGTGAAGATGGCAAGACTGGCGGCGGCCACATCCGCGTCCAGGACTTTTACGAGGTCACCGAAACCCAGAACGTCGAGAAGAAGACTGAATACGCTCGTAGCCAGCTCGAGCGCGCCGCCGAGCAAAACTTCCTCATCTCCGGCATGGAAGGGCACAAGCCTGGCGCCAAAATGCCGCCCTTCTTCGTCAACTTCCTCAGCGCCAACTACTTCTTCAACGCCAGTTGCTGGCCTGAGCGCGTTGCCGCAAAGATCAACCCCTCCATGGTCGAGTACCTGTGCATCCGCCACGGCGATGAGGGCAAGGGACCCAAAAAGCTCAAGGTCGGCACTGGCGGCACCGGTATTCTTGTCACGGATTGGGTAGGCGCCCATGGCGATTGGGACCTCATCCGGTGTGTCGTCGGAATGAACGCGAGACTGCAACATGAAAGGTAAGACGACGGCTTTAAGAACTGAAAATAGGGTTTGGAGGTTATACTTGGTGTTGGAATGCTGGGTTTGGTGGACATGAGGCGAATCTATTCATACATTGAATACATATGGCATAGCAACAGATGGAAGCTACGATCACAAGAGACGCCATGGCATGGATAATTTAAGAAAGCTGCTTTGGTCTCAATCACGTAGTGGTCAAAGTATCATGAGTAACAGGTAAACGACTGTATTTGATTCAATTCTCGCTTTATTTTGTCAAGGTTGGTATCAAGGATGCCTCAGGATCTGTCGAGGACTGTTAGTCTCGAATGGCCATTTTCGAAATACAACAAAATTGTAATTAAGGAGCCATATCAGTTCTCCAAGGTGAATTGGGTTGGTTCATCATGATGAACTCAGGTAATAAATAGGTTTTATCATCAAATGGTGAGTTGCGTGAGTGGGAAGAAAGAAAAAGGTGGTCTTACCATACGATCAGTCAATGTTAGGACATGCAAGCATGCAGCAAGTCTGTCTATGATCAAGCCAGTCAGCTTGGGATTCATCTAGCATACGAGACAAAACAAGGCCACAATCTAGCAGATGGTTAGTTGGGAGCGGTCAACCTGAGAGCAAATGGAGACATACCGATGGATATCAGAAGTTGTTAAATTCTGTTCATGTCCCAGCAGATCAAAGACCGCTGAGTCAAACAGTGTGAATACGTTTGAACTGTTCATCACAAACGCATCGAAGCAAAACGGAAAAAATGTGTTCTCTAGTACCTGAATTCATAAAGAGTCAGCCGCCAATTCCACAGCCAATTATCAACAAGAATCCAATTCCAAAAGCCAGTCAGGTGACGAAGTCTCAACAAGAGGTCCCGCCACACTCCCACCACAAGGATTTGTACGTCCTTGCTTTCTAGGGTGAGAGGTTTTGGTACTCGTTTATGTCCGCCCGTTCGTTCAAATCTTCATCATAAAGTGGGTATGATCGTAGATCGCAGAGGAGAGAGAGTCAAGTACCTATCACAAGACATGTTAGCAGTTGAAACTTCCAAGTCGGCAAGCAAATTTGCGTGTTTTGATCTCCGGTCAGACAAGGCTGAAACTAGTTGCAACGTTGTCCACATAGTATATTAAGAATGAGGAATCCCTAAGGTGTCGTTTTGATCATCATACGAAGAGGGGAGCAAAAAAAAAAAAAGAAGACGAACCTTTTGATAGTAAAACAACGCGCGACGCGTTACGGTAGGGCAAATAAAAGAACCAAAAGACTGTTGCATGTCAGCCAAGGTCCTCACTCAGATGGCCTGACAAGGCTGGTTTTCAGAGCTTTCTCAGGTAAAAAATTATCTTGATCACCATTGTGTTGGTCTGATTTGGATTGTTCATTCGGATAGATCATCATAGAAAATCTGGGCGCAAGAGGAGAAGAGCGCCTTACCTAGAAGCAATTGAGGGCGAGACTAGGCCAGGCGGGACGATGCACTTGCATCTGGCGCCTGAGCTTGCTGTGATGAAGAAGTCTGGAAGGGAAAAGAAGAGAAGAAAATTTCTAGGTGAAAAGATATAGCTGCTGACTGTACGAATACGCTAGTCCGTTAATGGTCTAGAAGGACCCCGCAATCTCAGTCAGGGACGCGTGTGGCTGTGCAGCCGAGATCCTCCGCTATCAGTCAATGTGGCGAATCTTATCGCGCATAAAGACCCCGTCATCACCGCCCAGGCGCCTGGGCCTTGGCCTCCACATCTCAACTCTCCAACTCAGTTGGACCGGCACCGACAAAACATCTTCGAAATGGCGTCTCTGGAGGCGTTGTGGGGTCCAGCGACCCGACAACTCTTTCGAGTTGCCGTGGCAAAAACCACCTATGTGGTTCGCGCCAAGCTGGCCGTTATAACGCGCCCGCTACAATCCGAATTCCAAAACATCGGTCTCAAGACCGTCCGGCTTTCACGTCAGCCAATCCATCCGGTTGCGGTTCTCCGACAGCAGAAGCGTAGCCCCAGGTGGTTCTCGACATCTGCGGCCCAGAACATCAGCCGTGTGGCCAAGAGGTTCATCAGCACCGAGCCCAAGTCTACCCGATTCGACCGATCCAAGCTCCCGTCGTCCAGCACCGCGCAACGAGTTGGGCAATCCTCTGGCCGAGCTCCCTTTGCCAGCGCCCTTCGTCCAAACTTGACGGGCGGCGCCCTGCCTCGATCTGCTGGTGGATATAGCTTGGGCGGTGGTGCTCGGTACTTCTCACATACCCCGGCCGCTCCGGCGCAGGTGGTCCAGAATGTCTCCCAGGCAATGAGGGCCTTCTTCCTCTCCGGCCAGAAGCTTCGGTACGATGGTCCGGGTTCTCGAGGCGAACGGCAATACCGTGCCGTTTCACCGGTAGAGGATGAGGCAATGCACAAGTTCTCCTCCATCCCTCTCACCGCCCCCGGCTCCTTCATCGACTTCCACCTCAGCCCTACCGTGACCGCCCTCAGCCCTCTTGCTGCGGCCATCCCGGTTGCGTCTGAGACGACTGGCTTCAAGGTCGAGGCTGCCGCTGGCGCCTCCCTCAACACTGAGGGACTCCTCGATGTTCTCTCCGCTGACTTTGGCCGAGCATTGAAGGACTTAGCAGCCATCTATGCCGACCTTCATCGACTTGCCAGTTTAGGTGATCTTCCAATCCTTTTGGAACAGAAAAATATCCTCCGAGTTCGATTCCCCGGCGTTGACGGTGAGACCATTGAGCGGCTATGCGATGACATTGGGATTCAGCGTGGGATTGTGGGTGAGGATCCCAACTTTGGTCCTACTGCCGGAGTTCCAATGGCTCTCAAGTTTCCATTTGCACCGGACGTTCCCGAGTCTTTGATGTCTCTGGGTGGCTCAGTCCGATCGGTGGAGGGTTACGAGTGGGATGCGTCGTCGTCGTTGGATGACGATGACTTTGTCCGAGAGGCTTTCATGGAAGACGTGGTCGATAACCCGTTGCTGTCTGATCCTGAAGGCTACGAGACGATGTCGCCTCCTCCGAGCTCGTCCGAGCGCGCATCTGAGGAACACGAAGGCCTCGAGGGAATCTACAGGTTCCTGGAGGAATGTGATCGAGGCCAGGGGATGCTCGGCTGAGTTTTTGTTGGAGCGAAACGGAATGTTGGGCTTTTTGACCCGCAAATTGAAACGATCTACACTCTTTTACACAGTTTGAAACGATACCAAGTAGCTTAGTTCTGGACCAAGAATTAGCCCTCAATTGATTTCTTTAGGTTTTGTAAGCGTCAAGAAGTAGTTATCGTGAGGTGCTTTCTTACCAAGATTTGGACCGTAGATATGACTATCACCCTCTGGGGTTCCCCAGGACCTGAGTACTTTGTTCTGAAGAGTAGCGAACTTGTTCCTTTGCCTCCCGTCGAGAGCAGTTGTGCTGTTCTCAGCCCCTGGCCCCGTCTTCGGCGGTGCGTGGCGTCTGGGACTTGACACGACGCTCTGGTGAGGCGGCATGGGGTTGCTGCGGACGGCGATCGGGAGGCTTCTGGTCCAGCAGGGTGGTCTCTGTGGAGATGTTCTGAAGCAGCATTCCAAAGGAGATGAGTTGGGCACACCGATGCTGGCATTCAATGGAAGACGAGGAGTCCATTGTTGCGACGGTGAATGTCGATGATGCGGACGGGAGGTAAAGAAGCCCCGCCTGGTAACTAAGAGGCATGGCAGATACGGCATTTAGGTGGGGCTTAGGCGTACCTCGATCATGAGGACAAAATTCACAGGATGCAACGCTCCCTGATGACATGGCGTGTGACGAATTTAAGTACTAGATATGAGAGCATTATTTTCTGGTGATTCAAAAATAAGCCGTAACTTCAACTAAGACTGAGATTTGCTGTCAACTTGGTTGAGATGGCTTGGACCACGAACGAGATGGTAAAACGCTCCCTCATCAAAGACGACACAACAAACGAAGCAACGATAGTAAAAAGTTCATGGGGGAAAAAGGCTGAATAGACGGGCAGTTAAATCTAACGGCGTTGAGTATTTATTTGATAATTACACTACAATATGACATCTCGTTGCGATATTTAATTGTCCCTACGCCAGCTGATAACTCACTTTAAGTCCCAAGTCCCGAGCCACCGCTCTCGCTCTCACAACTCGAATTCTGCTGCCTGAGCAACATGGCTCGACACATCCACCTCTAATCAAAATCTCAGCCATGGCCCGCACATCCGACCTCCTATTCCGATAATATATTCCTCGTTCCGCTTCTTCGACCACCCGCCAAATGTCTTCGTCGCACCGCATCGGACAGCGCGTGTCCTACGACGGCGCCCTTTGCACTGTGAGGTTCATCGGCGACGTCGCCGGCACCACGGGCGTCTGGCTCGGCGTGGAATGGGACGACTCAGCCCGCGGCAAACACAACGGCTCTCACAAGGGCGTCCGCTACTTCTCATGTACCTCATAACCACTTCTCTTGAAAAAGAAGAAGAAAACACCTCTAACTCAACCCCGCAACAGGCCGCTCAAAGTCGCCCACCGCCGCGTCCTTCGTGCGGCCGTCGCGCCGAGCCGACCCGCCGCGCAGCTTCCTCGCCGCCGTCAACGCCAAGTACGCCTCGGAGTATACGCTGCCGGACGGCCGCAGGGCCGCCGAGGAGATCGTCTTCTTCGGCAAGCGCGCCGAAGAGGTCGGCTTCGAGAAGATCCGCCGCAAGCAGGCCAACGTCGGCGAGCTGACGGTCGTCATCGTCGACGACCTGCAGGTGGCGAGCGCGCTGGCCGACGACGAGGAGCCCGGCGCCATCGCGCGGACGTGTCCCAAGATTTCCCAGCTGGACGTCGGGCGCAACCTGTTTGACCGCCTGCGCCCGGTCTCGGATATCTGCCGCGAGCTGCCCGCCCTACGCAGTTTGAGCATCAAGTGCGTACTGTGTCTTGTGCTACGGTGCCCTGCCGCAAACCGCGGGCAAGCTGATTGCTAACACAGGCACAGGGGCAACCGGTTTCAGGATCTCCTAGAGGATGCCTCCGGGGGCGCATTCGACGGCGTGAGGGAGCTGGCTGTTCAGGAGACCATGATGACCTGGGAGGAGGCCTGTCATGTTGCTGCCAAGTGCCCGTCTCTGACTTCACTTGATGCCGGGTCTAATCAGCTGCACTCTCTACCTATCGTCAACTACCGTAGTCTAGCGTCCACTCTGACGTCTGTCAATCTCGAGTTCAACGACTTCAGAACCCTCGCAGACCTCGGCTCTCTCACTGCCCTGACAGCCCTCCGCAACCTCCACCTCAAGGGAAACAACATCACGGCTCTGGCCCCAGAGGGTTCTGCGGCGCCCATATTCCCGCCGTCGGTGCAGTATCTCGACGTGTCTTACAACGACATCCAAGACTGGTCGTTTGTGGATCATCTTCTGAAGCACCTCCCGGGTCTAACCGGCCTGCGAATCAGTCACAACCCAGTATACGATGCCGCTCACGTCGAAGCCAGCCCGGCTTCATCAGAAGAGTCCCACATGTTCACCGTCGCCCGGCTTGCGTCGCTCAAATCACTCAACTTCAGCCAGGTCACCGTCGCCGATCGCACAAACGCGGAAATGTTCTACCTCTCCCGCATTGGCAAGCAGCTTGCCGCTGTTGCGGAAACCGAAGAGGCCGACATCCTGGCGCAACATCCTCGCTATGCGGAGCTCTGCGAGATCTACGGCGAGCCGAGCATTCTTCGTCGGCCAGACATCAACCCAGCCTTCCTAGACGCGCGCCTGATCACGGTCGGGTTTCACTACCAAGGCGGCGGCGAAAAGGCCACCAGGATCCCCAAGTCGTACGACATATACGCGGTCAAGGGCATCGCGGGGAAGCTCTTCGGCCTGGCTCCTCTGAAGCTGGGGCTGGTCTGGGAGACGGGCGAATGGGACCCCGTGGCCGGGTTCGATGACCAAGAGGGGGACAGCAGCGATGAGGAGGACGCAGAGGAGGAGAGGGAGCGGCTGGGTCTCGATGCGCACGCAACGGAGGATACCCTGGGCAAACCTGGACGATGGGTAAAACGAGAGGCCGAGCTGAAGGATGGCCCGAGACAGCTCGGGTACTGTGTCGATGGGCTTGACGTCAAGATCAGGGTAGAGGCAAGATAGAAGAAACATTTGCTTGGCTGTCGTTTGCCTTCGGCAAACGAAAAGCAGCAACCCATCGCACAGCCCCAGCAAACATGTCGCTCCCGTCTCCGCATGACCTCATCCGATATAAGAGCCGTGGCCTCTACGGCCCAACGACAGCCAACCTGTCTTTCCATCGTCGTTCTACCCTCTTCCCTTTCTTCTCCCTCTCTCTCTCTGTATTTCATGCCCCCCTAGTCGACAACAAAAATGCCGTCTCCCAAGCCTCAGTTCTTTCTCATCCGCCCGGGACTCGAGCGGTTCACCACGACGGGCGAGCTCATCGTCCAGCCGGGGAAGATCGTCCCCCTGGTCCCCATCGACCTGCTTCCAGAATGGCTGGAGGTAGTCGGGGTCCCTCGGTGTCTGCGGCCAGACCAGGCGGTCGGGATGAACAACCTGGGATCCATCCACGCTGAGACCGAGACCTACCGGCTCAAGTTCATCCGTCCTGACGAGGACACGGAGAGCCAGGACGCAGCCAGCGACGACACGAACGAGTCTGGCCACTCGCCTTCGCCCAGTACTGCTTCATCGCAGGCACCATCGCGCGTTGAGAGCATTGCGGCCAGCAACACCAGGCTCAAGCCGGCCCAGCGCGCATCCCAGGGCCTTGCAGCCAGCCGTCACAACCCTCTCAACAACACCAACAGCAACGCCAACAGTAGCAACACCAACACCAACACCAACACGGCACCGGCCCAACGCATCGCCTCGCCGCCTTCTTCTTCCCCTCCACCTCCAACCCGAGCGGCCAAGAAAGCAGCCAAGGCCAGCCCGTCCTTCTGCCGCCACTGGTGCCACCACGGGACGTGCAAATGGGGACCGGCCTGCCGGTTCCAGCACGCCATGCCCACCGACTTCGCGGGCCTCGCGGCGGTCGGCCTGGCCGACTTCCCGGACTGGTGGCTGGCCACCGTCGGCGTGCTCCCGATGCCGCCGGGATCCCGCGACACGGGGGCGCACAAGGCAGCCGCCCCGAAGAAGCGGAAGCAGAAGAAGGAGAAGGGGCCGGCCAAAACCAACAGTATACAGGGCTCGCATCCCGAGGAGAAGACGACTCCCGTCAGCGAGCCCCGCCGCCCGCCCATGCTGGACGAGGACTCAGAGATGGAAGATCCCGTTCAGAAGCTGGGGGAGCTCTCTCGAAAGCTCGCGATTGACCCGGAGGAGTGCTTGATCGAGATGTGACGGCAGCGCAAACATGGGTTTATTGTCTTGTTTCATTAGACTACGGATAGGTACCATCTGATATCCACCTGTGTGCGGGTGGCAAAACGCACGTAGCCGTAACTTATACAAAATCAGTTTGTTGTATCCAGTTGTTTGCGCCATCCTCATTAAAATGCGACGTGTGTAACTACTCAACTTAAGTCCGCAAACCCCAAAGCCGAAGTCGCGAATTACGGAGCGGGCATTCCATGTGGAGCGGCATGGCTGAACGCTAGACCAACTGGGAACGGCTGGTGGTGTTCAAGATCCAAAGCGCCGATGCTTCAAGCAATCCTCCAGCGGCCTTTGTTGGTCGGCCTTAGGTAAATCCGTAGGGAGCCATCGGCTTTACATGCTTTTGGATGCAAAGCCGACCACGTCTGTGAGGTTCGTCGTGTCGCGGTTTCGCGTGGAGTTTAGCACATTATTCAACTTTGCTTGTTGGCTACGGCGCAGGCCCGACCAAGTCTCACGGAGTTCGCCATGGAGTTTAGCACATTCGTCAATACTAGTGTATCATGTTAAGATCATAGATGTTGGATAGTAGTTTCAAGGACTTGTATAAGATGGTCGAGGTGAGAAGAGTAGCAATCAGTCAATTCAACATCATTCAGTCTTCATTCCAATACCACAACAGCTCACCCTTACTACAACTCATTCATCAAATCGTCATCATGACTCAAATTCTAGGAAAGCAGGTCGGCGCGATTGGCTTCGGCCTCATGGGTATGTCTTCCCAGTAATATCAGCGTCATCGGCCTCCAGGCTAGTCTAACCCAACACCCTCAGGTTTGACTTGGAGACCAGTTCCCCCGCCCTTGGATCAGGCGCTGGAGGCGATGCGCACAGCTCTCGAGAACGGCTGCAATGTGTGGAACGCCGGCGAGTTCTACGGCACGCCGGAGTACAACAGCATGACCCTGCTCAAGCACTACTTCACCAAGTATCCTGAGGACGCTGACAAGGTCTCCCTCTTCATCAAGGGTGGCATCGACATCAAAACCTTTGCCCGCGATGGATCGCCCGAAGGCATCCGCAGATCACTCGACAACATCATCGCTCAACTTGGCGGAACCAAGAAGGTCGACGGCTTCGCATGCTCCAGGAGAGACCCTAACGTTCCTCTGGAGATAACTCTTGGAATTATCCAGAAGGAGTACATTGACACGGGCAAGATTGGAGGTGTCTACATTTCCGAGTGCAGCGCCGAGACCGTTCACGAGGCTTCCAAACACGCCAAGATCCTGGCGGCGGAGATCGAAGTGAGCTTGTTCAGCACCGACTTCTTGAAGAACGGCGTTGCTGCCGCGTGTGCCCAGCACGGCATCCCTGTGCTGGCATACTCACCCATCGGAAGAGGAGTACGTTGAACCCGCAGTCCTTTACTCCGACAAACTAACCAAAACCAGATGCTTACCGGCAGATTCACGGATGCTTCCCAGTTCAAAGAGTTGGGAGTGGTTTCTCACTTCCCGCGCTTCCAGGCCGAGGCCCTCGCGCACAACCTCAAGCTCGTTGGCCAAGCCAAAGTACTCGCAGAGAAGAAGGGCTGCACCCCGGCGCAACTTGCAATTGGATGGGTGCATGGTCTAAGCAACCGTGACGGGCTGCCTACCATTATCCCTATCCCGGGAGCCACCACCGCGTCCCGGGTTGAGGAGAATGCCAAGGTCATTGCCCTGACCGAGGAGGAAATGAAGACCATTGGCGACATTGTGGACAGCTTTGAGATCTCTGGAGGTCGATACCCTGCGGGTGCGCCAACCGATACTTGAGGGGCATGTCGAACCTATCTGGGCTTGTATTAGCATCGTCAGGATAGACAGTGGGCAACAGAAAATAAGTAAGATCGTATTGGATCAGCGAGAAGTTATCAACATGAGACTCAAATAGCGTAATGCCAAGATGGTCTTCAGAATTGCAGAATTCATAAAAATGAATACATCATGAAAGTGTTCGTAGGAAGGGCAAGTGACGGAGACGACTTACCATGAGCGGCGAACCTCGTCGTACTGTGAGCTCCTCAGCAGCGACAAGTATTAGGCCCCCAAACGGCCGTATGAAAGGCTCCGGGACGGAGCCAATACGAAATCATAAGCTGCATTGCGCGTATGGCACGGTGCATTGACTGAAGCCATGTCGA
This sequence comes from Neonectria magnoliae, assembly GCA_037954305.1. NCBI lineage: Eukaryota > Fungi > Ascomycota > Sordariomycetes > Hypocreales > Nectriaceae > Neonectria > Neonectria magnoliae. The sequence goes on along the minus strand of JAZAVK010000067.1, from coordinate 172,244 downwards.
GAACAGTTAAGGGAAAAGTTTGGAGAGAGGAGAGCAGTGTCGGAAAACTTGACCTGTGGAGTTGGAAATTGCCTCACGTGACAGTCTACTCGGTTCGACATCCACCCAGCACCTCTCGCGTCCGCTATCCTCCTCAGCTCAAACTGAGATCGGTAATTGAAACATTTCATACATCTCTTTGGGTTCCAAAAAAAAAAATTCCCTGCCCTTTTCTTCCTCTAATTTCGTACACTTGGACGTGATTACTGTTGTGATTTTGCTATTCTCCACGGTGTTGAAACTTATGCTTGATGGCCAATGAACGAATCGCTTTGTTCTCAAAACGGCTCTGTCAACAGACGTTTTCCGGCGCCTTCGCCAATAGTGCTACAAACACTCTGTAACTCCCATCAACGGCGAAAAACATGTCCCCATTCATGACAAAATGCATTAGATCTCGTCGCTGAGCAACTTGACGTTCCAAACACACTATCGTTGTAGTGTTTTCGTGTACGTCAGTCGCTCTTGTCCAGGGTAACTGGAGACACAACGTGCCGCGAGCCACAGAGTAATATGAGAAAGTAAGTAGGATAATTATTCTGTTTCGAACTCGTTGATCGTTCTAATCATAGTCCTTTGGGTATACTGGAGAAGTACCTATTGCCAACAATCTCAACAACAGAACTGAATATGTCCAGTGTGCTGCTTACGAATACTCCAATAACAGCTCGCTAATCCATGACTGCACCATTTAGGCCAACCGCTTCAAGGCGGTTCACAAGCTTCTTCACGTTCGTCCAGTCCTCGTTCTTCAATCCCTCCTTGCCGCCTAAACCGCTGGCCACCTCGAATACAGTCAAAGACCCATCAATTCCGCCGGTGGCCAGGCGCTTGCCATCATTCGGCTCCCAGGCCACCTTGTTCAGACTCTTGGACAGCATGGTCCTACCATCCTTTCGGGAGCTGGGCGAGATCCGCGAAACAGGTTCTTCGGTTTCCACGGCAATATCCCAGAGCTCGAGCCAGCCGGCACCGTCCACCAGTGCGAAGACGCTGGGCTTGGTAGGGGACCACTTTGCGTCGTAGACGACATCCTCTCGCACGAAATCGATCAACGGTGCAATGCTACCATCCCCTGTGCCAATCGTAGAAGTAGCCGCAGGAGCGCGAACTTTCCAGAGTTTGACGCTCCAGTCCAACGACGACGAAATGACCAAATCGCCGAGATCCACCGGCCCTCTAGCGGGATGAAAGTCGACCGACATGACGGGCGCGGTGTGACCCTTGTAGCTAATCTTCTTGTCGACGCCAGCCTTGGCCCCGGCGCGGTCATATCTGTGACAAGGGAAAATGGTACCCTCCTCACTGCCCACGAGGAAGAAGGTGGGGTCGGTCTGAGGAAAGGACAAGCATGTAGGGCTCACGTCTTCGACCGCAACCTTGGCCTGACTAGGGTTCTTCAGCTCGAGGAGTTCTTGCGGCTGTGCAAAAACATCCATGCTCCAGCCACAAACGACACCATCCGTCGAGCACGAGATGATGTTGTTGGCGTTCTGAGTACCGACAATGTCGACGGAGTAGATGGGATGAGCATGTCCATACCCTGTTAGTGGCGTTTTCTGAACAGGCGCTGCCTTGGCTCTCGTATCCCAAAGCAAGACCTGGCCACTATACGAACCGCCGATGATGAGGTTGTTGTGGTAGGGGGAGAATTTGGCCGTCAATATATCGGACTGTGCGGTGAAGACAAACTCCGGGCGGTCCTGCATGTGAAGATTCCACACCTGAACCAGACCATCAGGCTCATGGGGAGCAGTGGGATTCTTCGTGTAGGAGGCAAGGAGCAGCTCGCCGAATTTGGGCGAGAAGTCAATTCCACTGATCATGCGTTTCTTAGACCAGCGGTCGTCGAAGAATTGAGCCACCTCCTTTATGCGGTGCTTTCCGCGACCGCCCGTGTTGCCGCTCTCCTCATCCTCGTCGTCCACATCCTGGCCTTGGAGGGCATAGTCCGTAAGGATGTCGTAGTTCTCCTGGTCGAGGGCTCTCTCAATCACCTTGGTCGACTTATCGAGGAAGTCGATGAACTCGTCAGACTGCGCCACCGCATCAAGCTCTTCCGTGGTCAAGTTTCTTGAGGGATGGTTTGTTGACGAGAGTGTGCTTTGATGCACAACACCGTCGGTGAGGAACTCCTTGGTGGCCCTCAGTTCCTCTTCGACCTCCTCCCTGATTGTCTGGCGTAGCTCTTCTTCCCGATCTCGTTCCCTCCTGCTCAGCCGCTTGCTGGGCGAAGAGGTTATTCCGGGCAGGTCATCCGCTTCTGAAATTAGTGATTGAGCTCTTGGTCTGTTGGGGAGCATCCAGTCCTCGGTGGTCTGGACACCCTTGCTGTAGGAAAAGACCTCCTTGACCGGCGACGGTGGACATTCGTAGACGGTCGTGAGGGGGGCAGTGGTGAGGCTGAGGGGTCGCGGGGGAGCCTGAACGCTGGAAGGGGGAGCAGTCTCGGAGGTTTCATTGCTAATTTCACCGGCACTGAGAACGCTGTTGGGACGGCTGCCGCGATGAGCGGGGGAGGCGGCACCTCCAGTTGAACCCGGCCTGCTGTCGCCGGTCAGGATTTCGAGGAGGTGCTCGATCTCGCGGCGGCTGTCAGCTCTTCCGGGCGTCGGCGATATCAACTGAAAAGGAGGAAGCGTTAGTGAACCGTGGGCGCGAAGCACCGAGATGTCGCGGGACTCACGTCGCTGGGGCCACCGATGCTGGGGCGACCGGCAGTGCTTTGGCTGGCCCGAAGCTCCCTCTGCCGCTTAAGCTCTGCGAGCTTTGCTCTCTTGGCAAGAATCTCATCTCGACGTTGTTGCATTGTGCTCGGTCCACAATCCCATTGCGGGACGGGCAGATCGCTGGGGGAGCTCTTCGCGAGACGGGACGGTGAGGACAAGCGAGGGGTCGGGCGGTCCAAGACAGAGATTCGCGCGGAGACAGCTGGGAGCAAGAACCGGGGGAAAGGTGCCAGGCGCGTCTTGGCAGTCGATGGATCCCTGATGTGAAGGGAGGTTCGCGTCGTCGTCGTGCAAGTGTAGAATCCCTCCAGGTGATGATGTCCCTTTGACGTTTTGGCGATCGATCCGCAGCTCAGCTCGCCAATAAGACAAGATGCAGAGGTCCAGCCCCCCCTGCAGGGGACCACTGCACCGCGCCCGCCAGAGGGCGTTATGGGGGACCCGGTACGTACCTGGAGTATTGTGGCCCAAGGGGGAATGGATCAGACACGTGATTCCGCCGGCCGGCTCACTGGCTTCAGCTTGCCCGAGCTCCCAGCCGCCGAGCGGTGGTTTCGCTGTGAACTTGGAAAATCTACGACTTTTCCCGAGGACTTTTCCATTTCTTCACCTCACGCCGACGTAGTAATTCCCTCGAGCCACCCCGACAGGGTCCATTGACAAGCCATTGTCGACCCCCGAATATCCCATCAACCTTCCTTTCGCTTTCCGACACCGTCGCGCCCTTTTGCGACTGTCTTCTCAATGGCCTCGACCGGAGTGAACGTGCGTGTTATCCCCCCCGATTGCCCGCTCGACCGTGGCCCAACCTCGACCACCCCAACCTCGATCATCCCAACCATCGAGCAAAGCGACGCAATCAATCGCAGTGGATCTGGACCAGGAGGCTAATTGGATCATGTGCAGGTTCTACGGTGGTCTGCCCTCGGACTGGGCGTCTTTTACGGCTTCACCCACCAGCGGAAAATCACCAGCACCCAAAGAGCCCAACATGCCAAGCACGAGTATGAGCAAAAGGAGAAGTTGATTCAAGCGGCAAAGGCGGAATTCGCCAGGAAGAACAACCCTGCACCCGCATCGGCGAACGATGGTATGTTGGCCGGAACATTGGGCAATTGGTTGCGGTGCAATCAATTCCCGCCCTCAGCCTTCCGGGAGCAAGGCTTCAGAGGATAACTCGGACTAACCAGCTGCGCAGTCATCACCGACCCTGCCCACCCTAACTTCGACCTCGAGAAGCTGCTGTTGAAGGTTGCTAATGAGAACCCGTAATCTGGGTCTGGACGACGAACGGAATTTATGGACAAGGAGGAGGAGGAGGACGCTGGGAGGGCATTGCAACGGCGATCATATCAGCCAGCCGTGGGGAGCCCAAGTCCTACCGAGGCATAATCCGAGTTTCGACCAAGACTCGGTGTATGATTGAGGATACACGTGGCGGCACTGCATAGAGGTTTCCTAGGTCCCTGTTTTACAATGATTGAGCAGGTGTACAATACACAAAATTAGATGACAATTCGCCAATGGGACAGTGTGTCCTGTTTTTACGGACTTTCTCCGTCAATTCATTTAGTTGACGATGAATTTCACGATTGATGACCTGTCTCTGACGTATCGGCTCTGCGGGACGCGCCTTTCTCGGCAATGAATGCAAGGCTGGCTCTAGTACTCCCTGTCATTACTTCATGTTTTGAGGTGACGTTGAATGATGAGTGAGGGTAATACACTAGAAGCAGCTGAAGATGCTTTTAAAAGCCAATGCACAACACATGCTTAGCTCTAACAAGCCCAATTGCACAAGGCTGAGAGGTCCCTGCGAGATGCCCTTCCCGTGGCTCGGGTTGACGTAAATGATATCTAGAGAGTGAATTAACTAATGGCCATTGGATGCCGTGCTTCATGATGAGGGAACCGGAAAAACTCCGGTCTCCGCCGCGCGTGTGAGCTTCGTGTCGAGGTACGTACCCCGGTATCCACCCCCCTGCGCCATCCGCTGATTGGCGCAGGTAAGCTCCAAGCTGTCCTCTCGTCTTCGTCTTGGAGGTGACAACTGGGTTTCGGCTTCGACAAGTTGCATCAACTCGAGCGCAGCCATCGTCGACATTCCTGGCCATTATGACGGCCATATCCCAGGATCTCCTCTCGGGAGCGACGGCAACGAAAGCGAGAACATTGTTGCGAGTTGTTATCCTTCTATTCATTGCTGGCGCTGCTATTTCCAGCCGTCTCTTCTCCGTCATTCGTAAGTGTTCCAGACAAGCTTTCGTCTCTGGTCGAGAGCTGCCTCCCCGTTGACGACAATCCATCGGGTCTCTTGCTAACACCCTTCGCACAGGTTTCGAGAGTATTATTCACGAGTGTCAGTCAACCCTATCGACTGTTTGACTTCATTGCAGTGACGTGCTGACCAGGCCACAGTCGACCCGTGGTTCAACTTCCGAGCGACGAAATACCTTGTTGCCAATGGATTCTACAAGTTTTGGGATTGGTTCGATGATCGAACATGGCATCCTCTCGGTCGGGTCACCGGAGGCACCCTATACCCTGGCCTGATGGTCACCAGCGGCGCCATCTACCATGCTCTCCGAGCCCTCACCATCCCCGTCGATATCAGAAACATCTGTGTCCTTCTCGCGCCCGCCTTCTCGGGTCTCACGGCATACGCGACCTATCTCCTGACTAACGAGATGACCACCTCGCCATCCGCTGGTCTCCTTGCCGCTATCTTCATGGGCATTGCGCCTGGCTACATCTCGCGATCCGTCGCCGGAAGCTACGATAACGAAGCCATCGCCATCTTTCTCCTTGTCTTCACCTTCTTCCTTTGGATCAAGGCCCTGAAGCTCGGCTCCATGCTTTGGGGTGCGCTGTGCGCCCTCTTCTATGGCTACATGGTGGCTTCGTGGGGTGGATATGCCTTCATCACCTGTCTACTCCCCATGCACGCCTTTGTCCTTATCTGCATGGGTCGATATAGCACTCGACTCTACGTCAGCTACACGACGTGGTACGCTCTCGGAACGCTGGCCAGCATGCAGATTCCTTTCGTTGGTTTCCTTCCTGTCAAGACTAGCGAGCACATGCCTGCTCTGGGTATGACCAATGCGATCCTCTACTTGATTCCCCTTCTGATATTTTGAACAGGCATCTTTGGCTTCCTCCAACTCATTGGTTTCATTCAATTCGTCCGATCCGCAATCTCTGGACGTCAATTCCAGACTTTCCTTGTTACTCTCTTGGTGGCAACGTTTGGCCTCGGTATCGCAGGTCTGGTTGGCCTCACTTCCTTGGGGTACATCGCTCCCTGGAACGGCCGATTCTACTCTCTCTGGGATACCAGCTACGCTAAGATCCATATCCCCATTATTGCCTCCGTCTCCGAGCACCAGCCGACCGCCTGGCCATCGTTCTTTTTCGATCTCAACTTTCTTATCTGGCTCTTCCCCGCCGGTGTGTATTTGTGCTTCCAGAACCTGCGAGACGAGCATGTCTTCATTGTAGTCTACGCTATGTTCGGAAGCTACTTCGCAGGTGTCATGGTCCGTCTCATGCTTACCTTGACCCCTGTGGTCTGTGTTGCTGCCGCCATCGCTGTGTCGCAAATTCTCGACACATACCTGTCCCTGAACCAGCCCAAGGCTGAGGAGACCCAAGCTGAGGGCACTGACGGCTCTTCTAAGAAGTCAAAGGGTGGCCTTAGGGCTACGGAGAAGCCCAATGTTGGCATTTACAACACCCTCTCTAAGGTCGTCATCACTGGTGCCATGACCATTTACTTGCTCATGTTTGTCACTCACTGCACCTGGGTTACCTCCAACGCCTACTCATCGCCCTCGGTGGTGTTGGCTAGCCGAATGCCCGACGGTAGCCAGCACATTATCGATGACTACCGTGAGGCCTATCAATGGCTCCGCCAGAACACCAAGGAGGACGCCAAGATCATGTCTTGGTGGGATTACGGCTATCAGATTGGTGGTATGGCCGACAGGCCCACATTGGTCGACAACAACACATGGAACAACACCCACATCGCTACCGTCGGCAAGGCAATGAGCTCCCGTGAGGAGGTCAGCTACCCTATTATGCGACAGCATGAAGTTGACTACGTTTTGGTTGTCTTTGGTGGTCTCCTTGGCTATTCGGGAGACGACATCAACAAGTTCCTCTGGATGGTCCGTATTGCCGAAGGTATCTGGCCCGACGAAGTCAAGGAGCGTGATTTCTTCACTGCCCGTGGCGAGTACAAGGTCGACCATGATGCCACCGAGACCATGAAGAACAGCTTGATGTAAGTTTTGGCTTGGTGACTTTGGCACTATTTACAAACTAATGATTCGTTATAGGTACAAGATGTCGTACTACAACTACAACACCCTGTTCCCCTCGGGCCAGGCCGTTGACCGAGTGCGCGGCGTTCGTATGCCCGACGTGGGTCCCGTTCTCAACACTGTTGAGGAAGCGTTCACCAGCGAGAACTGGATCATCCGTATCTACAAGGTCAAGGATCTTGACAACGTTGGCCGTGAACACGGTGCTGCCGCTGCGTTTGAGCGGGGCCAGAAGAAGAAGAAGACCCAGAAGAAGAGGGGGGCTCGAGTCCTCCGGGTCGATTAGACAGACTGAGAGCAATAGGGAGCGTATCGGATGGAGATAAATTGGACCGAAATGGTTCGCATGTAAACAAAAGCGCATTTGCAATGTATACCACTGTATGATTTGATCTGAAAAACAAAACAGACTGGGTTGTTGAGACTGTTTGTAACATGTGTTTTCGATGGCTCCTTAGTGGGAGTTGGTGGCTTGTCGTTGTTCTGTTTTGTGATTGGTCGACGTGGGTCCCCTATCGAACGAGACGTTGTTAACGAACGAGAGGGTGTCAACGGTTGACTGATGAGCTGTTGAGTGTGATGGGTGTTCGTTTGCGATGTTGCCATGGAAGAATAAAGGTAACGAAACGACGCAAACAGCAATGGTTTCTTGCGGTTTTCTGTGATATCTTGGGATATAAAGATGCGAGACTTTCTGCCTCTGGGTTTGAATCTTTCCTCTCTTCATATCTCTTTACATCTCTTTACTATTCCAAGACCGAACTCCAACGTACGCTTATCCTCACTTACTCTGAATCCTTCTAGGAGGAATCAGAACAAGCCATCACACCAGAAACGTCAGGGAGAGTTACCCCGAGAAAGAACCAAGAAAGTCGAGACTTCTCCGTGGAGTGAGAGGTAAGCTACTCACGGTGACATGAATGGCTGGTGCGAAGTGGAATTTGCAGTGACTGACTGACTGACATGAAGCAACTTAGCCATTTCGACAGCACGGAACGGCTTTGCCCAACAGACCTGGCAGTCTTTTCTGCCGTGTCTGTTAGTGGGGTTTAGGCCTCTCTGTCCTGAAGAAAAGCTGCTCTCTGGGCGGTTGCATCATTCTGAGTGGTTGCCAGCTGGCAACGTCTGTCACAGAGCGAAGCTTTGGACCAAACAGGTTGAAGCGACTGTCTGATCTCGGACACGCGAAACGCGTGCATCTCTAGGTAAAGCCATCTTCGCTCACTTGTCTTATTCCCCGGGAACTCTCTCCTCTTCATAAACCCAACCCGGTCACTCTTTCAACCGCCCTCTCTCATCCCCGTCCCCCGTCCCCCGTCCCCCGTCCCCCGTCCCCCCTTCTCCGATTCTCAACCCACCCCCCCCGATTCTCTCGTTTTCCCATTCAATCCTTCTCCCCGACATTCGTTTTTACAAACAAACGCCATAATCCCTCTCATCCTCTGTTTTGATGCCGGCAGGCTATTGCGAAAACACGCACCGCCATTAACCCATCGTGCTGCTAATCTTGCTCCAGCACAATGGGCCGTGGCAGGAAGGGTTTTCACAAGAGCCGCCAGCGCTCGACTGGCCTCGATCTTCTTGGTGCGGCGTTTGGACTGCCGCTATTTCGCAAAGCACAGCGCGCTCAGAAGCGAGCGCCGCAGATCGCCATCGACTACGACTCCGAGTCCGAGTCTGACGATGAGTCTTATTACGAAGCATCCGTCACTGAGCAGTCAGTTTCTTCTGTTGACGACGATGACACCATTTCTGAGGCTCAGTCGTACGTCACTGTTCGTCGACCACGGACTTCTCGATCAAGGACTTCTCGATCAAAGACTTCTCGGTCAAGGACTTCTCGGTCGAGGACTCCTCGATCCAGGACCCCTCGACCCAGGACCCCTCGATCCACGACTCCTTCGACGGTGAGACCATCTCGACGAAGGAGGCCCTCGGAGACCTCGACTTCACGCAGAAGCTCCCGTCGTCGTCACCGTCGTCCAACCTCGCGACGCCGATCATCAACTCCCGTTGCGCCAACCCCGTCTGCTGCTTCTTTTGTTCGACCATCGGCCACTTATCCGCCGCACATGCCCGTTCCCATGTCTTCGAGACCATTTTGTACGACCCAACCACCTTCGTCTTTTTCCGATCCTGCTTTGCGTCAGTCTTTTGCAACTTTTCCCGTTCCAGTTCAACCACAACAACAACAGCTGTACTATCAACCCCAATTTGCTTTAGTGCCCGGTCCAGCATCTGCGCAGATCCCTCAGTATGTGGGAAGTTCGATTGCACCACCTGTTTTTGGATGTCCTCAACCACCCATGCCCCAGCAGCCGGCCGCGGAGCCTCAGAACCAGACTCCTAGTCGCGCTTCGATGGCATGGACCGAAGACTCCGGCCCTTTTGCCCAGGAAATGGACCGCCTCCAGAGTGCAATTGACCGCAAGATGACTGCCCTTGCCCAACAACCGGGGAACCAAGCACTGCGCGCCGACGTACGGAAGCTTCAGGATCAACTCAACGCAACCTTGAACGCTGCTATAGCGACCAAGAGAGCTTCTAAGAAGAGGAGCGAGTCAAAGGTGAGCTCAAAGCTTGACGTCAACCAGGTAAAGTCCAACGGAGTTGTCGATGACACACCCATCAAGGGAACACAGCCCAGCCCAACAGATGGAAGCGAAACCCCAACAAAGCGAGACACCGCAAGAGACCGCGATGAGAAGGCAATGGGGTATCGAGATGAAAACCCGGAACCCATTCCGCACCGGCACATTTGCTCTGGATGTGGATGTGTCCGGACAGCCCAATTTCACGAGAAGCACCCCCTTGATCCCGAAGAAAAGCCCATCATCAACTTCTGCGAGGTCTGCCTCCGCAGGAAAATCGACAGAGGCGTCATGGGAGACCTCCACTTCTGCTTCGGCTGTGGCCAGGCGAGATCCAAATCGTTCCAGGACCAGCACTCGGTCATCCCAGGCGACCCCATCCTTCCCAACTACTGTGGAAAGTGTTTGAACGCGGTGAGAGCTGATGAAGGAATCATCGAGGACTCTGTGCTTGGCGTTGTAAGTTGTGCGCATGTGACCCTGGATAACCTCTGACGTCCTGTAGAACTCGAAAACCGACACCAAGAAGAAGAAGAAAAAGAGCCGAATGCCAGCTGTCGAGGAGGAGGATTGTGATTCACTCCAGGCTCATCTTCATTCTAACCCTGGCGGTGAGAGAGGCCAAGGCCGAAGCAAAGACAAAGACAAGGGGAAAGGGAAAGGGAAAGGGAAATGCAAACAGCCCGAACCTTCCTCCACCGAAGAAGAATCTCAATGTGGTCTTTCGGAAGATGAGAGTACTGACTCTAGAGAACATCACTCATGCAGCCATTCCCATCATCATCATCATTGCCACCGAGAGCCCCAGAGTCTTCAGGTCCCCAAGCGCCGAGCCCCTGCTGTCGATTCGCCGGAGCCGTCTTACCGCCCGACCCGCAACGTCGGATCAACTGAACGTCGCGCCCAACGCAAGTCCTCGAGCCAATTCGACGAAGACCACTGCCCATGCGGCGCGAAGACAAGAGCGTCCCGAGAATACCAGGCGCCCTACGTCGAAGAAGGATCGTCTGCTCCCCAATCTCGACGAGGCACACCCAGCCCTGCCGTGCCCCCCGCAAGCAGTCTTCGCAAGGGAGAGACATCAAAGGGTGCTAACGAACACAGGGATCCTGACAAGGCTGATAAGCAGGCTGATGAGAGACCTCGCTCTTCGGCAAGCGCTGGGGAGTCGAAGTGCAACTGCGCTAACCACGAACCCGCAGGACAATGGGAGAAGAATGTCGAGTCGGACCTGTCGGCTGATTCTCGAAAGAGTTCTCTCAAGTCGTCGTCCTCGTCCGGGAGCAAGACCGTCAGATTCAAGCAGTCCGTGGACATTCGAACCCCGTTGTCGCCGGGCTCTAGACAGGAGCACTCCTCCGAGGACAACCGCCACACGGACATGGAAGACGACGATGGCGCCGGGCCCTCTCGGTCTGGAAACTCCCCGCTGCTTCCTCGCCAGGAGGCCCATCGATCCGCGAAGTTCCGAGATGAAACGCGTCCCTACCTTGAGTCCGACTATGGCCGATCCACAAGCAACCACCCTGACACCTTCCGGAGCACCTTCAGAGGACCCAACAGCGTTCCTCGTAGCACTCCGTCTCCAGGATTTTCGCAAGGCGCATTCGGCAAGAGCTTCGGCTCGGCTGGACGCGAGTGGGAGGGCTTCAGCAACTACGACGACTCGCCCATGGACCGCAACCGGTTCGGCCCATCGTTTGGAAACTCGTCTGCGCGGATGAATGGCTTCACCAGCATGCCTCCTTCTCGCAGCCCATTCGGCGGCGACTTCGCAGAGACGCCAAAGTCCCAGACCTCGTTCCGCACCTCCGGCTTCGGGTCCTTCTTCAACAAAGCCGGCAAAGGCAAGGCGCCCGGCGGCGAGAGAGCTGGTCATCCCCCACCCAACATGGCTTCGAGTCCAGATTCCAACGGTTTCCCGGAGACTGCCAGAGACCATTAGGAAGGGTTTGGCCATCGATATTTCCTCGACCGCGAGGGATCGTCCTCTCCGGACGAGCGCAGTTTCTACTCGAGGCGGCCCTACTCCGGCACCACTTACACCGCATTTACTGACCCGGGATATTACTACTGGGGCGAAGACGAGACCTATTTCCAGAGCGATGACTATGCGGCCCAGGATAACCCTTACTACACACCCCGTCGGCGATACGGCACCAGGTTCTTCTCTGAACAACAGAGTTATGGCCAGGCAGGAGAGCGAGCAGCACCTTTTTGCGGATCGAGGCGTGCCAGAAACCACTGGCCCAGACCGGACGATTCAATCCCGGAGGCTATTATCGAGGAGGTCAGCTCTGTGGGACCAGCATCTCCCGCACGAAGCATCAAGTTGATTGGTAAGTAACTCTGGAGTGTGCCTGTCTAATACTAACCTGACCATACGATGCCCAGAATACAATGTTCTCACAGACTCATCGTCTGGAACCGAAACCAGTAACAACACAGAGATCGAGGAGGTCACATCGGGGGACGAGAGCACCACCACGAAGCGGAAGCCGCTTCTGCTCAAGTCAGCTGCCGACGTTGAGAAGGAACAGGATCTTTGAACTTGCGCAAATGCGTTGAGCGACACGTGTTACGATTACTTGGGCTTGGGAGAGTGTCGGATGGATAGCATGATATATGCACAACATGAACCGCTGGGCGGGGAAACCGTATTTGTTTTCCAGGGGCGGAGACGATGCATTCACAGGCATGGGATTCATTCATGCCTCATCATTTGAATTATGTTACTCTGGGTTGTAAATTTAACAAAACTTTGCTTCAACGTTCGTACCATTATCATCATGCTTGCAAGTGAATAAACGAGTCCTCGTAGTCACCATCCGCCACCACTATTCTCCGAAAAGGCACAGGAAAATTAGATGTCTACTCATATTTGTTGATATTCCTACTATAACTACCCTTTTCCTTTACCGTACACACCGCCAAATATTCTGCGCCCTGTAAGAGGAGAGGGTCAACCCGTGCATGATGACATCTAGATGACTTCGCACCACCTCGAACCAGATCAAAAGCAAAACATCCATCCATCTCCCCTTCAAATCGCCGATCCCAGCCGAGCTATCCCATCTGCGTCCAAAATACAAGCGTAACACCCGCTAATAACCGTGTTCTATTCGCCTCCAAAGTCATGGACATTGTCGATTGTCTCGCTGTCCCACTTCGTCCCGAAAACACCCAAAACATGAGCGAAATAAGCCATCAATCTAGCGGGCGGCGAACCCTGCTTCCTTGTCAGGGCTCATGCGCGACAGCTGCGTCGTGAGCGTGCGGCCGTATGCCGTTGGGGGCGCGCTGGCTGGTGAGGCCCTTCGCGAAGGCTGAATCTGCCTCGAGAGCAGGTAGTTGACGGCCTCTAGTCTCTTCATCTCAAACACCCGACTCCTCTCGCGCTCTCTCTCAACAAAGCGCTTCCGAACTTGATGCTCGATGGCAACCCCATCGTACTTCTTTTGCTTCTCGGCAACCTCTTTAATTCGCTTCTCCGTCTTCTGGCAAGCCGCGTCAAGTTTCTGGGCCAGGGCCGGCGGTGCCACTTGGAATGCCCTATCATCGTCGCGGGAATGAGACGACGCACCCCAGAAGCATCGGAAAGTAAGTTTTGTCTGGTTTCGGGGCTCAGGGGTGCCCCAGATGAGCAGAGTGTCCCCGTTGTACACCCGCGTCCAGTAACGGGCGGGGCCTCCGTTGTTCTTCGACTCAGAGGAAGGCAGGACATAGTCGTTGATACGGATACCCAATGTGGCCTTTGTAGATATGTAGAATCCGTACGAGTTCGGATCATCCGTGCAGTCTCCGTGCCAGGGAGGAGGCACTTTGGAGGGATCCTTGGAAGGATCATATGTGTCGCCGTCCTTCCACAGCAACAGCTTGAAGGCGTATTTAGGGACCCGGGACTCAGTCCTCGGCTCAAATACTTCCGTGTTTTCCGGACCCCGACCAAACGAAACAAGCGAGTCGGTGACTGGGAACGATATTTCTTCGATAGATGAATCAGGGTGGGACTCAAATATGCCGACTGCCCGTTTGTTGTGAGTGTCGGCCTGGATCGGAACAACGATGTGCGCATTCGGAGCAAGGGTATCTGGAATTTGATCGTATTCAATCGGGGCGGCAGTAGGAGGAAATTCCGTTGGGCCGTCCATCATGTTATGTTCCTCAACTTTCGAAGGCTCCCGGGACAACCGAGCCAGCCCGTCCCGCGACTGCCCCTTGGGGAGAGGCGGGAAGTGTTTAAGAGCCAAATCCCAGAGAGGAGATTTTCCAGGGAAGAATTCTTCGTTTCTCTCGCGAGCAGCTAGTGCAAAGGCATCGTGCTGGAGTTGTGTCATTTCAGGGTAGTCGAGATGCCAAGTGCTGCGGTCTTGTTGCCAAAACATAGACTTGTCGTATGGGCCATCGATTACCCGGGTCCCTTGTTTCCTGATCTGAGGCATGCGGGCCAGAAGCTTGTATTCCTCAATTGACTCGTTGCACAGAATGTCCATATTCCCTTCCGACTTGAGCCTCTTCATATTCGGCTTTCCGGGAGGCGTGTTTTCGTCATATTCGTCACTAGTATCAAGCGAGCGGGGCCTCCGCTTACTGGTGTTGAACTCCGCGGACTGTAGAGAATTAGCGGATGGGGCAAGGTTCTGAACCACAGACTCGTTTCCACCGAGGCTCTGGGAGGCAACGTCCTCGACCAAGCTTTGAAGCTGATCCGCTGACTGGTTTTGGGCGATGGATATGGTGGTTTGGCGAGCGATAGCCCGTCTACCCTTGGGCGTAGCTGAATCGTCAGACTGATAGGCTTCATCCACATCATCGCCCAGTATCTCGGTTTCTCCCATGCTTGGGTTGCTGGTCTGGAGGTTGAGAAAATCTTCTGGAATCACCCCAGAGCTACCGATTGCAGAGATGCCAACCTCTCCGAAAAGACGGGGCGGTTGTTGTCCAAAGCTGTTTTCCTTTTCGGAATCTTCGCCCATCGAGTCGCTCACTCTGTCTTCTTCATAGTGATGGTGCTGAAGCTGTGAAAAGTTGCCAGCCATGTCTTCGTCATCCGTGATCTCATCAAAAGACTGCGATGCCTCAATGATCGAGCTTCGAGGGTCTAGCCATGGGTGACTATTCAGTTTAGGCACCGTGGCTCGGTTTTCAGGCCGCTTTTGAAGCATGCTGCACAAAAAGTCGATGGCCTTTTCGGAGACACCGTATTGCTGGAGAGGTGTAATGTTGAGACGGGAGGTCATGATCTTGTGCAGCAACTCGGAGTAGCTGATCCCGCCCTTAACAGGATATGGCGGGGATCCCGTCATGGTGTAGAACAAGACGCCGCCAAGAGACCATATATCAACGGCATGATTATACCTCTGCCCAAGTATGCGTCGGATCTTCTTACCGCGGCTTCGGATTCCATCGTCATCGTACTCGGCATACTCGGTGTATACTTCAGGTGCGCAGTAGAGAAGCGTCCCACAAAATGTTCTCAGGAACGTCTGCTCGCTGTCGACCATTTTCGAGAGGCCGAAATCGGTGAGCTTAACGTCGATGGGATCGAGAGAATTGATTAGGATGTTATCTGGTTTGACATCCCGGTGGGTGATGTTGAGGGAGTGCAGATATCCCAGGGCGCCCAGGAGTTGTTGAGACATGACCCGTACGACGTCTTCACTCAGCACCCCCTGGTCTGAGATGAACTTGCCCAAATCACCGCCGGGGATGAACTCCATTATGATTATTAGAAGTCTATCATCCCACTCAAAGTGCTCGATGTAGCGCACAACATTCGGCTATAATCTGCCGGTTAATCCTGAAGCGGTGGGGTTAGGTGTGGCTGGACTTACATGTTCCACTCGCTGCATGATTTTCATCTCATTCTCTACTTTTTGATCCAATACACCGTTCTTGATGAATCTACGCTTCTCGAGCTCCTTGGCAGCATAAGGTAGTCCACTGTATTTGGAGGTGACCTTGTGTACCACGGCAAAAGCTCCCTTGCCGATCGTACCGGTTCTGTTGTACTTTCCCGAGCCGGTCCACTCCCGACAGAGAGTCTGGGGCGTCTCCCTCCTCTTCGACGGGGAACGAGTCTGGGCACGCGTTGTTTCATTGGATTCAGCCCTCCTGAGGGGTGCTTGAGCGGGGGGCTTGAACAGGTCGACATGGCCCCCAGGACCAGCAGTTATGATCTCGTTCTGACGCCTTAGACCGTGGCGGGTAAAGAAGTCCTCGACCTTGGTGTTGTAGGCCAGTCCGTAGACGTCGTCGCGGAGCGGAATTCGAACACGAAAGGCCAAGTCACTCCTCTCCTGGTGGAGGCATATGCGGATGACGGCGCCAGAGCTGAGGACCCATTTGCTAGTCGGGGGGTCGGTCTTGACCTTGGCATTAGGGTGAGAGGCCAGCATATGGTTGTCGACGATGGTGCCATTGGTCGACTGATCCTCGATCATGACGGTACCGTACTCGTTGACGTAGATACGAAAGTGAATGTTGCTCACGCGCTTGAGCGGATCGTTGACGAAGACGACATCACAGCGAGCCGGGTTGCGTCCGAAGGCGAAGCCGGCGGCCGGGTTCTTCAGCTGAGTTGAGAGTCGAAGGATAACGGCATAGTTGCCGGAGCTCACAGGGTTCGCCTGGAAATGTCGGGCATCGTCCTCAAGGGCGTAGTCGGGCTCGACGGTGTCAGCCTCGTCCTTGCCAATGATGTGAGGGTTGTCTTCGCGAACGAGACGTTCGAGTTCCAGGCGGGCCGGGTCAGAATGAGGATAGAGGACGCAGATTATGTCGGAAATGTCCTCGTCAGAGAAGCCAGAGTTCTGTTTCCCGACTCGGCGCGGGTCGAGGACATTCTGGGTGGCTGTCGGAAGGGAGGGACGGTTAGCGGGAGAGACAGAGACAAAGACAGCAGTGAAAGCGCCTGGAGGGCCGTTCATACCTTGCGTGGGCTCCTCGCCGTCCATTGGGAGCGGCCCGAGCAGCCAGCGCTGCGAGGTGATTCCAGGCTGCCGTATAGGAGGCGATGGCGGGCGATGGCGGCGATATTGCGGACAAAGCGACAGGCGCAGGACTCGAGCAGCAACGGTGGCGGTTGGTGGGACAAAGGCGCAGACAGGGAAGTCGAAGTGTCTCAGGCGGGATCGGATCGAAGTCGAGAGGCGGGAGGAAAGCAAGGAAGCAAAGGTTGAACAGAAAGGAAGAAGGGAGGGAAGGAAGGCGTAAGGGGATGCGAGGAGGGAGAGGGGACGAAAAAAAAAGAAAAGAAAGCCTGGAGAGACAGACCAGGGACGTCACTGGAGAGTTGAGAGAGCGAGACGGTGTTGTGGTTTGGGTTGACTTGGCTCCATTGGTTGGTAATGTGCGGGATGGTTAGCGGAGGTTGCTGGGCTGGATGGACCCGACGGTTTTTGGACAATGGGACGACTGGAAATGGAGCCTACAGTGGCCGTAGCGGGTGGGAAGCCTAGAGTTTACAGCGGGAGGCAACCTAATTAACAACCTACTGCACCCCCTTCCATTCACCGACGTCGAAAAAGCGTCGGGACTGGATGCCTCAGCAACCAGCCCGCCAGCTGGCAAACATCCAGTCACGCTTCCTCCACCGTCTGTCTTGCTCTCTCTCTACGAAGGGCCAAGGTGGAATACGCGGGGCGCGTGCAAGCTGCATACGGACCACGCGCAGACACGCGCTGTCACGCGCAACAACATCAACACGATGAGGGAGAGAGAAAGAACCCGCCTAGCGCATGGTCAGGTGCTATTATGGCAGCGCATCACAGGGACTCGCCTCGACTCGAACTCGACTCGGCCTCGTCAATGGCCTGAGGTCAAGTCTCTCCTCAAAGACCCGACGCCTCACCTGGCCCCCAGGCGCCTGTAGTCACTGGACCACAGGGTCTGTTCCGGGGAGTCCCAAGCCCCACTAGATCCACTGAGCACGAGTTGACAGGAGGACCTAGCCCGGCAGTGGCCATGAACGGCGCCAACGTCGTATGGAGACTAGGAGTCCGTGGGGGCCAAGAAATGAAACAACTCCATCAATCCATTCCATCCTTCCATAGCCATGACCGTTGCGCGTTCCGTGCCGAAGCCCATTGAACTTTCAATGTGAGATTGACAAGGCAAAGTCAATTATGGGTGGATACCAGAGTCTAACTGCGTGGTAGGCTGTACGAATAGAATCTAGAACCAACATTAGACTACGTGCGAAGAATCAGATGTACGAGATGTAGTCGGCGACAGGCATATGAGATCCAATGAAGACGGACCTTGGCTCATAACTTGCAAACAAAATAAATGTTAGATTCGATAATGTCCTCTATGATTTTCGTTCCCGTTTTCGCATCAACAAGCCGATCGCTTTGAATGCCTGTTTAAATATGCAAGAATGCTCCTGTCCCTGATCAACCAATGCATCCCACTTCCTGCCAAACGCCGATATTGTATGCGTATGCAACCAGTGCTACTCCAACCGTGTATGCATGGCCCGCCTTTGCTATATGAAAATGCCGCAGTCTCTCAATACTTCCAATCTCCTTGCTCTTCTTTCAGACCTCTCAACCCCTTAAAACGCTTGTCCCTGATAATGCGGATGAGCCTTACGTTGTTGCGGCTGCTGTCCTGGCGTTGCCGCTCCGTACTGACCCTGCTGTGGTGGCATAAATCGCTGATCCACCTGCGGAGCCGCCTGGAGAGGTCGCGAGAAGCTGGGCTGCCCATAGCCCATCTGTTGCTGTCCTCCGTAAGGCGCACCTCCAGGCCCGTATGGCGATGGAGCACCTCCTCTTCCCATCGGGCCATACGCAGCCGGTGGTGACATGCTGCGCTCGGCCATCATTTGCTGCTGGTGATAGGCTTGTTGCTGAGCCATCATCTGTTGCTGCTGCGCCATGTGTTGCTGTTGCTGAGCCATCTGCAGTGGGCTCATCTGCTGCTGAACCATTTGCTGCTGTGCCATCTGCTGTTGCGCCGCCCGCTGTTGTTGGGCCATCTGCTGTTGCTGTGCCATCTGCTGCTGCTGCTGAGCCATCTGCTGCTGAGCCATTTGATGTTGATAAGCAACAGCCTGTTGTTGCTGACGCTGGTTGATCGCCTGCTGGACGACCTGGTTGCTGACTCCTTGCATCATATGCTGCTTTTCGCGCTCCCGAGCCTCTATCGCGCTTACGAGGCTAGGGCCTTGGGTATCGGGTCTCTGGCTCTGGTTCCCTGCCACACTAATCAAGGGAGCCCCTGTCATCCTAGCCACCTGTTCCTGTTCTCGAGCACTCAGGTGCGACGACACCTCGCCTGAACTTGTGTAGTTCAGGGCTGAGTTCGCTCCGCGAGATCCAGGTCGCGAGAGTAAATCGGCCGAGCTGCTTCGCGAATGGCGCTGCAGAATATCATACGAGCTTCTTCGCTTCGTGGATGTCGGTGTCCCGGACCGCACTTCTCCTAGAGTGTTACTGGAGGCACTTCGAGCATGAGCTGCCTTTTGTTGGACATATTGTTCGGCATTGAGCCCCTGAGACTTGGCACCAGGGCTAGTGGTGCCAGGTTGCCACGCCATAGTTCGTCCCGCGTCAATAGACCCGGACGACTTGTGAGCTGGTGGTGTAGGTCGCTGGTCTGGTGTTGATGCAACCGCTTGACCCATCCCCGGCTGCAGGGCGTTCGGGGTCTTATCACGTTGGTGCTGCTGGGTGGCGGCGTAGTTGACGGTCGGGCCGAAGTTGATCTCCGGGATATCATAACTGTGGTTGGTTGGGATATCGGGCTCCTCGTTTCCCACCGTCTTGAGCACACCAGCTCGAGGTCGCTCAATAGACTGGTTGGTCTCACTAGACTTGTGCGTGCTTGCGTAATCAATGCTTCTAGCAGATGAAGCGTCGTCGTAATGGCTGCTATGGCTGCTCCCCTGACGCTGAGGTGGCGGTGGTCGCCTGTCGGAGTTGGGAGTTCCCTGGCGCAGAGGCTGACGTCCTTGACCCTGATCGAAAGCATAGTGATCGATAATCTCATTTGTCGTGATGGCGCTGCTCCCAGAAATGATCGACGCCTTTTGGCTATCGAAGTTTGCCGACCTGTCAGGAATTGGCTTTCGATGAGCCATCTGTGGCGGAGGAGGACCCTGAGGACCTGGGGATCCGCGTGGGCCAGGTCGGTAGTTGTTACCATAGGGAGGCTGACCGTGAGGGGGCGGCCCATGGCCAGGAGGTGCACGGGGATCAGATGGTCGTCGATTGTTCATCATTTGACCATGAGGAGGCGGGCCGTGACCCGGAGGCGCACGGGGATCAGACGGTTGTCGGTTGTTCATCAATTGGCCGTGAGGAGGGGGGCCTTGACCAGGAGGGGGGCGAGGATCGGAAGGTCTGCGACCGTCCGGCATAGGGCCACGATTCGGTGGGCCATGGCCAGGTGGAGCACGGGGATCAGACGGTCTTCGGTTGTTCGCCATCGGGCCGCCGTATCCTTGCTCCGGTCGGTAGTTGGGGTTTTGCGGATGTGGGGAACGAGGAGGAGCCATATGGCCGGGGGGCATGGGGGACCTCGGGCCATCGGCGGTAGAGGGACAAGAGTTGGGGCCATGGGCGTAGGGGCTAGGGGGTCCGTACGGAGACTGGGCCAGCGGGGATTTGGACCGTTTGTTGGTGAGGTTAAGAGGCGGAGGGAGACCGGTCGATGAGGGATTCTGACCTGGTGGGCTTAAAGCTTCACGCGAGCGGTTGTCGTTAGCAGATATCCCTACGGGGTTGGCGTTGTTTGCAAGTACCGATGGCCCTGATCTCGTGGCGTCCCCCTCTCTCCCAGCTGGAGAATCCGAATCGTTCCGTCCAGTAAGGCCTCCCGCATTGGCCAATTGAGCTAGAGTGGAGTTCGACAGTCGGCTGTTAGCACGACGAAGCTCAGGGGAATGATAGACATTGCTCATCGGCCGAGCCTGGGGAGCATGGTTGAAAGCCGGCGGCCGGGAAACAGGCTCTGGGGTCTGCATCTGTCGCATTCCGTCAAGGTCCTTCAAAGGAGGGGGGGTATTGTTGCTGCCTGAGGATTCATCAAAGTTGGGACCATCATACGGCCGAGTGTTCTCTTGAGAATAAGCCCCAACGGGGGTCTGGCCGCGTTGTGGAGAACCGCTGTAGGGAGAATAGTTGTTGCGAGGAGCGTTCACAAGGCCGTGGTTGGGGTCCGAAGCATTTCGAGAACGGTGCTCGGGCGCAATGGGTGCAGCAGCTGGTGACGATCTGTCCCGCTGAGTGTCCGGGGGCGCCGAATCGGTCCTTGGCGGCCCCGTCAAGGAATGGGATCGCGAGGATCTCACAGAGCCACTTGAGAAGCCAACTTTCTGCCTGCCACCTGCTGGAACACCGTCTCCAAAGCTGAGTCTCACACTCTTTCGGCTGTTGCTGCGGGATCGCGTGGAAGGAGCATCTTCGACAGCATTCATCCTTGTCGCAGTAGTCTCCTTGAGCTTCTTTCTCCAATCCTTTTCAATCCAACTAGCACTACCATCCTCGAGAATGAGGTTAGAAACATCCAGGTTCTCAAGGTAGCCATATCTCTTGTGTTTGGGCATGGCGAACATGAGTGATCGTGTGTCAAGGACACTGGCGACAAGCCTTCCAGGGCGACCGTAAAGACCGAATGTGTCCCAGGTGGGGAAGAGGAATCGAAGCAACATCTCAAAGCCAGTAACAGCAGGATGGGTCTCAGGCATAATGAACACAAAACCCTCTGTGGCGGAAGGGGGCTCGGTATGGATGGAGATGTTGCCCTCAATCTTCAGCAACGTTGAGGCGTCAATCAACGACTTCGCCTGAGGATAGATGGCGTAGGCCGAGTATGCATCAGTGATGGAGGCGATTGGCTGCGCCTTCTTCTGCTTCTTGCCATCCTTTTTCGTGTCGTAAAACTTGATGTCGCCCTTCAACGTGGGCACCGAAGATCGATCGTATGGTGATCGCTTCTTCATCTCCTTCTGGAGCTTGGCATATTCCTTCTCGTCAGGGGGGGAAATGACACACCAACAGCGCCTCCAGGGAACACCAGCACCGAAGCGGACCCTGACCCATTCCTCAGTCTTGAAGCGTGACCGTTCCATGACGATGTTAATGTTATTAAGAGACTTGCCCTTGCCAGCAATTAGGGCACCGGTGTATGCTTCCTGGAGACTGGAGTGCTCGAACATGGAGAGACGGATGCCGGCTGTCCATTGTAGAAGTGAATGCCGTGAGTTGAAGTGGAGGAGGTATCGATTCCTCCCGGCGGTGGAAATGCTGAGAATATTTTGCAATGGCTGCTCTTCGCTGGAGCGTGTGGGAAGCGACTCAATCTAAAAGGCCTTGTGTTAGTCACATATCCAGCCAGGTGCATTACAGCACGTGAGGGCGGGGGTCGTTACCATCTTGATAGAAGCATCTGTCAAGTTGATGAACTTGGGAAGGACTTCACCGTCCTCACCGGCGGCATCGAGCTCGGCGGCGTCCCATAATGACAGGACGGTGCCCACAAGCTGGGCGAAGCACTCTGTCCAGGTTCTGTCGGGGTTCGGGCGACCCTCTAGAGGTGAGGTTAGAATTAAGAGGTATCACAAGGGGGAACCTTGGCGCTAAGGCACATGCGGAGAAGGGAGTTGTGGCATACGTGTGTTCTGGTCGTCGAGCTTTAGGAAATAGCCTTCCTGGTATAACTTGTTGGAATGGCTGTTTAGGTAGGTGAAGACGGGCTGAAGCTCCGGGATGGTATCCTCGTTGACGTCCATGAGGGGCGGATTGTGAGCCAAGACCATGGACAGGGGGCGTGAGTTGCTGCGTTGGCGAGGCGGGCTATTCACGGGAGAGCCGTTTACGGGAGTACCATACTCGGGTGGCGTGATGGCGCGGGAGAGGTCGATGTTGTGGTCGGGGAAGGGCTCGGCGGCAGAGTTGGTCTTGCGGTGGCCCAGGGGAGAGTCGTTTGGAGGAGATGAGGAGTGCGGTGGTGTCTTTGCGCCAGCAGAAAACTGTGACATGAAAGAGAGGACTATTCGCGGGGAGGAGTTAGCACTTGCTGGCCGGACGTGAGATAATATGGGTTCCGGGGCCGGGCGGACTAGTAGGAGGAAAGGTAGGGAGCGCGTATTGGGCATTGGCTCGGCCGCAATGGCCCGGTGGCCAGCGGGTGATCACTGATCAGAGCGCCTATGGAGCGGTGTCCCAGCAGCCGGGTCCCCCCAGCGGCCCCCTGTAGCTCGCCGTTGCGGGCACGTCGCCTCGCTGGGCCAGGGGGGTCTGGGCGTTTGCTCGGCGCATGCTGGGCGCTGAGCATTGAGGTGAGCACTGGGCACAGTGGAGGGCAGGTCAGGTCAACTGCGCCTCCAGCCACTTGGGCGTGCAGCGAACGAGCATCCCGTCGCGTCCGCTGACGTCGCAGCATGAAAACAAAATAAAATGGAGAGGACACAGTCCCGAACTGGAATGATGCACACACCTCGATTTCGACCCATGTTGACAGCAACCGGATATGCCGGGGTAGCTTTTTAGTGAGACAGGCGTTGCGTGCGGCTTCTTGTCGCTCGCAGTCTAGGAGATGAGATGAGCGGGCGGCAAGGGAGGCCGAAGGGACCAGGGAAATAAGGGCCAAGGGATCGTGGACCCAGAGGAAGGGAAGAGGAAGGGCGCCAGCCACGATAGTGTCGTGGGCTTGTCGTATCCTTATTGATTCCTTTTTCCTAGAGGACGAGCGAGGGCGGCAATAAACCGACTAGGGGTGGACAGTAGTCGAGTTGTTAACGGCACCGCGGCGGCGGGTCAACTGACGATTTTGTATTCGTATGAGCGACTCTAGACTGTCTTAGGTCAGGACGCAGTTCCAGTCCATCCACAGATGCCAAAGGTGGTGCAGCGGGCGGATGCGTCGGGCAACTGGCACGTCAAGACCCGACAGGGCCAAGCAACCAAAGTTCCCGATTGCAGCTGGTCGCAACTTCGCAAGACGTGCAACGAGCTACCCCTGGACAGGACAACGGTGGACGCAGCAGGCAACGCGGCCTTGGCTTTCTCGGAGGGTGAAATTAATATGCTGAATGCGATGCCGGCTCGGGCTCCGTGGATCGTCCGTCGGTGCGGTGTGGGACTTGTAAGTGAGTAGTTGTGGGTGTGGGCTGGCCTTCTGGGGTGTGGGCACTGCGGCGGGTATTTGTGACGGTTGAGTGTCTGCTCAGGGCCTATTTTCTCTCTTCACAGTCGAGCGAGCGATGTCTGTCAGGGAAACCGATGACCAAAACGGGCGTTAGAGCAAGTTTCTGGTAAGCCGCTTTTCCCAGGTTCAAGCAAGGTTCTGTCCCGGCGTACGGAGGGGCAAAAAAAAATTAGACGACAACGCGTGGAGGGGGGCCGATCAGTGCGAAGTTGCGGGATTCTTCGACGTCGTCGTCTCGGTATTTGTCTTTTGGCGTCGGTCGTGTGCGGGCTCGATCGTGGGCTAGTCGCCGGCCGGATGCAGTCGGTGAGAGTGGATGACGATGCCAGTGGACGTTGGTCTGGAGTATAGCCTACGTCACCAGCAAGCAGCCAAGGGGCTGGGCGAGAAGTCTAAGTCGACAAGCGCCTCCAAAGTTGGATCGATCCAGCAGGCGGGAGCGGACAGGAATTAGGGTGGCCGTATGGACTGAAATGCAAAGGCCAAGCACAAGCAGAGAGGCCTAGCAACCAGGAAATAGAGCCGGAAGGGGAGAAAGGGGGGGGAGGGAACGGGGAACGAAACACAATACAAAGTTCGGAAGCGGACGGGGAGCATGGCTTTCTAAATACTTGTACGGGTTGGTTGGATGGAACTTGGAACTTGGATAGACTACCAAGCACCAGGTCCGGTGCGTCCGTACACCCTCCATCCCTCCCTCCCTCTTCGTATTCTTGTACACACATGGCTTTGTGTTTTGGCTTGCGGCGTCTGCCACGGTGAGGTGAGTGTGAGGTGAGATGCAACTGCGAGTCCAGTCTCCAGCGTCCCCAGTTACAAGTACCGCAAGTCCCATCCAGTTAGAGCTCACAGGCTACAGTGACAGTCCACAGTCCAGACCAGTCCGCCATCCGTGTCCCACTGTAGGTGTGTTGAACCAGGCGAGATCGAGACATGACATACGTGCTGACCTACGCGAATCTAGATGGGTACCAGGTGTCGGTAGTTTCATCATCCGTCTTCGCATCCCTCTCGGAGCCCCGACCTCCCTGAGCCAAAACCCAACAAACCCCCTCAGGGATGTAACGCAAGTGCGGATAATTCGATACTAAACTGACAACAATGGAGCCAAAGGCATCATCTAAGAGCGGATGGCTGGCTGCCGCCGCGTGCTCCCTCGCCGCCAATATCCACTCTTCACCGCGAAACGCCCAAGAGACTAATAGTGTATGTCACGGACGTGGGATGTCTGTCGTCCGCCGTCTGCCGTCCGTCGTCCGCCGACAAGTGGCTGGAATCCGGCTCTGTTGGCCCAGTAGAGGCGCCATCCTGGGTTTACCGCCTGGACTCGTTACGATTAACGCCCAGTGTCCGGTCTTTACACCTGCCGCTCTGCCCATCCGCCGCCCTGTCGTCCCAGGGCCAGCCAGTCTGCGGCGTCTTTGGCAAGTTTGCATTGCGAGTTCTATTGATGCTACGTGTAGACCCGTGTCCACCTCATGTTTCGGCCCGTAGTCGCCCAGTCTGCTTCACTGGCTCTCACCCAGTCGTTTGAAACGGCGCTCGGCCAGGGTGTAAGCCGGACTCGTATCGCCCACTGGCGGTGTCTGGGCGACTACTGAGTCTCTGCCAAGTGCCAAGCCTCCCCCATAGCCATCGTGAGCTATTTGCATCCTTGATTCTGATCCACCGCGTACGGCGAGCGATTCGTCGTCGCCAGCGTGGATTTCATTTCAGCCTGACCAGGGTTTCCGATGCCGTCCGAGCCAATGTTACTGTACCGTGTACGAAGTTCGGCTTGCCCTTGAGCTTCTGGTCCCTTGGAGCAAGCACCTTCGCACGTCCCATTTCCTGTCAGTGAAGGATGATGGATTCAGGGGTCCTCTCCTCAGAAAACCTGGAGAAGGCCGTCATTATGGTACTGATTCCAGAAGGGTGGTGGCTGTGCTGGTGGCCATCGGAGCTAGGGGACTGAAGTGCCACTAAAACATCTTGTGGACGTCTTGGCTCTGACACCTTTGTACGCGTACGACAAGTTCACAGTTCTACACGCGTACGACGTGGTACCCGTAGATTACCTTCCTACCTTATTCATATGGCATTGAGTGATTAAGGTAATTTATGCTTCGTGCACTCGGCAGGCTCACATTACACGCCAGCACGAGATTAATCTCCAGCGTCACCGGCACGACCGGCTTGCACCCAGCCTCGCCCAGGCGAGGATCTCTTCTGGGCGCCTGTCCGCCCTGAGCTTGGCGGTTGTCGCCATGGTGGGCTTTCGTGTTCAAGCAAACCAGACGGGGTTGATGTGGTTGGTGATGGGGCGGCACGGCGGCGCTCCGACGTCCCTCTTCGTCGCGGCGCAAGCGACGATTGGCTCCTCCGTGATGCACCCGCTGCAACCTTGGCTTTGGCAACCTGCATTTCGCGGACAGCTGCAGGAGTGCGGCGAGACTTCACTCACAAGATCCGGGCAGAAACAGGTGGATAGCCGTCCGCGCACTTTGTACAGGCGCCGCCGTAAACCCACCGCTCAATGCTCACTGTGACATGCCAGGATCACACCTACACGAATTTCGGTATCATCGGATCATCCGGCGCTACTGCACCATCCACGAGCCCGAACATTTCCACATGTCACCCAAACAGGAAATGGGGCTTTTCGCGAATCCGAAATGCAACAACCAACCCTTACGTCATTCACCCACCGCCCTCATCGCCGTAATCGCTACGCGAGAAACAGCCAAGGACTTTGGAATCTTTCCTTTGCCGCGCTGCACAGCAACAAAGCTGTGGTTAGATGCGGGTTGTCTTAAGTTCTAAACGAATAATCACGCCATTTGTTTCCCTGATGCCCCCTTCCTCCCGCTAGGAGCGGGATGCAGTCTGGTGTTTGTTTTCTTTTCTTTCTTTATTTTAAGTTGTGGCAAATCCCGTTGGGGTGTTTGATCGGCGATCTGCTCAAACAAAGAACGATCATGCCGTCCGTACCATCCTCACCCAGGTTCACGTTGACGTTTCATGCCTTGGCGAGGAGGTGTACGAATGCAGTAGTCTTTGTTTAAGCCAGCATGATGGCACCACGTGGTAGCCTCACATCGAACAAGAGCCACTGCCACTGATGCTTTCATCCAAGTATTATAGCTTTTTTCCTTCCTTCTCATGCACCCGGCCTCATGATACCAGGCACGAGACCCATGGACCCAAGCCATTGAAAACCTGCGAAAACTTGGCCATGACATCATGTCATTGAGACTCTTAAGATTTCTAGTCTCACAATTCCTTGGAGTTGCCCTCCTTGCCTCCCTCAAAAGGCTACCAAATGCCGCGGGGGCACCGGTCGGCCAAGGCGACGCCATGTGCTGTTATGATTGGGCCTCCGCTATGCACCCTGTCATGTTGAGCATCACAGAGACTCAACGAACAATGCATTCCTTCACATATTCAACGCCCCCGATAGTAGCAAGTGCAGAGTCGGACATTTTCCGAAATGTTGAGTTTTTTCTTCTTCCTCTACTGGTAAGCTCACATCGCGCAAGCTGATCTCAAATGGAAGAAAGGGGTTGCTTGCCTTACGCACCAGGTACCTGAGCTGAGTCAAAGCCCATGACCAATGCTGCCAGGTCCCGACTGTGTGCGATAACCGGCTCATCACGTGTCTGACTTTTGTGATCCCCAATGTATCTCTCCTCCGCCACGGCCTCACCCCCAGATATCTCTGGTCCTCTTTTGGTCTCCTTTGTCATCTCGTTGAGAGCAAAGAAGTGAACCCACCACAGGTTGCGGCCAGCAACTCAGCGGACAGCGCCAGTGTTGATAGCTGGAATGCGCAGTCCATCGTCATCACTCCTGGCGTCCACCCCGACATTCTTCCTACGATCGCTCCCAGTCCAATGCCAGGCATGGCGGCCATGCCGTGAGAGGAGGTTTGCTTCGGCTGCTTCACCACCCTCCTCCCCGAATGCGTCTTCGTTTCCCATCCAGGCCCTGCCCTTTCGATTCGAAACTGGAACTGCTCTATTTGCAAAGCGGTCTCCCCGCCCATTCCCCCCACCCTTCCTCTCCCCGCCATCCGCCTCGTTCTCGGACCCTCTGAGCACTCATCATCGAAGTCGCGATCGCCGCGCTTTTGTCAACGGACACCACATCAGGGGCCTGACAAACGGCGACGACGCTGTCTACGCGAGCGATTATTTCATCTGCGCAAACGATGGCGTGGGAGCATGGGCTACGCGCCCTCGGGGTCATGCTGGGTACCCGGCCGGAACTTGCCCGAGGTTATTCACAGTCTTGCTAACCCCGGCACAGCCTCTGGGCACGATTAATTTTGCATTTCTGGTCGACTGCTGTTGATGAGGAAGTGGCCCGATACCTTTCTACCGAGCAACCGTACGAGCCAAACCCGATTGCCAACCTACAAGCCGCTTACGAGCAAACCCTCAAGGCGACTGAAGCACATGACTGCCTGGGTACCACGACAACCTGCGGAGCACAATTACACTTCAAGATCACCCCGGACGATGAGTCGCGACAAACTCCATCACCTTTGCTGTATGTGACCAACATCGGCGATTGCAAGGTCTTGGTTCTTCGACCAAAGGCCGAGCAGGTGATATACCGGACGACGGAACAGTGGCACTGGTTTGATTGTCCACGTCAGTTAGGGACAAACAGCCCGGACACCCCTAACAATATCGCGGTCATGGACAAGGTGGATGTAGAAGTGGGCGATATCGTGCTCGCCATGAGTGATGGAGTTACAGATAACCTATGGGAACACGAGATCGTGACTTCAGTGCTCAACAGCGTCCGGGCGTGGGAGTCTAGCCCCGAGGCAGGAGAGCATGAAGATCGCGCCGGGGGTCGAAACGGAGGTATGGACGCCGCCGCGCGGGACCTCGTTGCTGCCGCGAAAAAGATTGCGCAGGATCCTTTCGCTGAGAGTCCATTCATGGAGCATGCGATCGAGGAAGGGCTAGCCAGTGAGGGTGGTAAGTACACCAAATTTCAACTGACAAAGAGAGTATTAAGAGTTGAGTAGGAAAACCCGACGATATCAGCGTCGTCGCCGCGCTGTGCATCAGAAATGAGTAAAAAGGTTTGGCGTATTTGCGCTAGGCTAAGGAGAGGTTGCATCGACTTAGACGACACGAGGCTTCGACCATTACGAGGAAGAGCGATGATAGAGACCCAACATCGAGTGAAGACGGCCTAAGATTAAGCTATATCGTACACCGGAGGGTTAATTCCGATATTTCGGACGGGATTTTCTTACAACTAGCATAAAGATGGCATGACACACATGCATCATAGGTAGTAGTCATGACTGGGACGATGACGGATCTGATGAAATTCAAGGCCGGTTCCTAGGCCGGCGTAGGATCCATTGTAGGACGGACGGTGGGGCACAGAGAAGTGGGTTGATCTTATCGCACGTGCATCCGATAAGAAATTTATTTCACGACGCCAACCTTTCGCATCTTGAACTTGTCGCCGCCGTGCAACTCCTTCGTCGCAAGTATAACCCGCCGCAAACCCGTGATTTGCGCAAGCACCAAACGTCAAGATGAGAGGAAAGAGATCGAAGCAATACCGGAAGCTCATGGAGCAATTCTCCATGACCTTCGGGTTCCGCGAGCCATACCAGATTCTCGGTAGGTTGTCAGGATTGCGCATCGAATTGCACCAAGCTAACTCACCCCAGTGGATGCGGAGATGGTAAGGGATTCATGCCGGTTCAAGATGGAATTGGCTCCCGCCTTGGAGAGGACAGTCCATGGAAAGGCCAAGCCCAGTACGCACATCGTCACAACGTCCCTACAACCATTTTGCTGACCCGCCCAGTGATTACTCAATGCGAGATTCGAAAACTCTACGCCCAAAGCAAAGAGCCTGGCGCGCACGAGGCCATTGAGGTGGCCAAGACACTGGAGCGAAGACGCTGTGGTCATCATCCCGATCAGTACCCCGAACCGCTGAGCACGCAAGAGTGTCTTCAGTCCGTCGTCGACCCCAAGGGCACCAGCCAGAACAAGCATCGCTACGTTGTCGCAAGCCAAAGCCAAGAAGTCCGAAAGATGCTACGGGGAATCAAGGGTGTTCCATTGATCTACATCAAAAGAAGCGTCATGATTCTAGAGCCAATGGCGGACGAGAGTGTGCAGGTTCGGGCACGCGAGGAGAGGAGCAAGTTCCGAGCTGAGCTTAGGGGTTCTCTGGGCAAGAGAAAGCGAGGGAATGACGACGAAGACGACGAGAAGGATGAGAAAAACAAGGCCGCGGGCAGTGACGGCAAAGCAACGCAGGCAGAAGACAAGAAGAAAAAGAAGAAGGGATACGGGCCAAAGGGACCGAACCCACTCGCCGTGCAGAAGGCAAAGAAGGAGCAACAACAACAAAACCGAGATGGACCCCGGAAGGCAGTGGGTTCCGAGAAGAAGGGATCTGAAAAGAAGGAAACTGAAAAGAAGGAGCCCGAACAAGAACCAGCCAAGCGAAAGAGGCGGCGGAAGGCAAAGACTAGTGGTGCAGCAACAGGAGAGGGCGAAGAGAGTACAGCTCCCATCGAGGTCGTGGCGAGTGCGGAGAGTTGAAATTCAGGGCGTCGGATACTGGAGGGTTAGACTGTTGGTAGCGTGGCGCATTGAGGATAACAGGCGTTGTCGCGTCGGCATGGATGGACAGAGTGCTCGCGCACCGATACCCCGAGAATGTAAAACGAGAATTTCCGAGAAGAGAAGGCTTCCATTGACTGTGACGCTATATCATAGTCATAGTAGGGGTAAGGCTTTGAGAGTCGCAACTACGGCGTCATGTCTTGAGCCGCCTGACTTAGAGCGTGCCTCCATAGTTTCATGTGTATTCGGTCGATGCTGATGTCAAGCAGAGAGTTTCGAGCCAGGGTCGTAGGAATGGACATGGGAACGTCCCTAGCCACTTAGCGAAGCTATCCAACGTCGGCAATTCGGTATGCGAGGGCGAGATTGCGATAGTTGTGCCCTCCATACCTGCCAGTATCGAGAGTCCATCCTAGGCCCGGTTGAACCTAGGAGCCGGTTGAGCCGTTGCGTACTTTCGTAGATGGATCTTGTTGGTGGCGGCCTCGTGGAATTGACATTGGACTCCACTGGGACCTGGCGCTCCCTCCGGAGCGAGCCCACCTGAGGCCAGGCAGTCCACCTCGCCAACTGCGCCCTGTCCAGCCGAGTCCCGACCGCTGAGGCCACTGGAAGCCCCACTGGAAGCCCACTGAGTTCCCTTGCGTGCCCTCTATTCGCAAGTGCCCGCCAACCCGCGTACGTCGTGCCCGCATACCGCCACCATAAGCCGTGGGCCCACCCCACCTCTAATGTCAAGTCATCTTGTTGGAATCCCGCCTCGATTGCTACGTACGTGCTCACTACCACTGTACGTACGTACTTTATTCCAGGAGGCTTCCATCGACGACAGGAGGAGCCATAAGCCTTCGCCCTCTTCCACGACGCAACCTCGCCCCTACCATCGGGCCTCTTCAGCAGCCATTTTTCACACCCATTCATCACGTCTATCCCCTCTCCGTCTTCCAATCCTCCGAGGGTTGTCTGTCTCGCTGCTCAGGGGCCAGGGTCCATCCACAGCACACCTTCAGGTCCATCCGTGACAGGCCCCCGGCCCGCCTCGACTCTCTCAACATCACGTCCCGCCCGCCCCCTGACCCGCGTCGTCGAAAGCCAGGCGTCACGGAAAGCCGTCAACCTTGGGAGCATCAAATATCAGTCTTGCCTGCCGTCCGGAAAAGAGAACTCCCGCGTCGAGAGGATCCATCATGGCTTCACAACCCGTCGACTTCGACGATTTCGGCCTGCCCATCAGGCGGTTTCCCACCCCCAAGAACGATGCACCCGCAGAACCGGACGCCGAAGAGAAGACCGACTCCAAAGCAGTGACAGACCCTGTGAGCAGCAAGGAGCCGGAAAGCACTGCCAAGGAGCCGGAAAGTACCGGCAAAGAGTCTCCCGCTTCCACCGATGTCCAGACCGTGAAACGGGATGGCGGTCCCAGCAAGCTTGAAGATGTCCGCTCTGAACAGGAATCGACTCCCAATGTTTCGTCCTCCCCAAAGCAACCTGTTGCGCAAGAGATGACTACACCGGAAGATACCAAGCCTGAGGAGAAACTTGAGCCTGCAAAGTACGAGACCACAAACGAGACGAAACCCGAGGCAAACCACACCGATTCTTTAGCGGCGACAGAACCTTCGAAGCCACAATCCGAGATACCCGACTCTCCGAAGCAGAAACCGGATGTCGCAGCTCTGGTCGAACCTCAACAGACTGTGGAGCCCAGTAATCCGAAATCAATCTCAGAAATGCCATTCAAGGCGACACATAAGCGCGAAACGAGCGAAGTGGTGGGAGAACAACGAGTAGGCGTCTCCGAGTACTCTCACCAGCATATCCCCACAGTCCACGAGCCCAAAGATGAGAAGAAGGAGGACGATTGGCAGGAAATGCCAGCGTACGCTAGATATGACATGTACGACGATGACGACCGGCTCGTTGCCAAAGAGTTCAATGCGGAAGAGGAAGAGACGTATGGGTACGCCGGGCTGGGCGGAGCTGGCAAGGGCTATACTCGCGTGCTTCTGGATGACGATGCCGAATCCGCAACAAGCATGGACGAAAATACACAGTATCTATTCAAACAGACTAACGGAACCAGTGCGGTCGAGGACGACGAAGGGAGAGACGCCATTTCCCAGATGCAGGCCACCAAGGATCTTCTCACAGAGGGACAGAGAATCGCCTACGTCGGTGTCGTACGATTGGAGATCGCGAACATGGTAAACGAGGCGGAAGCGGTGGAAAAGACGAGAAGTACCAAAAAAGTCACCGCCATGGCTGCCGAGGCCATGAAGATGTGGGGACAGAAGATGATGATCCGGATATACACGCATATGGACATCAGCGCAGCTGAGCAGATCATGATCGAGCAGCTCGCTGAACACGGGGTCATCCCCGCGGATCTCACTCCCGCCTTGACCGCCAACTCTCGGGTCCATAACCCCATGGCCGCAGACAAGGCTTCTTCCCGATCGACTCTGTCGAGTCCCGTACCGCAAAGCCCAAGCGAGGAGCAGGCTGCCCAAGCACCTCCTCCATATGAGGCACCCGATGCCGAAGAGCTACCCGATGTCAAGACTCCTTCGCAGTTGCCCACAACAGAGAAGATTGAGATTGACCTCAGATGGACGATTCTGTGCGATTTGTTCCTCGTCTTGATCGCAGATTCCATCTACGACGCGCGCTCCAGGGTACTTCTCGAGCGAGCAGGCAAGAGCCTAGAGATCACCTGGGTCGACATATGCCGGTTTGAGAAAAAGGTCACGGATGCGCTGGAAATGCAGCAAGCCGCCGAGAAGGAGAACTGGAATGAGGACGAGCACATGGAGACCCGACGAAAGGAGGCCCTGAAGAGACGATATGTCATGATGGGACTGGCCACCGTGGGCGGCGGCCTTGTCATTGGCCTCTCGGCTGGTCTCCTCGCCCCGGTCATCGGTGCTGGCTTGGCCACGGGACTGACAGCCATCGGCGTGACGGGCACCAGCAGTTTCCTGGGCGGTGTTGGCGGTGCTGCTATCATCACGTCAGGCGCAGCGGCATCTGGCAGTATCATCGGAGGCAAGGCGGCCGACCGACGAACGGGCGCCGTCAAGACCTTTGAGTACCGACCTCTCCACAACAACAAACGTGTCAACTTGATTGTCACCATTTCCGGATGGCTGACGGGCAAAGTGGATGACGTCCGATTGCCCTTCAGTACGGTCGACCCCGTCATGGGAGACATCTACTCGGTGCTGTGGGAGCCAGAGATGTTGCGAAGCATCGGTGACACCATCAACATCCTGGCTACCGAGGTGAGTACACTCTCAGGATTCTCTTCACGTTGATCAGCCATGATAGTAACTCTTTTACAGGCTCTCACTCAGAGTATCCAACAAGTCCTTGGTGCCACGATTCTGGCTGGTCTCATGTCAGCCCTTCAGCTCCCGATAGTCCTAACAAAGCTGTCCTACCTCATTGACAACCCTTGGGCTGTCTCCCTGGACCGTGCCTGGGCGGCAGGAAAGATTCTAGCAGATTCCTTGATCGAGAGAAATCTGGGTACCCGGCCGATTACCTTGGTTGGTTATTCCATCGGGGCCAGAGTCATCTTCTCTTGCCTCCTGGAGCTAAGCAAGAAGGGCGCCTACGGAGTGGTCCAGAACGTGTACATGTTTGGAAACCCAATTGTGGTGAAGAAGGACGAGTTCCTCAAGGCTCAGACGGTGGTGTCGGGTCGTTTTGTGAACGCCTACAACCGCAACGACTGGATCCTTGGATATCTTTTCCGGCTCACCAATGGAGGCATCCGTCGCATTGCGGGACTGGGACCTGTCGAGGAATGTCCGTTTGTTGAGAATATAGACGTGACAGACATGGTGGTGGGCCACATGGACTACCGAACGCAAATGCCATCCCTGCTCATGAAGTGCGGGTGGTCCGTGGAGAGCGAGGAGTTTGCTGAGATTGAGGATCCGGATCCTGACAACCACCAGGAGCGACAGCGGGAACTCATCAACGAGATTGAGGAGGCTCGCAAGCAGCTTGAGAAGGACGGAAACGCAAGCAAGGGCAGCCGGTTTAGCATTTTCGGTCGCCGAAAGAAGCTGGAAAAGCAAGACTGGGAGATATACGAAGACACGCTCAACAAGCCTGGGGGTAAGGCGGATGGCAAGGCGGATGGCAAGGTAGATGATAACGAGAAGGGCGAAAACAGGAACCGCGGCGTCCTCTTCGACATTGATGCCATTCGGGCAGAAATTGCCAAGGATGGCGAGGGCGGCGCTGAGGAACTGCAGGTGCGAGAGATCAAGTCGACACTGCCGCCGATGAAGCTGGACATATCATCTCTCCCACCATCGCCGTCGCCATCGGCGTTCGGGTCTCGAAACGGAGACACGTTGGCAGCGCGGGAGTCACACGAAACAAGGTTCTCGCGCGAGCCATCGCCGAGCTACACCGGTCACAATCGGCCGCCAGCATATGGCGAGGACCGGTACGAGGATGAGGTTCAGATGACGTTTGACACATCGTTTGATGACTCCCCAGCACGACCCGTAGTGCCTCCCAAGGACATGGCAGAGACGGGTTCGAACCGACCGGAATTCAAGACAGCGCATACGATGCCCAATATGACGATACACGACCCGTGGGGCGATCCCGACGACGACGACTTTGGCAAGGAGAAGGAGATTTCCATGACATTTGCATGAAAGACCTGGGAAACAAGGGGAGAGCGGATGACCCGAGGGTATCGAGCAAGTAGCGGAACGAGAGAAAAGCCGATGGCCGCTCGAATACTGGTGGGAATTGTGGGCATTGATGGGCGTTTTTGATTGACGGGTGAGACGCTGATTGATTACCTTTTTGGGTGAGGGGGACTGGGTGTATTTTTGGATCTGCCACGATGAAGCGTTGACGACCGGACAACACAAAGGGACAGACTGACAGGCAAGGCGGACAGTCAGACGCGAGAGGAGGACAATAATAGCAGAAGAGGCTTGCGTGCTACGCACAAGGCGCACGATGCCGTAGAGCAAAGTCCATGCGCAGTTCTATAGTGGACTACGCATAACAGCGAGGTATTCGTACCCGGAGATAGAACTACATTAATTTTTAAGAAATAACCATAATTGCCTCTTTTAAGTACGTGAAATCTACGACCCTATCTCGGCAGAAAGTCGAAGCGAGTGAAGAAGGAGACATTGATGAAGGGCGGGCTGAGTTACAGGTGGCAAATACCGAAGTTGTAAGGTAGGACAAGATGCCGAGGATGGCGGTCAAGAGGGCAGGCGGCAGCAGCCGTGGGACAACGGAGGATGGGCATACTTCCAAGTTTGTCTTATTCTGATTGAAACATGTGAGTGAGCGCGGAACGGATAGAAGTAAAAGACGTTACAGTTTTAGTACAAGACAAGGTTGAAGCGGCGGCGGCTATAGAGGGAAGAATGAGGATAGTTTGTCTGATGATAGATAGATAATAATAAAAAAGGCGATGGGCGGATAGAGACCGGGCGATTCGCCGGCCGCAACGGCAACCCGGCATTTCTCAGTAGGGAATGGAACCAACTGCACGTACTGCGACGACCAACATGGAACTTGTAACCTGCGACCTGCAAACTTTTGCGCAACATGCATCGGGCACTGTACGGCGGTGAAAGTATGGATGCATGTTGAGTTCCCCGCTGGTTGAGAAGGATTTTCCCGATATGCAGGAATGGGATCAACGAAAGAGGGGAGAGACCGCGGCTCAGCGAAGACAGAGTTGGTTTGTAGGAACAGTGAAGGAAGGCGAAGAAAAGGATTGTGCTGTAGATCCGAGGGAGGATGGATTGTGGTGGTGGTGGGCGCTTAGACTGGGATGGTGAGGAGGAGAACCAACGGCCATGAAGACGTCTGATGCTTGTTGCCGATTACGCCTCGGTACGCACTGTACTGTGGTAGAACCCGTAGCATTCGGTTCTTGTTAGCGGTGGTCGGAGATATCTGAGTATGCGCGATGGAAGGGATAGGAGGAGGCTCCGTGCCTTCACCCACCCCCGCCACCACCAAACTGCATATTTGTATCGTCACCTCCACCACCAGCAAGAATAACAAGTCTCATCAACGCACTTCACTCTCCATGCAACAGAACAGACCACCCAACCTTGGAACCACCCACAGCCCACCCGGATCATCACCAACGGACCAGTCCTAGGCCACAGACGCCATTCGCATTTTGGGGGCCGATTCCATGGGGCATCCATCCATCCATCCATTCCCGTCTCGTCCATGTGGGCAAGGCGGGCTTTCGACTATTGGCTCCGCCAAGCCTCAATGGGACGTCCAAGCCTCCTTTCTCCATCCCCTTAGACCTCACTCGTCACCTTCATCAGTCTCCGCCACCAGAAGAAAAAGGCTGGCGCAATTGCAGTTTCCAAATTCCACAAAGGATTGTTCTTTTCTCTTCCCCCGTCGATGTCGGTCAGGTGCCTAGCGCCAACGGATGGACAGGCCGGCGACTGATGGCGGCGGAGTGTTGGAGGACCCCGGAGTATGTATTGGCGGCTGCACACTAACGTTAGCAGGACGGAGGAGATATGTGCATCCGTAAGCACTCCATCCGTACCTGGATTGGATTGCCGTGGGAGTTTGATCTACGAATATTACTACGGCCAGACCAGAAATTCCATACTTAGCAACATCCATTGCAACCCACGTGCACCGTGCGAACTGCCACCGTCTACTTACAGCTGCGGGGACCACCCCCCGGCTCCCGGTTGTCAGCCGCAGTGGATGCCCGCTGTTTGCCCTCCCCAGAACCGTCTCGGGGAGGGCAGCGCAGTCTCATAGGGCATAGGGCCGTAGGGCAGGAGATTAAAGTGGAGCGGCCAGCCCAGCACCGCCTCGCTCTAGTTTTTTAGGTCTGAGGGTCTGAGGACTGGACGATCCCGTGCTGTACGAATACATGGCGGCCGGCTGTAGTGTTTCCATACCACAGCACAGCACGGCACAGCACGACACAGCACGCACAGCACCAGAGGAAACAGCCTAGCCAGCCATCTTTGACGTCAAGGTCTCCGGATTATTTTCTGTTGACTAGGAGAAGCACTGTCAAACGCCCCCGGGTCCCCGTCGCGCAGATGGTCGGACTTTAAAAACGGACGGGACAGAATCGATGGGTTGCTGACAGGTACCTACAACACCAAAAGATGGACCATACTCCGCCAGACCGGGATGCGGTCCTGCATGTGGACCCCTTCGTCGCAGCCCCGAGTCGCAGACGACGCCCCCTTGCTAAAAAAGATGCGCCCGCGCTGAGTCCCATCACCTCCACGAAAATCCCCGTCCGCAAGTCACATTACGACGACGAGGAATCCGTACTGTACTGCACTGCGTCCTGCAGGCACCCCCCATCCCGTTGGGCTGAACGCTGAACGCCCTCTTTTACAACGTGGGGCTTGCTTCCAGACTCTTCGTGGCTACGCTACGCACCACCCGCATCCACGACTAACCACACCCCTACCTACACCTCCCTCTGCTGCCTCCATTTCAGCCTGGCTGACAACGAGCCACTGCCGGGGCTGACCTGGGAGACTGGGGTTGGCCGCGCTCTTTCAGTGGGCGTTCCGTCTTACATGCAGTGCAGGGCGCTGGAGAATGGAACAACCGCCGCACAGAGCCGTGCGCGGATTACGCTCACCACCTTAGGCCGGTGCGAATTGCTGTACTTCGTAGTCTGCTCCGTACGGCGGGTTACGCTCGATGAAGCAGATTCCGCGCAGGCCCATTCTGTGCTGTGGTTACTACGTAGTACTAGTTGTACCATAAGCCCGACGGCGAGTCCCTGAGCCCGATGGGTTTATGGGTTCGTGTTCGGTCGGGTTTCTAGGATGGAGGCGCAGTACAGTGTGGTTATCGTGGGTCATGTCTAGGAACGAAGCCACCAAATTTCCACTTCACCTGTTGTTGTCGTCGTCTTTGTCTCTCGCTCTCCACCCTGCTGTTTGGTCTTTCTTGTCCCTCATGAGCGTATATATCGATTTCTCCCATATCGGCACTATCATTCCACTCACACAGATTCCCGGTAAACATAACGAATTCGTACTGTTTCCTAGTATTGCGAAGATTCCTTCAGTCCATCAGCCATCGTAAGTCTTCCTACTGCGTCATAAGTAAGCCCGTCAACCATCAGCCCCCCCCCCCGGGTCCCTACTAGTTCCAGTCCAGTCCCAGCCCATCGTCCATCCTGAGCCCGAAAAGGACCAGGCAGACCAGACCAGACCAGACCTGTGAGACAGGCCAGTGAGACCAGGCTCGGCATCAGGCTAGCGCTTTGTAGTTCCCGCAGCACGTCGCTCGCTCTCTCGCACTGGGTCCTTCCTTCGTTCCTTCCTTCCAGTTTCCCGTTTGCTTTGTTTCCCGTACCGTAGGTCCCTTCCTGCCCGGCTTCCCCCCCGGTCAGCCTGTCTGTCAGCTTCTCAGTTTCGTCTCGTTCTCGTCTTTTCCATTTTCCCCCTCACCACCACACAGCAAAACTTGCCTGGTGACCGCTGACCAGACGAGACCATCATCGCTCCTGGTCTTCATCTCGCTGGTTTCCGTCTTCACCCTCGACGCCGGTGTCGACCACTTCGACGACAAAACCCGAACATCGACGCCCTCAACAACGAAGGCGTCACAACTCACACGCCTCAACGACTGGGTGTGCGACTGCACTGAAAGCCCCGAATTTCCTCGCCGTACACAGTCCCATCCGCCAATCTTGTCCTTGCTCTGGGCCTTGCAATTACTTCGTTTCCACTAATTCACCATGGATCGATTGGCCTCTAACCTGCGAGGCACAAATATGGAATCGCTCAACGACAAGGCGAACGTCGTCAACGCCGAGGAATCGGCTACTTCTACCACCAAAAATCTCGCTCTGCCAACGAGCAATTCCGGTAATGGCCCTGGGAACACCGGCGGCAGTCCTAGCGGCCCTGGCGAGGCCCAGGATCATGTTTCCTTCGCCGACCTTGGCACCAGCGTTTTTGCACTCAGCAGTGTCCCAACTCAGGCATTCAAATACGGAACTACCGATGACGTCGAAATCGACGGGCTCGCTTGGCAAGGCTGGGATGGGAATGCCAATTATTACAAACAGATTTCCCGGGCAACCTTTGACGACGAAGAAGCTGACTTTGATGCCTCATTTATCAAAGGTAAGTCCTCTTAAACCTCTTAGCCTGGACTCTTCAGTTCACCCTCCTGGCCATCTGCTGACAGCTCATTGTCTCTCGTGCAGTGTCGACTTCAGGTGCAACTCTCAACTTCACCAGGATCTCAGACGATAGCCTCTCTTCATTTATCTCAAACAAGATGCGTCTCGTGGTGAATTGGCACACCTCCGAACTCACTGGAAACACGACTTCTACCATCTTTGCCATCGTAAACACCGACGCCGAGGTCAACGATGAGGAAGCCATCATTGATGCTGCAAACAAAGAAGTAAGCGACGACGAAATCGAGGTCGTTAGCACTTTGACTGCTTCACCAACGGCCGACTCAACTAGCGGCGGTGGCCTCTCTGATTCCGAGCCGTCTGATTCTGCCGCTTCAGCAACGAGCTCCGCCGAGAGTGACAGCAGTAGTGGTGGCGGCGGCGGCGGCGGGCTTGCCAAGGGTGCGATTGCTGGCATTGCCGTAGGTGCTGTTATCGGTGTTCTGCTCATTGGCGCCCTGGCCTGGTTCTTTCTTCGCAAACGCCGACAGAACAAGAAGCTCGCAGGTGGCTACACGGGTACGGACTCGGCCGGCACCTACATGGTTGACAAGGAAACACATGGCCGAACTACCGACTCACCCAACTCCCCGTACACGGATGACAACCGGCACGTTCCCATTGACGATAGTGCTCGAGACATAGCTGCGATTGGTACTACAGATCGGGGTGGCATTACTAGGACGTCGACGTCGGGTTCTCACGGTGGACGTGCCAGTACCAGCGGCACACAAACACCCCAAGGCATGTCGTCCAATGTGGCCCATCTTGTAGAAGACGGCATGACGGCCGACGAGATCCGCAGATTGGAAGAGGAGGAGCGACAACTGGACGACGAAATCGAACGTGCGGCGAGGCGGTAGTTCTACCTCGCGGTAAGGATGGTCCCGTCATTGTCATGCCTGTCAAGACGGTCAAGGTCATGTTTTTGCGTGCCATGGGGCTTGGAGTTTTGAACCAGTTGTTTGTTTACCATGTGCGCTTGGCCGTTGCTTTTAGGACCCGGTGTTTTATACATTACCCTTCGTTCGTTGATGTTACCTAGTATTACCTTAGCTCATGCGTGTCCGGCGGTGGTCCTTCGGATGGCAGGGAGACCCGGTAGCTTGTTTGGAGAAATACCACGGTTGCGATGTGAGATGATGGAGAATGAGAGAGAGAGACAGAGACAGAGACAGAGAGAGACAGAGAGAGAGAGAGAGAGAGCAAAAAAACCTTTGAGTCTTCTTCGTCTGCGATCGTATGTATATGCTTTGTTTCCCCTTACGTTTAATGGTGTGCATACGAAGTACATGGCAAATAAACCGACGAGAACCTGAAAACCCAGTTGTCTCGAGCTCAGGGGGTATGGTCCCAAACTGTCAGGATAATAATTACTGCCATGACAAAGTTGAAAAAGGAAACAAGACCCTAAATCCATTTGCCAACCCCCTTGTGAAGCCCATACATAAGGTAAAAATTGATAGTGATACATGCGGTTGCTTATAACCGCAAGTCTCGCCCCTTGAGAGACTTGCCCAATCCGGGTTACCGAGAGATAAATAAGTAAGAAGAACCTCCATCAACGCTGCCGAAGCCCCCAAGAGAGCGCCTCGCGATATTTCCCTTATCGTCACATTCTCTGCCATCCGTGCCCCTTTGCCACTTTCTCCCGCCTTCATCTCGTGGTTGAACTCAGCCGCGCGTGAACCAGCGGCTGACCATGTTGCTGGCGAGGTTGCTGGCGATGTTGCCGGTGCCAAAGGCGTTGCCGGCAATGTTGGATGCCTGGCTGAATTTGTCGCATCGGGAGAAGGCCAGAGTGTTCATAATGGTCAGCACAAGGGCGATGACTGGTGAGCGTCAGCAAAGAAAAGAATACATGTAGAGAGACGGCAGGTTCCCCGGAATAAGGAACGACCATGTTTGAATTGGGATTGATCCTGGTGATAGGAGTAGGACGAAGGCTGACGTACTGACGAGGGGTAGCCAGAGGAACTGCAGGCCGACGAGGGCGAGGATGAACATGAGAACCCACAGCATGGGCTGGACGTAGAGGGCGAGCCAGAAGAAGCGGCTGTCGGTGGCATTGATGACCTTGGTGCCGGGCTCGCTGCTCTCAAACACCCACTGCGAGTCGCCGGACTGGGGATCGACCTCGTTCCACCAGCGCAAGCCCACGAGGCGGCGACCGGCGATATTCTTGAGGTAGTAGAAGTCGGCGGCGAGGAGGAGGATGGTGATGATGAAGATCATGATCCTAGAAAAGAGCGATGTTAGCTAGGGACTCCGTTTGCGCCGTGGGAGAGAGGGCAAAGACGCACATGCTATGTATCACCCAGAGGCCGAGGAAGTAGACGAGGACGCTTGCTAGATGCGCGTCAGCAACGGGGGGAGGGTTCATGAGCTGGAGAGGAGAAGGGGGGGGGACTCACATATCCGGAAGCCCAGGAAGGTCAGCAGCGTGATGGGATGCGCGCTGAGACGCCAGCTGAGGTCGCCGGCCGCGGGTTGCGTGGCGTCCATGGTGGTGGTGATGGAGGAGAGGAACGAGACGGAGGGAGGGAGGGAGAGAGAGAAAGGTGGCTTCGCAAGTGAATGCGCGCGTGTGGGCGATGAAGCTGACGACGGAGCGAGGGAGTGAGAGAGATTCAGAGAGGATGGTCGATGGAGGGAGAGGAGTCGTCGTTGTCGCAGGTCGTCGGTCGGTCGGTCGGTCGTCGATTGAACACCTGGAATCTTTCCCGAAAGGCTGAGCTGGAGCTAAAGGGTCAGGGTAAGGTCCAGTAGGTAGATAGATAGGTACCTGAGGTGGATGCCTCAGTGGATGTAGAGTGCGTAATTAGGTACCGAGGTACCGTAAGCTCTCTAAAACTCCAAGGGACTAGCCCTGATATAGAAGGCGGTGTGATTGCGCAGAATCACGCTCCCTTCCGTCACGGTGCCTGTCAGTGCCGGACTCCAGTGTGGTCGGGGAGCCGAAGCTTCGGCTTATAAGTCGTCGAGAGTCGGCAACGACGTCTCCTCCTCGGCATCTTGGCCACCGTACGTACCTACCTGTCTTAACCTGTCGTATTGAAATCTCCCCCGCTGCCCAGTTCTCGTCTTGAAACAAATGAACAAGATATCCTCGCTTCATCATTTATGTTACATGCCCAAGTTAGGTGAATGAGATTGTCCTTGAATTGAGAGACCGACAGACGGCAGACGGTGACGACATCACCAACACAAACAATCACCATGGCCGCCAGATCACGGTCCATCATCCGCCGCTCCCTCCTCTACGGTACAACCACATCGCCCCCAATTGGGACTCCCGCTCCGTGCTAAACTGCCTGACAGTCCCCGGTTCCTCCCAGAAGATGCTCACAAAGTCCCTGGGCCTCCGCTCCGACAACGTCACCTACGACCTAGAGGACTCTGTCACGCCGGCCCTCAAGCCCCGGGCCCGGGCCGACCTGCGCGCCCACATCTCCGGCCTCGAGGCCCGCCCGGCCTCCATCGCTGAGCTGGCCGTCCGCATCAACGCCGTGTCCACCCCCTACGCCCTCGCCGACCTCTCCGCTCTCGCGCCCCTCCCCTACGTCGACGCCGTCGTCGTCCCCAAGGTCAATTCCGCCGCCGACTTGACCTTTGTCACTGACGTCCTGCGCCACGTCGCCCCGGACCGACACGCCTCCGACGATGCTCCCAGCCCCGTCAGGATCATCGCCCTCATCGAGTCGGCACGCGCCGTCATGGACC
Source organism: Neonectria magnoliae (assembly GCA_037954305.1). Classification (NCBI taxonomy): domain Eukaryota; kingdom Fungi; phylum Ascomycota; class Sordariomycetes; order Hypocreales; family Nectriaceae; genus Neonectria; species Neonectria magnoliae. Next base: position 128,873 of record JAZAVK010000067.1, on the reverse strand, counting down.
TGCCCGCCATCTGCAAGGCCTCGCCCTACCTGAGTGGCTTCATCTTTGCGGCCGAGGACTTCGCTCTCGACCTTTCTCTAACTCGTACTCCCTCTCTGACCGAGTTTCTCTATGCGAGGTCCGCCATCGTTACTGCTGCCCGTGCTGCGGAGCTGCCCAGCGCCATTGACTTGGTCTGCACCTCGTACCGAGGAGACCAGGGCATCAGAACTCTTGAGGAGGAATGCGCCGGCGGTAGGTCTCTGGGCTTCAACGGAAAGCAGTGCATCCACCCGAGCCAGGTTGAAACTGTCCAGCGCATGTTTGCCCCAGACCAACAAGAGGTGGAATGGGCCGTGAGGGTCTCCATCGCCGACGAAAAGGCCGCTGCCTTGGGTCGGGGAGCCTGGACCCTGGACGGCAAGATGGTCGATGCTCCCGTTGTCGGTAAAGCTAACGCTGTCATCGCCAAAGCTGAACAGTGTGACTTTGATGTCCAGAGCTTGCGAACGAAATGGCGGGACCAGGAGCCCGAATAGATATCTGGACTATCATGGTCATTTCTATGTATACCTGCTTCTCAACGTGACAAGACCAACGACCGCATATTACATGAACCAGTTTGGCCTCCAGAATGAAGCCATATCGATATCCTCACTGTCATCTCTCGCGTCATATCGCACCTCTTTGGACTTAGCCTCCGGGTCACCCTCAAAACTGTTACCCTCTTGCTGTAAGTATCTTGTTTCATCCCAATTTAGCAAAGTTTCGGCCTCGATTCGTTCGATGAAGTCCTTCATAGTCTCATTTTGAACTACTGGCGACTGCAATGTCCTGTTAGCCCATGATGGCCCTGAGTCAGATTGCTCGGGGGCCTCCGTTTGCTTCCAAGTCTGTACAGAGGGAAAACCGAGATGTCCCAAGGTCCCAAAATGAGCTTCCGCATGCTGGTCTGGCTGTGAAAACAACCACGGCGCGCCATCATCGGCAGGGGTGTACCCGGAAGACGCGATACTCTCCTGGGCAAACTCCATGTATTGAGGTGCTGCTGTGGCATACATCCCTGATTGACTAAACGGGTGACATTTCCAGAACTGTGGTTCCGTATGTTCGTTGTTTTCTTCAGCTTGTACAATAGAGGGAACGAGGCTATTTCCTCCCTTCACCGTCTTGGAGAAGGCTTCCGGTGTTTGACTGGACCAGGCCTGACCCTGGTTTACATCGAAACCAATCAGAGTTGTAGGCTGGGAAACGGCATCCCGTCCCTCTCTGAATGTGGCGAACCCAGCGTGATTTGGGCCACGGACTCTGTTAGAACCAACTTCGAAGCTGGGTTTAGTCGAACCACGAAGATGCTGGATGGCCTTGTCCTCAACGTCTTGTTGATCGGCGCCATGTGATGGAGGCTTAGGAGGAGGCCACCTGGAAGACTGCGATCTTGGGAATACCATGACGCCCTTATCTTTGTATGTTGGCGCGCAAGTGGCGGTTGTTACAACCTCAGGATTCTGTTTTGGGTCCTCAGTACTTGACCTAACCTGTGACATTTGATTTCGTGCTCGGCTTGTTGATTTATTGCCCATAACTCCCATACCATCGAAGACCCTTGTCCTGATCAGCGCCTGGAGTATGTGTTCCGGTATCGGGGAGTGAGATGTCGATGATTGAACGTTTCCCACATATGACAGATCTGGTGGAGCATGAGTAGAATCACTGCTGGGGTATTGTGGAGTGTATAATTTGTCAATGTTGGAGTTGCTTGCGGGGGCACAGGGGCACTTTAGTTGCCCTTCGTGAGACTCCCTTTCCAACTCTCGATGATCGCTTTTTTGGAATTCATCATCTTGCCGGGCAACGGGATTGCTCGGAGGAAGATTCGGATTTGGCTCTGTGTGGGTCGTGGGCGAGTGCCGCTCGGTTCGCGATAGTTGGTCTCCCGAGCGATCGCGAGTTTCGTCGTGATCAAGCACATTAGAAGCACCATCACAAGGCCGTTGATGCGTACCGAGGCCGCTTTCCTTGCGCCTCCTTTCCCCTACTGATGGCTGTAGAAAGCCCATGTCGTTAAAAGCGAGATCGGTCACTGAGTGTATTAGACATTGGACAATTAAAGATGGCAACATGCGCACATGTATTTGGGTTTGTGGAACTTCTGCCATTCAAGAATAGACCCGTGGTCAAGCTCGGTTTCATCTTGGATATTGTTAGTATTATTTCTTCGTAGAGTAATATTTACACATTAGACACTTACTGTTAATCTTGTATCGGAGATAGCTCTAGAGGTGAAGTTGTTTAAGATATCCCGGCTTGATCGAAGTTGATGTCTGGGCGCACGGGTTCGCGGCCTCTTTACTTTTTTTTTTGCCTTGTCCAGGACCACCTTCTTCGTTTCATACCGGTGGGCGCGGGTCTTTCGCCTTGGTTGTCTCTCAAACACCGACTCAGCAGAATGAGAAGGTTGGGAATCTCGAGATGGTGATCGCCGCCGTCTCCTGGTATTGGTTCTTTGGTGGTATGGGTTCTGAGAGACATGGTCGGACCGCGTGTCAGCATCAAGACCAGCTCTTGAACCTGTTGGACTGGTGGCAATGGTAACGTCGTCGGGAAAATGGTGAATCCTCTGTTGAGGCTTGGTGCGAACATCGAGAGCTATCTGTGCAATTGGGAGGTTATTAGGGCGCCAGTTTGGTTTGGGACGTCTTGAACTGTCTCCGTCATCCACATCGTCAGACCATGGAGTCGGATCTGCGACCTCCTTTCGGCAATCATGGACCTGATCCAGCCATGATTTAACTTGATGGCTGCGGTCTGCGTTGGCAATCGAGAGTCCCTTTCCGAGTTGATCTCGCTGTTCGCGGCCATGGCTGAGCCTTGGACGGTGGTGGTGACGACGACGACGACGACGACGACGCTGAGGAGAATTCATTTCACAAAAAGAAGAGAGTCCAAGGAAATAGCAAAGCGAGGATAGCCAGTGGATTGTAGAAATTGGACACGGAGTTGTCCTGGTGAGGGTTTAGTGACGCGGGTGACTGGGTCAATCTGGCGTTGTCCGATTCCTTGGCCTGGTCTTGTTCCTTCTCAGAAAGACATAACATTGTTTTCTTCTCCTTCGGTTGCAGTCTCTCACTAAACACCCAGGAGCTACCTTCATGAAGTCCTACCTAGCCGCACGGCTGTCCCTGCCTAATTCATAGCTCAACTGAGCGATCACCAAGATTGGGGAGGCAACGGGTCCACGAGCGCTCTTTCGTACCTTGGTAGTTTTCGAGAAATACTGCTGCATTCCATTCGGTACCTGCAGAGACCATGTATTGTTGGCCTGCCAGTGAGGACCAAACCTCGCTGCAAATGGCACGGAACTGGGTCTACTTAGGTCTTGCTTTGTTCTCTGCTATAAATAGTCACGAATTTTTTGGCACCGTCACGAGTCTTGGGCGTTTCCAAGAGGCCCCTGATTCAAACGTCACAGACCCAGCTCGGCTGAAACGGGCCTGGATAGGTACATACGCTAGAAAGCCTCCGCATGCATAAATAAGATACTAACATGGTACGAAGTAGACTATGCGAGCATGACAAAGACACTGGGGCTGTTTGGAAGAACGAGTAGGCTGCTCGAGTCCCTGAATGATTGAACCACCAAGGCGGGGCATTACTACGTGCGAACTACAGCCCACAGGGATTTCAAACGTTAGATCGGGACTTGATTTTGCCACTTTGCCACTGCCAAGCTCTTACCGCTTTACGTTATTGGGTCGTTTGAAGAAAGGTATATTTGCTAGTAATTTACTAGTTAAGATACCTTAACCTTATCAATAGTCTAATATTAAGCAGTGATGTTATATCATTTTGATAGTATATAAGTATACTAGCTAAATCACTCTAACTTATAACTTACTAATATTATTAGAATAATAGCTTTCTGAGCCGAATCTCTTACTAGTGATAGTATTAGTACCTTTATTACTATGAAAATCACACCTATCTCTAGGTACCTCTACTTGCCACTAAAATCACATCATTGTGGGCTTTGTACCTGAACTAACGTTTGAAATCCCTGTGGGCTGTAGGCTCTGAGTGTGTAAGGAGTATAGGATATGTGCCAGTGAGGGGCTGCTGGACGGGCCAGGGCAAAACGAAGGTTGCGAGGTCAGTCAGGAACGGCCTATGCCAAGGTAGCATCGCATTGCTGCTTGATCTAGCATGTCGCTGCAGGACTTGTCTTGGCACGACAATGCGGACCTGGCATTCACATCAAACGTTGTGCAACCGCTCGCCTGCGATACGATGCGGAGTCGCAGACGCACTCTGTCAGTTGTGACGCGTGCCATTTTCGACGACTGTGCCGCTCTCGCCTGGCACAGGCATGTTTCAGTCTCGTGCCGGGCGGGACCAGGAGAGACTACGCCTTGCTTCCCCGCTCGTCAGGGAACTCTCCAAATGACAAGTAGAATTGCCCCTGATGAGCTGGTGGGTGATATGCGCGAGCAGGTTGCGATATTGTGAGTTTTAACTACTCGGAGTTTTGGGGCGCTTCTAGAACATTTCGAAATACTACTATAATAAGGATCAGGCCGGGGCGAAATGCCCCGTGACATTGGAGAGTCTCCCCCCAGTCACCCAGGCGTTTCGCTTCCCAAGGAACGAACCGACACAACATACAGATACACTCGTCAATGGCCATGTCCATAGTACCATCGCAACTTGGACGTCGACTTCCGCCCCCTGAAAGCTGCGGACTCCACCTTTGAAGAGGGGGCGGACACGGCGCCTGGAGAGGGGTAGCTGTCTCAGGCAGACACTGCGAGAGAAGTGCTGGGGGCGGAGAACAAGAGTTACGAGACAACGCCCTGGCAATGTTGCAGGTTGGGCAGAAGTTCGTGAGCCGTCTCCGATAGGGGAGAGAGTACGAAGCACAGAGGAGAGATATAGGGGAGAGCACCTAGGAGAAGCCACGAGGCCAACCCACCCGCCGATGGATGCTGGCATGACCGTCAGTGAAGGCCACGATGCAGAGCGGGAACTTGTCCAAGGACCGGGTCAATCCGAGGATCAATCCGAGTCCTGGGTGTGGCAAACAAATCATGGTCGAAAGCGCACGCTCCGTTAAGCTACCAAGCTAAGCTACCTACCCACCTACCCAAGTCGCGCAGAAGCAGGGGCGGGCGGCGAATGATAGGGCACCAGTATGATGAGAACAGGGAACGGCTTCGGGGAGATACGCTTGGCTCTAGGGGCACGGTGCCATGAGTTGAGCCGTGGTGGTGCTTGGCTTGCTGTGGGGATGGGATGGGTGGTTGAGAGGGAGGGAGGCAAGGAGGGGAATGGAGGGAGGGGAGGTGGTCGTCATCATCACGGACCCGCATGAGAGCGTCTTCGCAACCCCTTGAAGGCTGGAGGCTTCCACAGCCGCAACCGGGCATTGGGCGCTGGGTACTGGACACTGGGCATTGCATTGGGCACCGGGCACCCAGCTGGGCAGATCAGGGCATTGAGCGTTCCCCTGATGCTTGCTTGCTTGCTTGCTTGCTTCTCCCCGTCTGAAGCTTGTTTGGAGACGGACAGGCCCCCTGCCTATTGCCCACATGGAGGGGGGCTCGAAACGATCATGGTGCCCCGGGCCTTGTCTCTAGTCGCTGACCGTCCTTCTGGGCACTGCCTCCACCACGGATGAGCCCACCAGCGGATCGGTAGGAGGCCACTTCGCGCGGCGGAAATGATGGAAAGCGTCAATGTCAGTGACAACAGATGACAGTGACTGACAGTGCAGTGACAGTGACAGCAGCGAGAGCACTGATGAGCCCTCGAGCTTAGGTTAGGTATGCCCGCTTGACATCAGCCTCGTCCGCTACTTAGTAGCACCTAACCTAAGATAGGCAAGGTATAGTTAGTTGCTACTAGGCTAGACCCCATCCCATAGATCCATCCCTTCCCACCCACCATCAAACAAACGCCTGATTAGCGAAATATCTCGCATCGAAGCAGAGACGCCACCCACCTCGAGTCCCTCCCTACCTAAGTAGAGCAGAGCCTAGAGGAAACCGTGCTGCTGTTCCTTGTGAACGAGACACACGCCCCCTGCCTGGCTGGGCCACCATCATCGTCATCCAAGCGATCCAGCAGCAGCACGCACTGGCACCAGAACACTGGCACCAGTACCCATCCGGAGGACACTCAGCTTCTCGTGATATTCGTACCTCCCACTCCCAATTCCCACTTCCTCCTCGACTACTAGCAGTCCATTGGTCTGCCCCAAGCAAGTCCCTACTTTACAGGCTTGTCCCGTCCTGCAGCCTGCATAGGTACATAACCTCGCGGGCCACATCTCCGCTCCCAGAAGGCCCGCATCACCTTCTACCTTCCACCTTCCATCTTCCTCATCTCATCATCGCTTTCCCTCCCCCCCCTTCGAACCGCCCTCTTTGTGTGTTCACCCCCTCCACCGTCCCTTCCAAACAGCATCGCCCGCCCGGTTTCTATCCTGTCTCTCGACGCTCGACGCTTGACGCCCATCGTCATCGTCGCACAGTTTGCCCAACGCAAGGAATAGGTTTGTCTTCCCGCATTTTGCGCCCCCCTTCCCTTCACATGCAGTGCCCCGCGACCATTTCCGCACGCACCCTGCCGCGTCTTATTACGAGGCGGAGTCGGCCTCCATGCTACCGTGTGCTGCTCTCACGCGGGGGAGTGAGAACCAGTCGCCGCCCAAGTGGTCGGTCTCGTTTTTCTCAACTAAGGGAGGAGCTTGCGCAGCCAGCTTTTTTTTTCCCTTCTCCATCCTGCATCTTTCTTCGTCATTTTCTCTGCGACGAAGCCATTTACCCCGCGAACTCTTGCGCCCCTAAGGAAAAGAAAAAAAACCCGGAGTTGAGATTTGAATAGGCTCAGACACCCCGCACCCTCTTCATCATGTCGAAGCTTTTTATCGGGTATGTTCTATTCTATCAGTTGTGCCTGTGGCCCGCGAGCCTCGCTGACATGACCCAGTGGCCTGGCATGGCACACCGAGGAGACTACTCTCCGCCAGAAGTTTGAGGAGTTCGGCCCTGTTGAGGAAGCTGTATGTGACACCCGCTGTTTGGCCCGTTCCCTTGGGATTCATGAGGTGTGGGTCGAGAGAGGCCTTTCTTGGCCGCCCACTTGAATTCTGACCCCATTTTTGCCGTTTGCGCGATGAATTTGTCTCTAATCGCAGTCATCTCAAGGTCGTCGTCAAGGACCGCGATACTGGCCGCAGCCGTGGCTTTGGATTCGTCCGATTCTCCCAGGATGAGGATGCCCAGAAGGCGATTGCCTCTATGAACAACGTCGAGTATGGACCCCTCCACACTCCTTTCTGGCCGACTCGCCGCCTTGGCCAACAAAAAAAAACCCCTGGAAACTAATCGCTACTAGGTTCGACGGTCGAACCATTCGCGTTGACAAGGCTTCCGACAATGGACCCCGAGGTGGTGGTGGTTTCGGCGGTGGTCGTGGTGGTGGCTTTGGTGGTGGCCGAGGAGGGTACAACGCGCCCATGCAATACGGTGCTCCCTCCGGCCCTGGTTACAACGCCCCCAACCCCAACATGTACGCTCCCATGCAGTACGGCCGTGGCTACCCCCAGCAGCAGCAGCAGCAGCAGCCCGGCGGATACGGAGCTCCCCCTCAGGGTATGCATGAATAACAATATCCAAGCAACGCCCCGATCTAATGTTGATTCAAGGATACGCAGCCCCCCAGCAGTACGGCGGCTACTCCGACCCTTCCCAGCAACCTCCTGCGCAGCAACAGCCTCCCCAGGGTGGTCGAGGATACTAGACAGCTAGGAAACAAGGTCACACGTGGCGTGCGCCGCCACTGGCCGACACTATCAGGCGGATGGGGAGACTTTGAAAATGGGAACCGCTGAGGATCGATAACTTGGACGAATTTCGGCACCTGGCTTTGCGAATCCTTTGTATGACTGAACGATCAAGCATCGGTGAGCATGTTTGATGCAACATTATACCCGGATACTTCGGTTGAAATGTGGTGAAGGGCAGCCAAACCATTAACGACGTTTTGTTGCGGTTGCCGCGGATGGAACACGGCCGAGTCTGACTTTCTGTGCTTGTTTTACTGAATCATTTGGATGTGAATCGCGACCTTGTTTTTTCTCCTTTGTGTGTCTCTTTCCTTGTTTTCCTTCATTCACTCGTTGATGTCCTTTCTCCCCCTTCTCTTTACGACGGTGATGGAGGTCTGTCTGGCTGCAAGTGCCCCAAGAGCGTGATTGACCTGTACTGTCTGTCTGTCTGTCTATGGATAAGAACAGGCTTTGGCCGGTCAAGATTGACGATTGCGACGAAGGAAACGCAAGGGAGAGACGAATGGGGAAGGGCACTGGTTGAGGGAGCATGCAAGGACTTCATCTTCCTCATTATCCGTTTCATCCACTCATGTGCGTGTGTGTGCTCATGTATCAGTGCGTATATGTGTGTGTATGTGTGCGTGTGTGTGTGCGTTCTCGTGTGTGTATCTGTTTTTGCACGTGCGAGTGTGTGCTTTCTTTTACGAGGCTCCCTTTTCGATCTCTTCCGCTTCCTCGGTACTGGCCTCCTGTCTGAACTTGTGATCAGCCGGGGTTGGATTGAGGGCCTTCGCTGAGTCTTCGCAGTTCTTGTCGAGCTTCCTGACGCGACGGGCCAGGTCGCTGATATGAATATCGCCGCTATCGACGGCCAGGTCTTGGAGGGCCACATCCAAGCACAGGAGATAGTCCTTGTTGAGGCCGCTGGGGCCCTGACTGTGGAAGATGTGCTCGGCAAGCTCCTGGGGGTCCTGGGGGCCGACGAACTGCTCGTTGTCGGGGGTCCCGATGTAGACGAGGGTGCGGATGGGCGCGGAGCCGTCGGCGGGCTGGAAGGGCGCGTAGTGAATGGAGTAGCCGTTGATCTCGCGGATGTCGAGGTACTCCTTCACCTCGGCCACCTTGTCCGGGATGATGCGGTAGGCAACGCCCCACACTCGCTCCGGGGCCGAGTCGTGGTGGTCGGTCAGCTGCTCCCAGTAGGATCTCTCGATAAGGGTGACGACACGGCCGGGCGCCTCGGGGGTGCCGCGGTGGTCCTGGCTGGAAGAACGGAGAGCTGTGTCAGCGCTTGGTCTGGACATCTTCACCTAGTCCGGCACCGGGGGACTAAAGAGCTTCGTTTCTTTTCATACCTGGCCTACAAGGACAAGCAAGTCAGCCAGAGCAATCGGGAGAAGGAGCACGAATGAGAGGCGGACCTGCCAGAACCGACGAACATAACCGGTGACGTATCCGGGGATCCTCGTGTCTGCGGACCGGGCGGTACGTTAGCAGTGAGGGCGTATGGGACTTATTGCGGGAGCTGGGCGCTTTTACCAAAGTGTGGTGGAGGTTTCCATATCAAGCTTCTACAAGACGCAAAGACGAGGTGAGTGAGTGTCAAAACCTAGCGGTGAGGGAATGAGGGTTTTGCGGGCTGGGCGGGTAAAGAGAGTAATTTAATAGCACGGAATGGTGTTGTAGAGCCTGGTGAGTTGTCTTACCCGTAACCGTATAGCCAGAACTCAGACGGAGGCGAGGTGTCGGCGGTCATGACGATGAACGACTTGACGATACTGTCAATACTGTCAATATCTCTCTTGTTTGACAGTGGCAGAGCAGAAGAGTGAGGACAATGAACAGGACGCGTATTGTTACAAAGCTCACGAAGCGTCTAAATCCGGGTTGCTTACGGAGTCGAGTATAGAGGTGAGTTGTGAATATAGTCCGCAACGTGTAAGAGAAAGGTCAGACTCTGAGGGAGGATTGATAAGCCGGGCGATTCGGGGGCAATGAATTGGGGGAGTGTTAGAAGCCGGTGGTGGATTACGAGACGGACCAGTCGATTTGAAGGGTTGGCGATGAGGTGCTAGGGACCGGCAACCAATTGGATGAGGAGGGATGTTTGGCTGGTTTCTTTGTTCAGACTATCAATCCGTCACAGCAGCACAACAGCGCGATTGCACAACATCACAGATCACACGACCTAGTACAAGACAGTGGAGGGCACAGCAGCACGGAGACAACCTACCAAACTGACCTAGCCAATGCAAACAGGAACAAGCCGACCAAACGCTGGGCACGGCATCACGGCACTGTTAGCAATTGCTTGGGACGTGGAACCGAACGGGACGACCCCCTCCAGTGACGTCGAGCGCTGTAAGTCAGCCCCTCTAGTCCCTCATTAAGTACAAGGAGCACCTGGGCTTCTGCCCCACCGATTCAGGCTGGTCGGGGTCCTTCGCAGTGCATGCATTCTCCATTGGATGCTTCGTCATAGTGTTGAGAAGGAGGCGGGCTGTACCCCGGGCGTGATGAACGGCACGTCCGTTGGATGGATGGAGCAGCCAGTTGCCGTGGACCCGAATGTGCTGACGGGCGGGAGTCGTGGAGTTCCTCAGCCTCAAAATAGTAGTTCTCGATGGAAACTCAAGCCTGAGGTCTCAAAAAAAAAAAAGCCTCCCCGGACAGTCCAAGCCGCCGGGGCGTCACGGGCGCATCTGCATCGTGCCGTACCGCCGTATCACGGGGATCACCACAGGGCTGTCTTTTTCTCGGGCGGAGCTGAACCAGGAGCTGAACAACCCTAATTCCAATGGGCGCAAGCAAGCTTCAATCTCTCTTGAAACTGTTTGCGCTGCAGCAAGGGTTTCATCAAGTCAACAGTTGGGCCAAGCCAAGCCATCCCCTGGCAGCCTGGCCGGTTCAGCCTGACGAAAGCTGAGCCTGACGACGTAACAATGCTTGGCCCTTACAGCGGCAACGGTCCCAAGCCGGATCCGTGCGACATGCGCCACACGCCACATGTCTTGACACTGCCCGTGATGGATCTGGATGACAAGGATTGAAGGCCCAAGGCCCAGCCTGAGCCTCCACTGGGTACCTACTGAAGTACCTTCTGTAGGTAAGTAAGTACAGTGCCTATCAACACTGCCCCGCGCAATCCCCTTCCCCTGTACTTACTTAGGTTCGTACGTCGTACTTGAAGTAACGACGTATTCGTCCCTCTCCTTCCCCATGCCCTGCCAGCCTGCCTTATTCCCCCCCCCCCCCCCCCTAGGCTACTGCTACTACAACCCTCATCTTTCCATAAACACTCACTCGCCCACTCGCTTCTCGAAACCTCAACCCATCGCTCTTTTGCTGCGCCGAAACAAGGAAAAGAGGACCTCCCTCGTTCTCTTCGCATCCAACTCAAACCATGGCGTACAACCGTCCCTCCGACGATGATGCACTGCCCAGGTAGCTTTTTCCTGCCCTCCCCCCCCCTCTCTCTCTCTCCCCCGCGCCTGCGGCTGCGCGTCCGCCCGCCCGCCGGTGCGGCTCTGCGAGTCTGCGATAGGCCGTCACAACGTCCACTATCACCAGCAATGCTAACCCGCGCGCCTCTCCCAGATTCGCTGAGCCCGAGCCTGTACGTGCCTTTCTTGTTACTCTCTCAGGAAGGCCCCCACGAAAGCTTCCCCCAGAAAACTGACCCTTGCTCCGTGCACCGCAGAGACCCGGCCAGATAAACTCCCAACCCCCGCCGCAACAGCGACCACCACCGCAACAGCAGTATCACCAGCCGCAACACCAACCGCAGCAGCAGCAGTACCAGCAGCAAGCGCCCCGATATGACCACCCCTCGCCCGTCCACCGCGACTCTCGTTCCTCCTCCGTCGGCCAGCAGCAGGCATTCGGCTACGGCCACATGTCGCCGCCCCCGGTCCCCACCGGCGGACGGCCCCCGGCGCAGCAGAACCGTCCCGTGTTAAACTCCCGCCCTCCGCCCTCGCCCGCACCCGACGGGTCTGGATCTGATCCTTCCCTTCTGCCCCTTTTCAGGGCTGTAGACAAAGATGGTGCGTCGTGCCGATGATGCGCTCGCCTCCGCTGCAAGCGGGGAAGTCGGCCGCAAGCTGAAGCTCAGCCCCATTGACCGTCTTGTAGGAACCGGCCATCTTTCAGAGCGCGAGCTCTCCGCCGCCCTCGTCAACGGCGACTGGACCTCATTCGACCCCCACACCGTTCGCATGATGATTCGCATGTTCGACTCGGACCGCAGCGGCACCATCGGCTTCGAGGAGTTCTGCGGCCTCTGGTCCTTCCTCGCCTCCTGGCGCACCCTCTTCGACCGCTTCGACGCCGACCGCAGCGGCAACATCTCCCTCCCGGAGTTCAACAACGCCCTCGTTGCATTCCGATACCGCCTCAGCCCCCAGTTCGTTGAGCTCCTCTTCCACACATACGATAAACGCAACGAGGGCGTCATGAGCTTCGACCTGTTTGTCCAGAGCTGCATCTCCCTGAAGCGCATGACCGACGTCTTCAAGAAGTACGACGACGACCGTGACGGCTACATCACCCTGAGCTTTGAGGACTTTTTGACCGAAATTCTCAAGCAGCTCAAGTAGGCGCTAAATAAGCAGGGGTGCGCTGAATTGATGGGATAGTTAAAGTGAAGAAACGAAGCTAAAACTAGGGAACGTCGAATTGGAGAGCAGATTTTGAGGCGGGTTATCCCATCATGGGAAGGGTTTGCATGTCTCTTTTTGGGAGCTGGACATGTTGCGTAGCATACCACTGTCGACGTCGGAGAGATGAAATGAAATAGGTTACAGTCGAGATCTGTGGACAGATGGAAGATACCCTAGGTCGGGGAGACGGGTCCTGACTTAGATACGAAGGCACGGTACTTCAATAAATCAAGCATTATGAACAAAGCTGTCTTGTCTCTTCTATTGTGGCATACAATCTGCTTGAACAAGGTCCCCATTGTTCCTAGATACCTCGTGTGCAACCAAGACAATCCTGCTTTATCTTATGGGGAATATGGCCCGTCTGGTGCGTGTCTAAAAACGAAAAAAAAAAAAAATGACAACTGGGAGATATTTGATGTGCTTCAGTCTACGGACAAAATCCGGTTCTGCTAATCCCCGTCATTCTCGATCCTCATCACCACCAAGTCAGTAGTACATAGACATCAATCTGGGTTGAGCTGGCGATGGCGGCTCCCAAACACCCTGGCATGTCACCGTGACCTCCTCGCCGATGGCAAGAGACATAATCTCCGTCTGCGGGGTCTTGTTCTTGCTGTCCGAGGCAGTTAGGTCTGACTCCGGACAGACGTCGCTCCGGCGATACCGACGGGTGCGAGCCATCCTACTCGCCATCTTGCCCGCCCAGCCCTGATGGGTATCCCGTCCGGCGTCGTGAGCACTGATCCATGCCTTGGCGCCCAGCGCGGCGGCGATCCTCTCGCCGTCGGGGATTGCCAAGTCGACGGGGCCGGGGCGCCACCAAGGGCCGGCGACGGCATCGAAGCAGTGGACGAGTGCTGTCAGGGGCAGAGCGGCCTCGGTGACGAGGTGCGTGGTGGCGTAGGGCTCCAGGCCCTGGTAGGGGATACCGTGAGGGGAGAAGATGACGGAGATGGAACGGTCCCGGGCGTGTTCGGAGACGGAGATGATGGAGCGGGTGGAGCGATTAGAGCGAGTAGAGCGGAAAGAACGGGTAGAGCGGGCTCGGTTGAGCCGCGGGGTCCCGAGAGGAGAGGGCGTCGCTGATATCGGCGGCGGCGGCGGGAATGTAGAGATCGCGACGTTGTGAGATTTGCGTTTGAAGGAGTTCGAGTTGGAGACGGGAGGCGGCGAGGGGATCCTGGAGGCGATCTTGAAGTTGGCCGACGTGGGACTCACGGGCGGAGTGATGAGAGGACGATAGAATGACAAGGGGCGAGAAGGAGGAGGGCGATATGTGATACCAATGGCGGTATGAAGGCGCCAACGGTCTCGCTTCTGCGCGATGAAGGAGACGGTGACCTCTCCGGGATCTCCTCCGGGGGTGTGAGGAGGGACGACGATCCGAGTTGTCGTTTCTCGTCCAGCCACACGAGGATTCTCCCATTTTTCCAGAGTCAGGACTCTGTCTTTTTCAAAGTGCTTCCAGCTCCGGATGAGTTTGGCGGCAGCCGGCTCGGCCAGAATCAAGGTCCTTGTGTCAGTCCGCGGCAGCTGCTTGAGCGTGTCTTTGTTGCAGTGATCACTCCTGTCGCGGCTGATGATGACCAGATCTGGCTCGGGCAGGTCTCTGATTGATGAGATGCGCATCTGCTCATAACAATAGCTCATCGAGGAGGTCTCGTAGTCTGGGCTGAGTGTCGGCCCGGGGAACCAGGGGTCCAACAGAATCCGAAAGGGACATTGTCCTGGGTCTGGCGAGATGGGCTCGAAGCTCAACAGGAAAGAGGAGTCGCCGTTGAGTTGCTGGATAGTCAATGACATGTTGAATTGTCAGATTCGATACCGTGTCTGAAAACACAAACGAGGACAGACTGGCGCAAGCCGCTACACCATGGTCATGCCCAAATAGCCTTTATCGTCGGCGTGAGGACTGGCGATGAGGCCACTCTTGAGAATCCAGCTGACAGATAGAAGCATTGATAAGAGACCACGAGAAAGAAGCAGGCCTAGAAGCAGGCCCGGAAGCGGAGATATGAATCAGGGCGTCACCAAAGCTGACCGTTAAGGGATTAGAGTTGGGTAGTGGCAAGGGAGCAGAATCGAGGCGCGCATCGATGAGTAAGTGTATGGAGGCGATATAGGATACCCGAATGCCCGTGGCGTGGTTGGCAATAGGATCCGGCCGTAGTAGTGAGAAGAAGTGCATGGAGTCGTCATTATGAGAAGCAAGCCAACACAGCTTGGATGATATATCTCATGCGTCCGTCGACTTCGACGACAATATCTTAAGCCACCACGCACGAGGCATATCATACAAACCACCCCGACCATAGTGCTAGCCTATGATTTTGTGATGGTTCAAGGGCGTGTGAAAGATGCGGACGGTAGCAAAGCTAAAAGATCATGCATCCGGATTATGGTATTAGCTGTCAGTGGTCCAGATCGGGGACAACATTCCTGAGATATGGGCTGGCTGAACTCGGCGACAAGCCCCATTATGTGAACATGTCAGTCAATTGAAGTCCTGGAGAGGATTGTAATGAAGAACGATGACACGATTTTAGTAGATAAGAACCGGCACTCGTCTTGCCATGGCATCACTTGAAGCTGTAGACAAACAAGCTGTTGAAAGAGATGCGAGAGAAGACTCTCAACTCCACCTCGACACTCATCTAGGTACTCATGTTGGGGACGTGATATTCAGACGCGGACTTGAATGAGAAACTGGATTCCTCGATTGCAGCTGGGTCTGGATCCAATATAGTTGGTGTGTGATGACAGCGAGATGGTATGTTCTTTTATACGAATAGAGTAGGAAAGAAATCTAGTCGGTGGGGTCCGTATTGGTCTGGGCGTCTGCGGTGGGCAGGAAGCAATCGCGGAGTCGGTTGCAAGTGTCATCGCTGCGTGGTGCCTGCTAGGAACAGCTCCACACTATTTGTACGAATGCTGGCGTAAACTTTCCAGCTAAAGCTCTGCGAAAACGTCTCCCAGCCATGAAAATCTTCCTCGGTGCGCTGAGCTCTGCAGAAGACCGAACTGGTTCTGACGAGCACATGATCAGCATATTCCAGAGCCCCGGACCAGGGTCCAAAGCAGTGGCTCACTGGCTATCGCGGCAAGGATAAGAAGAGCGGGTGGAGATGGGGGTTGAGGAGCAGCGAGTCAAGGTGCGGCCTTTGATGAAGCGGGATGGTTTTCTTTTTGGCTGTCCCAAGCTTCCGCCCAAGCTCCGAAAGGATCCATCCGGCCCCGTCCAATCCACCCATCCAGCCCAACTGCCAGCCCGGGCGGCGCTTGATTTGTTGCCGGGTTGCTGGCAAGCTGGGCGAGGCAAAGCTGGTTGCTGGGGGTTGGTTGCTGTTTACTGGCGGGCTGCCACGTTCCGTCAGATGACCTGCCAGGCCAGTTAAAGCTGCAACTTGGATGCGCGGTGGTGAGGTTGGGAATGGTACGGCCAGCAAATGCTACCTTGAAGATAAGTACCATGGGTACTAATACCCAAGTATCCTGGCTTCGGAGGGGGAAAAAGGAATCTTTGACATGCAAAGTGCTTCCCAGTTTGGGTGGAGTGACCAGGGAGAAATCTTTTTGGACCTTATCCTTATCCGTTCCCGTGCCGGTCATATGACACGCCCCCCCTCCACTTCGAAACTTCCACACTTCTACAGGGACTCCCACGTCCTCCAAAAGAGACCGAATCCCTCCACTCCAAACGTTCCACTTTTGCTGCCGGAGCCTTTCTTAGCTGCTGTCCTGCCAGAGTCATCTTGGGAGGCATCGCGTTCCGGAGCCTGTACTGTACGTACCTTACCCCCAAAGCTCGTCAACCACGCTAGGGCGCAAGGGAAAGAACCGCTGACGATTGCCGCGATTTAGGCGGTGCGGCGCGGGGTCACCGCCCTCGAGAATAAAGCCGGACTTATCATGGATGACCTCGGCTGGTTGGTTTCGCGACAATTGCTCCCCCCAAGCCTGGCCCCCAAGAGCCAAGTACTCTCTACTCGACCACCTAAAAGACCGCCTGAATCAGTTCATCTGTCCGCCCATCCAACCATCCATCTCCTAGGAGCCCTCTTCGGAGCCTCATGCTCCCACACCGCCTGCCTAGTACTGCCTTGACGGGCAAGACGGGGCCGGTGATTGAATCTGAGCGAGGCGATATCTCTCCTGACTCTTCGTTCGCCCGTGTGTCCTGTTTGGTAGAGCCACGGGGACCCCCTGGCCGGTGATGTCACCGTCCCCTCACCAAACCCGAGGGTGTGGTGTTGTGTACCCAGAACTGTGACTTTGCCTTTTGCTTTGCTCGTCTCGTTGTGTCAAGGTCATGCCGCTTCGGAGCTACCCTACCCTCCACTGAAGGTACTCGTAACCTTGTACATACGTCCCTCGCAGAGACAGTGCTGTGCTCGCCTGCAAGATCAAGGGCTATACTGTAGGTATAGGCCCACGAGTCACGACGAGGACGTGAGGACGGCAGCTCGCGCTCGCCATCGCCATCGCCTTCTCCATCGCCACCGGCTGCGCCGTTCGTCAGATTCACGCCCCTCTCCGTGACGTGATTCGGTGCCCTGGCTTGGGCGGCGGCGACGACTCCGGCACCGACATCGACATTGACTCGATGCGAACCGCTGAACCGCCGCGTCCGAACGCCACCACTTGCCGTGTCGATGAGATTCCAGCTCCTCCTGACTAACCCTTGCATGGCTCGAGCTTCAGCTCGGCCTCACTGTTGAGCAGTGGCAGCTCCGGCCCCATGGTCCAGCTCGTGGCGAGAGTCATGCAAAACGGCGCGGATGGTGTACATGTGATGGCCAACAGCCGGAGTTGGATTAGGGACAGTATGTGTGGCAGTTGACCTTGGTTTCGGCCCCGCCGACCTCTTGGCCACGGCGGCCGGACCAGTTGCCCATCCCATCCAATGCTGTGCTGTGCTGCACTGCACTGCACTGTTCAAGGGAGGTGAAGTGAAGTGCCAGGCGTCAGATGTCTTCTTCGACGGGGTGCCGACGATGACCGACCGGGCGCAAAGGCGAGACATTGAGCGGATGCGGTTCAGAACGGAGTCCCCTGACCTGGTAAGGTATGTATAACTAGACACCTAGCTGAGCTTATGTCTGTCTGGTCGCCTCGGTCAAGCTGGTGGAGAGCCTGGAGAGAGACAGAGCCCGGTATCTATCCTGGGGAGGTATCCTAAACGGAAAGCTCTGGCTCTTCATGCACACGCTCTGAGCAACGCCGACTTGAAAAGGCGAGGCGGAGGAACCCTCAGCCAGGGACTTGGACCACCTTCAGCAACTGAGCAACTGGAACAAGGGACCCAGCTGCCAGCTCCACCTCGAATGGAGCTTCCCCCCTGTCGCTTGGATAGCTTCACTGACCTGCAGCAGGCCACACCTTTCACCCTTCACCCTTCACCCTTCACCCTTCACCCTTCAGACCCTTTTCAGGCCTTTCAGATCCACGGGCCGTGGCGCCAGACAAACGATGGCCCTCCGTCCGTCCTGGAAGGTCCACCGCCAGCCACCCACGGGCGACCAATCTTGCCATCCCCTCCCTCCACAAGAGTCCACCCGCGCCCGTCACCACCCTTCCGAGTCATTGCAATGGGAGCCAATTGATTTGCTCGCGACGGGCGCTTGGGCCATGGTCCCTCGTGGTGCTAGCAACGCTTCCATACTTGCTCTCTATGCTCCATGCTCCATGCATTTCGCTACAGTGCTCCAGTGGCTCCATCGCTGTCCGCTTTTCTGCTTTGCCATGCTTCCGCCATGCTCCTGGTACATGAATAGTAGCTGCCTGTGTTCTACTACGGCGGCGGCTGATGCTTGGAAGAAGCTTCCCTGCCCCAGTCGAAAAAGTCCGCTTCCCCTCCAACCCCCAATCCGACGCCAGATAGAGAGCAGGGAACCGCGAGGTTTTTTCTTCTCGCCTGGGCCTAGAAGATTTGCTACGACGTACATAGCTCTTCGTACCCGCACCCCCAAGCTTCGCATTGATGCCATTGGCCCCGCCAGCGATAAGTCGTTCGAGCAGATCGCCCATAGGTCCCTCCGAGTCTCTCGAGATTCGTCAACCATCATCACTCGTTGCCCGTCGTCCGCCGTCGAGTGACAAGCAGTACTTCCTGGCGTCTGGCCTTTCTGCCCACACGCCCTCCCACAGCAAGCCTTTTGTTCTTTCTTCTCCCTTTCTCCCTCCCTCTCTCTCTTTTTGGCTTGAGTTTACGAAGTAGTTCCTCTTCCTCTGATCCCTTTAACAATTGTATGTATCCACGTAACGTCTGCTCCTATGGCTTTGTTCCGCGCGTCTCGGGGTTCGTGTCGGTACTGGCCCCGGCGTTGGCCCCGGCCCTTGGTTCCGGGGCGTGAGCGCACTGAGAGAGCTCCTCTCGACCTAGGTCGTAGGTACTGCAAAGCTCAGCTGGGCGGCACCACACACTCTCTCTCTTGCGCACACTCTCGCACACACACAGGCGCACACACTCTCACTCGCTCACTCACTCACACACGCCCTCCTCTTGCTCTTGCTCTCACTCTCCGTCCTTCTTTCTTCCTTATTACTCACCAATTCTCTCACACGCCCTACCCGAATGCATCCTTTCGCCTCCCACCTTCCGTCTCGTTACCTTCCATCTTAGCTCCTCCACCCTGCCTTCCTCTTTTCCCCACGGGCTCTGTACTTAGCACCTGCCACCCAAGGTACCTTACCCATCCTCCTCCCTCCTCGCTTCCTATCTGCCGGCCCTACCTTCCAGGTTTCCTCCCCCGATCTTTTTTCCCTTACTTACTTCCATCCGTCGACTTTTGATCTCTACTACACCTTGTATCTCGAACTTCCGACTTTCGACTCTCAACTCTCGACTGTCGACGTCTCACACCTCCGCCTCTGAGCAGCTTTACTCCCGTCAACATCCAGTCGCAATCGCCAATCCTAGCCCAGTTCGAAACAGCTCTTGTAACACATCCGCCGCCCATGACCCAGGGCAACTCCTGCCGCCGTCCTCGAGCTGCGCCTTGAAATGCGCCAGCTTCATCCAGCTATCACCTCGCCAATTGAACCTCTCTTCCTCTCAATTTTTGACTCTCCATCTTCTTATCACCACCCAACCCCCACCGACGAGGCATTGCGCATGGTGGGGTCAAGATGCCGCCTCGATCATCCTTAACCTCCTCGTTCTCAATCACGGACTCCAATAACGAGGTAGTCTGTCCCCTCCGCAATCAGGATGGCTCCAGCTGTCGTAAGCGATGCATCGGTGTAAGCTCTTCATGTCCCTCTTTCTCGTATGCTTCCCGCTGCCTGCCGTCAAACCCCCCGGACCCTGCAGCAGTCCCCGTCTTGCGTTATCATGTCTCACCACTTCCTATCGACGATCTGCGAGAACATCTGTTTCCGCTTCCGCTTCCGCTTCCAACACCAAGCAATGTTCAGAATCTAATCCCCGCCGCGAACTACAGGAAAAGAGGTACCGCTCCATGCAGGAGCATATCCGCCGAGCGCACCCCGAGCACTACATCTCAAAGCTCCCGGCCACCGAAGAGAGCTTCCTCCTCATGATCACTACCCCGCCGTCGGAGCGCCGCCATCCCGACCAAAGCTCAACTCCCACTGCTCAGGGTTTGTCCCACTCTCAGCCAGTCTTGCCCCCGCCCGTTGACCACCTTCAAGGTTTTCATGAGCGTCACAACTACCACCGAGATGAGTCGAGCAATCCGGGCACCCCCCGGCATGCAGACGACCTTGGTAGTGGCGGCGGCGCCCCTGTTGGTCCCATGCTCGGTACTGCCAGTGCAGCAGCAGCTCTGGCAGAGCTGCATGGCGTCAAGAACGAACGAGACGCGGATTTTGATGGTGTAAGCTCCGTTACCCCGCCCCTATCGATAACTAAACCACCGCCACCCCGGAGCGACATGGACTAATCAGCTTGGCTATCTTTTAGGAATACTACTCGGACATGGATGGACGACGTAGACCGCGGACATCTATTGAACTGCCCCCTCTCAACCTCTCAAACCACGACATTACCAGCGATCCATACTCTTCCTCCAAAACCAATCGTCAGCGCGATTTCCTCCCATCAATCTTGGCCAATTCACCTCCTGGAAGGTCCTCCACCCTTCCACCTCTTCAGCGACCAATGGGTCCAAATCGACCTCGCAAGCAGTCTGTGACAAAGCGAGGAAGGGAGGCTCACCACAAGAAAAAAAACTCCCGAGGAACTGCGACGGAATGGCTACGAAGAATTCAGAACGACGAGCGATATAGACCAGGTAATGATCGGAAGGCTCTTTCAGCTGAACCCTCTGCAGACTTTGGGAAACGATGGGAAGACCTCATCGATGCAGCCGACCAAGCCGCCTCGGCGGCCGGAGATATCGACGAAGATCGCACACCTGTATGTCTTCGCCAGCCCTCCCTACCCAAAGATGTCTTTACTAACCATACCATCAGGTCCCTCAATCACCGGTTTCAATGCATAGAGCTTCTATGCCACCATTCTCACACCAGCCTCAGTTTCAGCCAGGCAACTATCAAGCATCTCCCCTTCAGCAGGCGCTTACGCCACCTTCATATGCGCAGGACGCTATTGAGCCGTTCCCGTCTGTGGAGAGCGGCGAGAACTTCCATATCGGAGCGCGAGGTCTGTCCGACTCATCGCCGACGTACTCGGCGCAGACCATCCAGATCTACTGCGCTGCCTGCCAGGGCTTCTCCCTGCTGAAGGATTCCTATGCATGCACTGAATGTATTTGCGGACTCTGTCCAACCTGTGTTGAAGTTCTCATGGCGGAGCATGGAGCGAGAAGGAAGTGTCCCCGCTGTGCCACAATCGGCGGGCGGTTCAAGCCTTTCCAGCTCGACATCAGATGAGGTCTCTTTACTTGAGACTCACATTGTTGCTTATTCCTTTTTTCCTTTCTTTTTCTCTTTGTATTTGGGATGATACGGGACGACACATTCAATCGGCGCGATATAAAGTACGATGCCGGCTGATCTTCTTGCGGGTGCAGCAAGACATCGAGCTCTGGCTCGCCACGCCTAGTGCACGGCGGCTTTCGGTCCTTCTTTTAGGAGGCTTTTCATGTTGCCTTTCTTTTTTTTTGGGATAACTTCATTCGGATATTGGGTACAGGAGTTTTTGATTGATACAGCATGGGTTCGGAACTGGGATGGCCTCTTGGACAAGGACTAGGGTCTTGGGTAAATAAGGACGACACGAACCATCGATCATTACGGGCTAAGTAGTCAATGAAAGAATTAAACTAACAAGTGACCAATTTGAATCAAGGTTGAGCATCACAGAGACTGAAAGACTGATCTGGACTATCATCACGCACGACTGCTCGATAACTTATTCACTGAGACAATTATGTGTCTCGCATCGATGATAGAGAAACCCGCGACTAGCCCAGCGGAGCCTGAATATATTGATAGCAAAAGCAAGAGCGCCTTGGATGTTTCATTTCTTTCCCTCCTTCTCCTTTTTCAGCAACAAGTCCCGCATGGCAGCGCGTACATTGCGACTACCGCCCAGCTTAGGGCCCTTGAGGACGTCCTCGGCTCCGGGGCGGGCCGCTTGAGCAGTTGGCTTCCTCTTCTTGAGCTGGCGTTGTGCAACGTCGTCGAGAAATTGCCGACGGAACTCCTCGGCCAGCCGGTCGTCGGCGGCGCCATCCTCATCATTGCCGGTGGGCTTGGAGGATGCATCGATAGGAGCTTCGTAGACATCGACTGAAAAAAAGGCTCGGTCAGATAAAGAGTGTAAGTGGGAACATATGGGGAATACGTACGCCGACTTTCTCGCAGAACTTCTTCAACGATTTGGTCTCGCATAATGGCGTCACTGGGACGACGGTTCCGGGGCCGCCATGGCTTGCCGTCCCGGCCGAGGCGGGGCTTCTTTGCGCGGCGACTCTGGCCACCGTCCTCCCCGGCCACCGAGCTTCCACCGTGCTGTATTACACGCTCCGTCCGTGCGACGTTGGTGTCTCGCGCTTCATCGCCGAGGTCAATCTCCATAAGCTTGCCCTGCATGACGGCGTGTCCACCTTCCGGCTTCGACGGGCCTGGCGCGGCGGCCTTCGCAGGCGCGGAGGACGCTGTCGCGGACGGGGCGTCTTTGGTGTTAGAACTGGGTGCGCTCGCACGGCTAGATAGGCGGGACTCTATGTATTCCATCCTTGAATGATTAGTCCAGTGGCGCAGGTGGAGAGGGGTCTGGGCGGCAACGAACATGTGCTTGTCGTTCATATCGGCGACGAGGCCGGTTTGGTGCATGAAGCGGTTTCCGACGTTGCTGAGATCGGCTTCCTTCTCGGGCGCGGCCTCCGGGTCGCGCAGGACGAGAGCACGGTCGCTTGACGTCTCGCCGTCGGGCTTGGCGGCGGTGTTCTTGAAGGCGACGCCACCGCGGAGGCGGCCTCTACGCGCGTTGCGCAGCCGGAGCGCAGCTGCTACGCTGGACTCGTCATCGCCACCTTCGTCGTTCGCTGGCGCGGCGACATCGGGGGATCGTCCTTCGAGGGTCTTTGGGGCGACGGCATCATCGTCGTCGATGCGCTGACGGTAGGCCTTGCGCTTCTTGCCAGCGCGGAAGCGGATGACGGGCTCGGCAGCCGGAGAGAGGTCCATGGAGATTCGCGACGGGGTTTGTTTCGGGTGGTTGGTAAGCTATGTTGTGGGTGTCATGGCGAGCGATGCGACAGTGAAGGAAACAAAGACGCGGTGGCGGAGGGACAAGGATGGACGGATTCAAGAAGTCTTTGGCGCTGACCCGCGAAGTGACATCAAGGTAGAAAGCAATCTTATCTTCCTGCCGGAGCTTAGCCGGCATCCCACTTGGCCCTCTAAGTTCACAACTCACGAAGACGCTGCGTCACGAGTTGAAGGTCAATATTGACACGGCGAATTGAACGTTATGGCGAAACGAGTATGATATCTTGGTCGAATAAATCCCTTTTCACGATGCTTATGTGTACGCAGATCTACTTTGTAGCCCATGGCGGAATCGTCCAGGGTACGCTCCTACGCTTCTTTTCATGAGAGCGCAACATGCTGACGTCATGCAGGAGTTGGATTCCGGTACAGAAAAAGGATCCCACGACTTTGTGCCGACGGGCGCATTGCCCTTCTGACTCGACTCTAGATACTTCACCCGCAAGAGAGCGCAGGAGCATGGCATCACGGGATGGTGCCGCAACACGCCTGATAACAAGGTATAAAACTCGCCTGCTTATGGAGGGCCCGCTTCGTTGACGTTCGCGACAGGTCGAGGGTGAGGCGCAGGGCGACGATGAGGCCATGACCAAGTTTTTCAAGCATGTGGATGATGGTCCGAGGCATGCCAGAGTTGTCAAGCTCGATACGGAGGATCGCGATGTGGTGGAGGGAGAAAGCAGCTTCGAGATCCGGCACTGAACGCCAAAACAAAAGCCGAACTTGTCCAAACCCGGCATGATATCATGTTGTACTATATAATTACTGTAAATCTACACACTGACCCATTCACTCAGAACCCTCTCCCGCGGCGCTTGATGACCGGCTTCTTCACGGCGCCCTGCGTGACAAACTTCTTCCCGTCTCCGCCGACCTTGGTCTTCTTCTGGGACCGCTCGACCTCGGCCAGCCTGCGGTCCTCCTCGTTCCGCTTGTCCTCGGCCATCTTGGCCTCGATCTCCATCTTGCGGTTGAACTCGGTCTCGGTGATGCGCTTCTCCCGCACCGAGTAGCCCTTCTCCTTGATGGAGTAGAAGACGCCGCCGAGGTCGGCCAGCCAGTGTGGGTCCACGGCCGTGACCGTCGAGACGAAGACCTTGGACGTGAGGATCAGCTCGTGGTACACGACGTAGTCCGGCGGATGGCCAGCGTAGAGGGCACTTGTCGGGTGCAGCTGCACGCCGAGGTTGGTGCGGAGGTTGATGTACTCTCCGGAGCCCTTGTACTTGGCGGCCTGGTGATAGTAGCCGGAGCAGATGCACTTGCGGATGATGTCCCAGTCCATGCCGCAGCTTGACAGCGTCATCTTCTGCATCCGGACAATGTCCAGGAGCTGCTCACGGATCTCTTTAGCTCGTCTCAAGGACTTAGGGTGGAGGAAGTGCTTGATGCACCACCCGTCCGAGTGTCCGTTGGCCTTCCAAGCCGAGTACACCTGAAGATAGGTCAAGTGGTCCGACTCATGCACCCAGAACTTCTCGCGCTGTGCATCGGCTTCATCCTGCCGCTCCTTGGGCCGGTAGAACACATTGGGGACTGAAAGCATCGAGACGATGGTGATCATCTCCTCGCTGCACCCGTACTCTTCCGCAGTGATGAGGAGCTTGGCCAAGGACGGATCCATCGGAAAGGCGCTCATCTTGCGACCGACTTCTGTCAGCTCACCGAGGTTGTCCAACGCTCCAAGCGCCCAGAGATCGAACATGGAGGTTGTGATTGTGTCCTGCGGAGGAGGGTCCATGAAATCAAAGTCCAACAGATCCTTGACGCCCAGCGACTTCAGCATAAGGACCGTGTTGGAGAGGTTGGTGCGCTGGATTTCAGGGATTGTCTGCATGTACAGCTCCTCCTTGAAGGCCTTGTCTGTGAAAAGCCGGAATGCCTTACCAGGCCCAGTTCGACCGGCACGTCCCGAACGCTGCGAGGCGTTTGCTTGCGAGATGGGCGTGATCTGAAGCGTGTCCATACCCATCTTGGGGTTGTAGACCTTCATCTTGGA
Source organism: Neonectria magnoliae (assembly GCA_037954305.1). Lineage (NCBI taxonomy): Eukaryota > Fungi > Ascomycota > Sordariomycetes > Hypocreales > Nectriaceae > Neonectria > Neonectria magnoliae. Next base: position 103,699 of record JAZAVK010000067.1, on the reverse strand, counting down.
ATAACCTGCATCCACGACATATTTGATACCGTCGACCGTCAAACTGGTTTCGGCAATGTTGGTGGCAACAATGCACTTGCGGACACCAGGCGCAGCTCTGTCAAAGATCTTGGCCTGAAGATCCGCGGGCATCTGACTGTAGATTGGTAGGATGCTCAGCTTCGGCGGGTCGTTGAGGGCATCAAGTCGTTTCTGCACGAGTTCACAGGTGATTTCAATGTCCTCTTGACCAGTCATAAAGACCAAGATATCACCGGCATCCATGGAAACGTGGATTGCCAAAATCTGCTGAACGGCCTGGTCGACATAGTCCTCCACCGGTGATCGGTGGAACATGACATCGACGGGGAACGTCCTTCCGGGGATGATGAACTCGGGCGCGCCTCCAAAGAAATCGGAGAACCGCTTCGAGTTCATGGTCGCAGACGTGACGATGAGCTTTAGGTCCCGACGCCTCTGCAGGATCTTTTTGAACAGACCCATCAGAATATCGGTGTTCAAGGCACGTTCGTGCGCCTCGTCCATAATGATGCATGAATACCTGTCCAGGTCCGGCTCATTGAGCGACTCTCGGAGAAGCACACCATCCGTCATGTATTTGATAACAGTCTCTTTGCTAGTGCAGTCCTCGAACCGAATTGCATAACCAACCGTGCTCCCCAACTTCACATCCATCTCTTCAGCGACTCGCTTGGCGACACTCATCGCAGCCACTCGTCGTGGTTGGGTGCAACCAATCATGCCAGTGTTTCCATAACCGTCCTCGTGGAGGAACTGTGTCAGCTGTGTGGTTTTTCCAGAGCCTGTCTCGCCAACGCAAACGACGACCTGATTCTCCCTGATGATCCGAAGGAGTTCTTCGCGGACTGCAAAGGCGGGGAGATACTCTCGCTGCTCCCGTAAGGTCTTGTTCTGGCTGAAGTTGCTCGCTCCGTCGCTCTTCTTCATGTGCTCGCTGAACTTGTTGCCTTTGCGCTCGACCTTCTCCATGTCATCCTCGGCCGGGACAGGCAGCGCGCTGTCTCCGTCTTCTTCCTTGGCACCCATGATGTTTCCCAGCGTGGTTCCAGCGATGCTCGTGGCTGCTTGGGCTTGTCGTTGTCGTTCTCGTTGTTGGCGTGCTTCCTTGACCACCTTGCTGCCCTTCCTACTAAAGACAGCCATATCGCTCTGGTAGTCCCTCACTGCCGGGACAGGCTCCAGCTGCTTCGTGAAGATGGTTCGTCCGTCGAGGAATGGCGGTCGTAGGTCATGAACCAACAGATGGACTCGAGTCGCTTCGTCATCGTCAAAATCAGTCGCCATGTCCCGCCGCTGCGCAACACCAGACACCAGCATCCGGTTCGTCTCCCAGGCATCGTTTTCTCGTTGCCTCTGTTCTCTTCGGGCGTCGTATCGGCTCGTCATCTTCTCGGCGCGCGCCGACTCCTGTTGTTGACTCTCCCAGGCCGACATCTGGTACGAAGCGAACGGGTTGTGCGTATCGTCTCCGAAGGTGTGCCCACCGAATTCATCTCCTCCATACCAATCTCGGTCGAGCGCCCTGTCGTCCTCATCTGTCGGCGCCGGTCCTTCAGGGTTTCGGGGAGGTGTAGGCGCGTAGTGCGACTGCGCGCGCGGAGTCGAGCCACGCGATCCATTTTGAAATCTGTGTTGTGGTCGCGCAGATTCCAACCGTCTCCTTTTAGGATTATACCCGTCGTACTCTCGCTCTTCACCCATTTTTTCACGGGTCGATAATCTTGAATGTGGTGTTGTCAAGCCGGACGAGTGTCCGAGCAACGACTCAAGGACGATGTTTGGGAAATCAAGCCACGAGGTTTATCCGATCAAGTCCTTATCGATAACCCCCACCTCAAAATTTTGGACGAAATTTATCTGGGCGCCCACCAAGCAGCGCAAGGTTGTCTATCACCAAGATACCCATATTCGACATTCACAATGTCGATGATCACAGCCGCGCAATGGGTCCCTCGGGGCTTCGCTGCGCCCTTTCCTAAAAAGTACACTCTAGACGAGGCTGAGTTCGAGAGGATAGCAGGTCTTGCCAAGCTCCAACTCGACGACGCCCAGGAAGATCTCAAGGAAGCCCAAGAAGACCGTGCCGAAGACAGCAATGGAGACCAAGACGATGACGAGATGAAGGTTGACAGTGCTAAGCCTGCTAAGAAAACAAAGTATGTGTGCTTATCATTCAACGATACTTACAGAACTGACCCGGCGCAACCAGGACTCCCATTGATGATGACGACCTCAAAGAGTACGACCTAGAACACTACGACGACGATGAGGATGCGCCTGGCAAGGGCGAGGGAATGGCCATGTTTGGCAACGTCAAGTCATTGACGTACTACGAGTCAAACAAGGAGGATCCTTATATTACGTTCAACGCCGATCTCGACGACGAGGAGGAGGATCGAGAGGACCTCCAGGTCTTGGCCACAGACAACTTGATCTTGTCCGCAAAGGTAGAAGACGAGATGGCGCATCTAGAGGTGTACGTCTACGAGGACGAGGCAGACAACCTCTATGTGCACCACGACATCATGCTGCCCGCGATCCCTCTCTGTGTCGAGTGGCTCGATCTGCCCGTCAACAAGGCCGGTGTGGATAAGGATGCTACAGGCAACTTTGTGGCCATCGGCACGATGGACCCCGATATTGAGATCTGGGATCTGGACACCATCGACTGTATGTACCCGAATGCCATCCTGGGCCAGGGCGGCAATGCAGAGGACAAGCCGAAAAAGAAGAAGAAGAAGAAGGCCAAGAAGGCCAATGACGAGTTTCACGTGGATGCGGTTCTTTCGCTAGCGGCGAACCGAAAGCATCGCAACCTGCTGGCCTCTGCATCAGCTGACAAGACTGTCAAGCTGTGGGATCTGCACACGACCAAGTGCGCCAAGTCGTACACCTATCACACCGACAAGGTGTGCTCCCTGGCATGGCACGCCGTTGAGTCAACGGTGTTGCTAAGTGGGAGTTACGACCGAACTATTGTGGCGGCCGACATGCGAGCGCCAGACGCAAAGCCATCCCGATGGGGGGTGGAGAGCGACGTCGAGAATGTACGGTGGGATCCCCATGACCAGAACTACTTCTTCGTCTCAACGGAGAACGGCATCATACACTACCACGACATCCGCAATGCGCCATCGGATCCCACAGCGACCAAATCGGTCTGGACGCTACAGGCGCACGACGAGTCCATCTCGGCGTTCGACATCAACACGGTGGTTCCCGGCTTCATGGTCACGGGATCGACGGACAAGACAGTGAAGCTCTGGAACATCCAGGCAACGGGACCATCGGTGGTGGTCTCGCGCAACCTCGATGTCGGCAAGGTCTTCTCAACGACGTTTGCGCCGGACCCGGAGGTAGCCTTCCGACTGGCGGTGGCAGGTAGCAAGGGAACCATGCACGTGTGGGATACTAGCACCAACGCCTCAGTCCGAAAGGCCTTTGCGCAAAGGGTTCCCGATCACAGCGGGAAGGACGAGGACCGGCTGGTTGGCGTGGAGAACGACGACAGCAGCGACAGCGAGGACGAGGGCGGCGATGAGGGGGAGAAGGACGACGATGATTCGATGGATGAGGATTAGAAGGTGAGCCAGGGCATTGCCGAGGTATCAGCTTTACAAGGACGGGAATACCCTTCAGAACGAAAGGCGAAAGACGAAGGTGGAGGTGCAAGTGCAGATGCAGGTGCAGGTCTCAGTCAGAATCGGTGACACTGGAGTACCGGTGCAGTCACGGCAGTTGAGTGAGTAGGTGGTGAGTGATGACGCAAAACAAATGGCGATTTAAGCTCGATGAGATGGCTCTGGTGTAAACAGTTTGGATGCCAGGGTGCCGGGTGTTTGCGAAACTCGGGGCGAGCTTGGCAGCTAAGCAGAGCTGAAGGAGAGGAGAAGCACAACTCGGATCGAAAAGTTGAATATTAGATACATACTGCTTCGTACAGTACATAGTAGTAGCAAGGGTAGATACCTAAAAAATCTATTCGTGGCTGAGGCTAAAGCAAAAGCGAGATCCTAAAACACGATGGGCAGTTTTGGGTGACTGGGGCCCAGCCGGGGTGGGCATGGCCGTGGTGAGCGCATTGAGCTTCCCCCTGCTGCGTCCGATTGATGGAAGGTGAATTAAAGCGTCCCCGCTTGATGAGAGGGAGAAGGGGAGTTGAACCTTGACTCTCTCCCTGGCAGAGTTACTGAATGCCGAAGGCGGAGTGCCTGTGCTTCGTACAGTAGTAGTTGACGCAGTTGTTGGCGTCACAGAGATTGCCCCCATTGTAGACACTTACAGACGCACACGCACATGCGCAGGAGGAGGAAAAGCAATGGCTGTGGTGGCTCAGTCAGGACTTTTGCGCGCCTTATGTCCAAGTACCGGTACGTACTACGTAGTAGGTGAGTATTAGGTCTAGCATGGTTGGGATCAGCTCAGGGAGAAACGCCGGCGCCGGGCCCTGGCACCAGCATAATCGCATGGTGGTGCCAGGGTGCATGGCGCTATGGACGTCGTCGGCACCTCGTCAATCGGCAACCAGAACGGACGGCGCACGACTCATGAAAGCAGCCGCATGTGCTCTGTGCTGCGTCTGCGATTCCCCCCTGTGCGATGTCGATGCTGTGGGTGTCGAAGCAGGAACCCGCGAAGGAACAAAGGGAGTTTTGAGTTGGACGCCTCGATCATGCGTTTCCCTGCAACTGGCGCGTCGAAAAGAAGGCGTAAAGTGATTGATGGATGGATGGATGGATGGATGATGCCCCCGGACCCGCTTGCGCAGGCACCAGGGGCCTGAAACAGAACGACGGTAGAGGCGTTGACACAGGGGTCCAATCAACGTGGGCGGGCGGTTTTCTCAACGTTGCTCAGCCATGATCCATCCACGCATTCATCAAGCAGTTGCAGCGCATCACCGAATTGCAGGCAAACTCTGGTCACCTCCCGGGCTGGGAGGCCCCCCTTGGGGCTTTTCAGGGCTCTGAAGGCGCCTCTTTCATCTTTCTCCGACACGGCCATGTCGGGTTCGTCTGTACTCCGTACGGTACGAGAGGGATCTCGAGGGATCCATCCCAGAGGGGACAAGGCAGGGCACCTTCCGTGTGGACAAGGCGATCCTCCCCCCCATTCTCCCAACTGGGCGGGCTCCTTATTAGAAGGGGGATGATATTGCATCGAGCCTTGACGGGCAACGCAACGGTTCATCCCATCAACAGCCAACCGCCCAATCTGCGAGTCTGGGGACCTGTCAGGCGGTCGCTGTCACACGCTGGCTCACCGTCATGCCAGTCAGTGTGCAGCGAGCCGGGAAGGATAGACGCACGACGCAGGTACAGTGTGCTGGACGAGCGACAACTCATCACCGCTTGGAAGCGAGAAAGCTAAGTCAGTCACTCAGTGGGTGAGCCTGTGGACGCTTGCCAGCGGAACACTGGATAGCCCTGGTTGGCGCCGCCTTGGTGGCATCCATTAAAGTGTGTGCATGTGTGCGCGTGTGATGCGATTTCTTAGACAGACTTTTCGTCGCTTGCCCTCTTTGCCCTTGCCTTGCCCTTGTCCCGCCCGGAGAAACCGCTCATCACTGGCTGGATTCGCGGTAGCGCGCGGGTCGGCCATTGTGTTGGCCACCGGTCGGGTGGCGACCGGAGAAGGGGGATGGTGCGTTAGCGGTGGGTTTAGTGGTCCATCGTTGGCATCGTTGGCGATGCATGTGGCCCAACTTCTCCGCAGACGCAGACGCAGACGCGGACGAGACGACGCAGAAGTAAAAGGCGCGAAAAAAGGACACGATGCGGCGGTGCCACGGTGGCTCGCATCATGTACGGTGCCCAAAGTCATAGCCGACGGCGTGTTCAGTGGACGAAGGGGCCGTGGGTTCTGCCGCTGGTGAACTGTACTCGCAACTGAAGGAAGAAGATACTGAGGGTGCAAAACGGGAACTGAATTGACAGGGAAACTCGCCGCATCATTGGCCGCACCCGAGCTTAGCTCTGCCCCAGTCCACCACGCAATCCATGTAAACCCCACTTGCCCACTTTAGCCAGGGGAGCGAATCGCGCTAGCAGGCCCTGCAAAAAACCCTAGCACCCCGGCGGAAACAGAGCAAATCCGACCAACTAGAGGCGTCAGTGAAATGACCAGGGTGCCCTGGGAATCCGGTGAGGGTTCTCTCTCTCTAGGTCTCTCTCTCTGTGTCTTTGTGACTTGTGTGTCTCTGTCTCTGTCTCTGTCTTCCATGTCTCTCAGAATCTCAGTCTGTGCGGCCTGGACTTGCCTGATCAGTTAGTTAGCGTCCCCCTCCCCCCAAATCCGTTCCCAATATCTTGTTTCGTCTCCCCTCCCCCGTCTCCATGCGTTGATCCCGTAGTCTTGCCTCTCTTTTTCCCCCATCCCCAAACGCCTCTCCTTGACTTTGACACCACGTCCGGCCAAAGGCAGCGTCTTCACTTCTTCTTCTCAACTCTTCTTTTATTTTCTTCCGCTCGCGCCAGCCGCTCAGCTCACAATTCTCACTCCCTTCGAACCGTGACCTGTTCCCCTCTGCGCGCCAGCCTCTTTGTCTTGTCGACTCACTCCAGACCACCACCACCACCACCACCACCACCACGTTCGCACCCACAGAGTGCCCTTTGTCGGTACATCCCATCGCAGGATCGATCGAACATTCACAACTACCGACCGAACACGCCCAAATCGACGTTGACCGTTCTTTGTCCACCAAGATTAAATACCCCAAATCACTCGCTCTAAGAAGCTGATGCACCACATTCCCTGCTCGACTACAGCACCCACACACACGCACGACGCACATCGCACGTCGCACAGCGCACACAACAACTTCATTTGGAAACTCACACAAGCAAGGACTGGACTCCTTTCTTCGTACCACACATCCACAAACACCACCATCTCAAAGACTGCCGTCACAGGTCCGACGAGCCGAACTTCACCACAACGGGCTCAGTATCGAAACGTCAAACTCGCCTTCACCTAAACCAGTCAGCCTTTGAGTAGCCGAAACCATCGCTAGACGGACGATCTTCGCCCGTTCCACCGCATCAACGGCATTTACTTTCCCCCACATTCTTGGATCTTCGCCCGCTACTTTCAGATCCACTCTCCTCGGATTTGAATGTAAACCTGCATCACCGCCGGCCCTTTCACAGTTGCTCCCGCTGCACCTTGCAACTCTCGCAAACGACTCCCCAACCCAATTCACAGCCTGCACCATGTCGATCTCACGCGCTTTCACTACTCGCAAGGCCCGCATGGGCAATGACCTGGGAGACTTCTCCAAGTCACCCCAGCGCAGCTACTCGACCCGCGGCCACAACACCCAGATGATGCGCAGCAAGATATCAGGCCCCATCCAGCTCGTCCACACAACCAATATGCTCTCCTACAACGCCCCCGACCTCCCCCAGCCCGCCCTGCGCAGCAAGGCCTCAATCCGATCAACAGACTCCTCCGAGTCCATCTCCGAGGCTCCGTCCACCGCAGAGTCCAGCCCGCCAACCAGCCCTGACGTCTCCCCCATCGACGAGTGCCCCGGCCCCCAGCCCAACCATCTGTCGACCTACTTCATGGTTCCCGACAAGGCCTTGAGTCTTGCCGGGCAGGCTGATGCTCCCGCCATTCCCAAGAGGTCGCCGTCGCACACCAAGCAGAACTCGTACGAGGCCATATCCCGCCATCGATCCGTCTCGCGCATGTCCAAGGACTCGGACCACTCTGTGTCGACCAAGGCCAGCTTCAGCTTCTCGCGGACTTCGTCCACGTCAACCCGCGCTTCATCAGCTTCCTCCTTATCCAATGGCCAAGCCCAGAAACCCGCCCCTCCCCCGGTTCCTTCGCCCCCTCCCCGTCAATTCCAACAGCGAGCAATCAAGGAGTCGCACCCCTTCGGCCACGAGCTGGCCCAAGTCACCGAGCTGGCTGAGGAGTATGGAGGCCGAACCCACACCAAGATCGACGAGGAAGACCACCTGTACATGAAGGCCAACGGCCTCGCCATGTTCTCCGCCGACGACTACATGAGCGACGTCCAGAACCTTCTCACCAGTTTCTTCCCCGAAGCGAGCCACGCCAAACCTGCCGCTCCCCTATGGATCTAAGTCCCACGCACCCGGACCGGCATGCCGGTCCCGCATTCATTTAGCTGTACATATTTTATACACATCTTACGACCTACGGGGGGATGGCTGGCATATACAAAAGTGGGAAGGAAGACGGAGTGGAATTGTGCGGGACTCACTCTTTGTCTACGGCGATACGGGTTATTTACTTTCTTTGACATGTTTTGGGGGAAAGGACTGAAACGATGGAATACCAGTGAATTGAGGCCGATGGCTGGCCATGTGGTCAGGACACACGGCAAGGGGCGTTCGAGATAGGATGGGATACCTGTTTTTCATGATGTGTATCTTATGATGTGGATATTCACCCACGCCTGAAACGGCATCATATTTCTTTTCCTTCTTCAAAGGCCTCGCTCCATGTCTGTTGCTTTCTTGTGACTCCCGTGTGAATGTGATGAAAATTACCCCGGCAACTAACTACGTAACTGCAGTCTACGATTCGATTTTCCGAGATGCAGTTCTGAAACTTCGCAAATCCATCCATCCATGCAGACGCACCACCCAAATGCTGTCATCTCCCCCCTTGTGGGGGAAACACCCAGGCAAATGTTCAAGGGTGATCGGAGACCCGCCCGCTGCTGCTGCAGGCCATCTATTCCAAACCGGAACTCGATGGTTTTCTCGTCTTGACGCATTGGGGACCCTCATGTGACGACGAAGGGGATCCCTGAGTCAATGCCAATGCATGCTTAATCACTTTCCTCTTCTTTTTTTTGAGTTGGGCGCCGAGGTTTAGCATCGCATTGGGGCATGGTTTTCGGGGGCGTTGCGTGGCGTCTGGGACAAGTGATGGTGGCTTTTTTTTAGATTGTCAGTGGACTTGAGACCACTCGAGTCTTAATTGAGTCAAGTATGCGGCTCGTTGACTGCCGAAATGGTGTGGATGTCTAACAGGTTTATGGTTCGGTGATGACGGGAGTATGGGGACAATATAGGGTAGTTGATTGACCAAGTTACAAAGTAAATTCTAAAGTGGAAGTAACAAACATCCAGTAACTTATGCCCCATGAAAGCCTCAACTTAGTACAGCGTAAAGCATATTATCATTTGTGAATTAATTTTGACTTTTCCTCGCCGTCAGCCTCTGGTATGTGCTTTAAAAGTGCCGACTTATTAGTGGAAGTGAATCTATAGCCACCGCATCACCACCCTCCACCACTCATCTCTCACCCGCCACCTCAAATCAGCCTCTCAACAAACCTTGTCACAAAAGCTTACACCAAACCCAAGGATGAAACCGGCCCGCCTCGATCAAGACGCCATCGTGGCCGCCCTCAAGGGCCAAGCCCTACGGATTTCGGATCTCACACGCTTCTTCCACGCCTGGCCGCCGCGCACCCGTCCCTGGCGCGGCGCTTTGGTTCCCGCAGGCCGGTGACGCTGCCCTCGAGGCCCTGGCGCTGTATGCCGTGTGGCTGGTCTGCTGGGACGATGCCGTGGATGCGGGCGAGGGCGACTTGGCCGGCGACTTTGAGGGTGCGGAGCGGTGGCGGCGTCGCACGCTGGAGATGGTCCGCGGGGCGCTGCGGATCGACGGCGCGGAGGATGCCGATGCCGATGCGATCAACGCCGTCTTCCGGGACTTCGGGGCGCGCTTCGGACAGACAGCCCCCGCGGAGCAGCGCCGCCGGCTGTCCGAGGAGATCGGCTTCTTCATCGCCAGCTGCGGCGTCGAGCAGCGGCTGCGGCTGGAGCGGCGCATCCCGGACTACGACTCGTACATGGGCTTCCGCATGGGCACCGTCGGCGGCGCAACGCTCTGCAGCCTGGTCGAGCACGCGACCGGCTCGCCGCTGCCGGACGCCATCGCGGCGGCGCGACCGGCGTGTGCGCTGTGGACGCAGGTGTCCATCCTGCTGACCTTCATCAACGACCTGCTGTCGCTGAAGAAGGAGCTGGGCGCCGACTGCGTCATCAACGCCGTGGCCGCGCTGCTGGCGTCGGAGCGCGATCTCGACGCCGTGGTGCGCGAGCTGGAGGGCAGGATCCGGGTGGCCGTGGGCGAGTTTGACGGCGCGGCGGCAGAGTTGCTGGCGGGAGTGGAGGGGGATGAGGTGCAGAGCAGCGTGGTGACGAGGTATATCGATGGGTGCCGCTCCATCGTCACAGGGATGCTCGAGTTTACGTGGGCGAAGACCTTTGCGGGGGTGAGATGTTTGGTATGATGAGTTGTGCTGACAGTGACTACTAGGCTGCGATCCCCCAGATACAACATCGCAAAGCTCCTCCGAGACGACGGGTCGTTGGAGATTGTCCTCTGATTTTGACGTGTAAGTGAAATGAAACGCAGCTTAAAGAAGGCGCGATTTCGGGCTTAGGATCAGCGATGGAGTTTGACCGTTTGAATTCGCACCCACTGCAAGACAAACGCCACCGCTCTATGAAGGGTGTAGTTATAGGTAGAGGTCGTAGATTATCCATCAAGGTACCCAATCGCATCAAGCTTCTGCCTCTAATTTACAACGGGAATTAACCAATTATATCCAAAAAAGAACCAACCCTAACTTATTCGACCGCCACCTGATCCAGTGGCTGCACAGATTTGACGAGATCCGTAATGGTGACAATTTTATAACCCTGTCTCCTCAGCTCAGGCAGTACGATTTTCAGCATGGGGGCCGTCCACGACCTTCGGTCATGACAGATAATGATGCCGCCCGGGTGAGCCATGCTGATTATGTGTTTTGCGTTGACATCCGGGTACGGGATCTGAGGGTCGTGGGGGTAGATGCTTCCCAGGGTGATGCGGAAGCCCCTATTTCCCAGCAGATCGCGCATCCGCCAATTGAACAGGCCGGAACCCGGACGGAAGTAATTGTTGGGGAGGATCTTCCCTTCTGCTTCGTAGGCAGCAGTCAGCATCTCCTTAACGGTGTAGACTTCATCCAGGAGGCGCTGATTGCTGAGGGAGCGGGAGGGTTCGTCGTGCATGGCATGGTTGCCCAATTCGTGACCGCTGTGTACTACTTTCTGCAGCTTATCCTGCCTTCCCTCGACCTGAGACCCAATGACGAAGAATGTGGCGTGGGCGTCATTGTCCTCGAGGACTTGCATGATCTCGTCGGTATGGTCAGAGGGCGCATCGTCGATGGAGAGGGCGATGATCTTCTCGTTGGTCGTCTCCTCCCAAAGAACGTCGGGATAGGCGGAGCGGAGGTAGCCGATTAGATAGCGCGGGGGCTTGTAGATGCAGTAGGCAGTGTACAATGGGAAGAAGAGGAGGCACACGAGGGCGACGAGGATGATGAGAGTGGCCATGCGGTTGCGCCTGACCCTGCGCCGAAGCTTGGTGGGTAGGCGGAAAAGGGAGAGTCGGACCATCAGGGCACGGAGAGGCAATTGAGACAGCCGCAGGACCCACACCGGAGACGGTGTGACGGGCGCATGCTCCCGTGCTCGTGGCGAGGCGGGAGGGCGGGAAGGAGCAAGTGACGGCGGAGTGGGATGAAGCTGGTGAGAGACCCAAGATGGAAGCTCAGTGCTCTGATACTGGTGCTTGAGGTGTTGTGGCTAGTGCTCCCTGTGCTACGTAAGCTGGCGGCACTCGCACCAACGTAGATTGTCCAAACGCGCCTGTTTCGACCAGTCAGAGGCCTGCCGAAAAAGCTTGGACGCGGGCCCGTGCACGACAGAGCTTTTTTTGAGCTCTCTGGCGTAGACCCCAACGTGGCTCGTGCATAGGGCAGAGGCGCAAGCGGCAACTCAGCCCAGTGGCACAGGAAACTGAGGAGGCATCCATCTTCTCCAGTTTGCTCCAGCCGTCAAACAGCAAACACTATCGGCGCTTGAGGGATCGTCCATCATTGCGCCTGATGTTTCATTTACACGACGGAAATGTTTTCGACTCCCGATTTGGAATGGCTGCGCGTCTAGCATGCAGGCGATCGCTAACCCAACCCAGCATAACATGCTGCGGCACCGCGCTGGTGTCACTATTTCGAGAACCGCCGACGGAGCCAGCCGCCTCTCCGCCAAGCACCTCATCTGTGCACCATCGCATATGCCAGACATTGCATCGTACATACACCATGACGATGGCTTGCTTCCCGTACGGCTACCACGGGACTAATCTTGACTTTGGCTGCGGGAGGGCGCCTGTTTAGTCGCCATGACGTGCAAGATCGCGCTTCGAGGTGGGTACCATCATGCAAGCGAGCAGTATCGTTACTCGTTGACTTGTCTACTGAGTTATGATTTCACGAGTCAAGCATCAACTCACGTCATGGGGACTGGACTGCTTGGGTTGAAGCATGCTTTCTTTTACAGACGACGGGCACTGTACAATCAGAAGCTTCTGCTGCTCTGAAATCTGGGTCAGCACTCAGCAACCAGCAACCAGCAACCAGCAACCAACAATGCCGTCAGCATCAGAACTCAGTTTTTCTCTCCGGAAGGGAGGTCGATAATATGTCGTCAACGCCCGTTATCTCGGGCTCCGCGTGCATGGGTGTCCTCCTAAGCCCATGCAGTTGTTTCGCCAGCCCTACGACCTGCAGACATGATCGGATCGCGGGGTGGGTGGCGGGAGGCCCATAACGAGCTCCGACAATGGCTACGAAGTACATGACGGAGGCACGGAGGTATCCTGGGCAACTCCTGGCTCCCTCACCAAGAACCAGGAAACCATTCGGTTGGAAAGTGGGTTTCATTCAAGGATCACCCCCCTGCTAAGGCTTTTTTGAGGAGCGCGCTCTCATTGCTTATTGGCCACTCTCGGCGGCAAAGCGCTTGAATCTCTGTGGCGTGACTAGTGCTCTATTCTTGATACTGCAACGGGTTAGGACAAACAACAAGCAAGCCCGTTGTTGAAGCATCACCCTCCCCACTTTCGGCGCCCTGCACACCACATTGGCAGCTCGGAGGGTTTTGTCTTGTCCCTCGCACGACCGTGGTACGCTGTCTGCTTCTATGCCGCTTCCGGAAGCCTTGCTGACATGCCTCGTCCCTGGTCCTGTGGTGAAGCTTGATCCTGGTCATCAAGAACCGTAGCACGGCCTCACACGGCCTCACAAGGCCCCCAATTCCTGGTCCGTCGCACCCTGATTCGTCTCATTGAAGGCCTCCCGGCCGGACACCCCGCGATTATGGAGCTCCAGCCACACCTGCCGGCAACAACCATGAGCCTCCTTGGGGCGCGAGCTCTTGATACTATCTTGGACGTCACAGAGGCATCCGGAGGTTGAGATGCATCGGCTCGATGCTAGACGCGTCTCATAAATATCATGGCTCCGGACCAAGGAGACTAATTAGTATCATCAGCCATTGAGGTATTCGCTTGTGTATTAACATCAAGACCTTCTTCTTTTAACAGATTCACAAGCATAACTGACCGGCGGCGACTTACACCCTCTCCCACCTTAGCTTCCAACAACACCTACTTACAAGCTCGTTGACGGCCGCAGTCATGGCTCGCCAGCCAGATTTCAACCGAGACTATTCTCGAGACTACTCTCGAGACTACTCTCGACAAGACTATTCTCGACAAGACTTCAGTCGCGACTCCTCTCGACCAGACTTCGAACGGGACTACTCTCGACAGGATTTCAACAGAGATTACCCTCCACAAGACTTCAATCGAGACTACTCTCGACCAGATAGCTCCAGAAATTGGAGCGAGGAAGCCATCCGCGGCAGTTGGGAATCGAGCTATCAACGGTCCACGGCCGCTACCCCTCGAGACCGCAATTCATCCTGGCGGGGAGCAACGCCCGCTGATTATGACACGCGGCCAGGGATGGTTGACAATTGGCTCGGCCAGCAACGGACCCAAGACCCCTTGAGAGTGATGGATGCCGTTTCCGACTTTGCGACCCCCGAGTCCTCACCGGCCATCAGTGACGGCTCGGCAACCTTCCAGACACGACCAGCCTACGGAAGACGGGCCCCAGACAGGATGCCGGCCGTACCCCCCGAATACTACACCTCATCTCCCAGCAGGACGTGGAAGCAGAGCCCTGATCCTGGCTCCTCGTCTCGAAGGGCTCCGTCTCACTCAGCCGAATATGACTTGCGGGGGGTTGGATCCTTTGCAGACCGTGACGACCACTCCAGGTAAGGCTCTCCCTCCCAGCGTCGTAACAAGCACTGACAGAAGAACTAGGCGCAAGGTCAAGTACAAGCCGCTCAGCAACTGGTTCGACATGTGGCTTCCTTGAGCTAAGAACCATCCTGCCTTAGAATGCTTTGACGACCAAGCTTACAGAGGGTACGGCGCTTTTCTTTTTCTTCAGGATTCTCGGTTAGAATCAGATCATGATCTAGTGGATTGATGAGCATTGACATTTCCTCGGATAGGAGTTTTTTTTTTCGGGGACGTTTTTCTTTCTCTTTTTGTCTTGTCTTCTAGATGTCCCCTTTCTCATTTTCTCTTCTCATTTTCTTCTTCTTTTTCTTCTCTTCACCTCTTCCTTCTTTCTCTCTCTCTTCTCACTCTCTTCTTCTTCTTCTTCCCTTCTTTTTTACTTTCCTTTTTTCTCTCACAAGATACCATACGATCGTTTCAGGCACAAGTTGATGCCCTTGCAGTAGAATTTGCAGGAATCGTCAGAAGCCTTCTGGCTTCCCTGCTCACATTCGCTTCGCTCAAGGCCAGATTATTGGCACTTCTTTTTGGAGGGGGATTTGTTCCTTGCTTCACAGCTCTTTTTATAATTCAAGTGAAACAAGCACAATGTTCTCTCTTCAAGTCTTGGACTGCCTCTCTTTTCTACCGTCTATTCTTGTGCTCTATGTCAGTCTATGTCTAACTTCCCCTATTTATTTTCCACCTGTTTCCTTTCTCAGTGCCTCGAAGCCTTGGAGTAGATCGTTCTTGATGTCCTCCAGCCCCTCAACACCAATGCTCACCCGCAGTAGCCGCTTGTCGACGCCGGGATCGGTCATGGCGCGCCACTCAATGAGACTCTCCACGCCGCCCAGGCTTGTGGCGTGGTGGAACAGATGCAGCTTGCTGGGCAGTCGTTTCGCCACGTCCCCGTCCTTGAGATAGATGGAGAAGACGGGGCCGTAACCTCCCGGCATCTGGCGCCGCAGCCAGCTGTCCGCGACTGCAGCCTCGGGCTGTAGACTGGCGTGCTGGATGCGCTCGACCAAAGCCCCGATGGCCGAAGACGAGTCACGCTGCTGCTCGGCCAGCCAAGTCACCAGCGTGGTAGCCGTGGCGCTCTGGCGGGTGATGCGCAGCTCAAAGGTTCGCAGCGAGCGGATGCCCAACCAGCCCTCGAGGCTACCCATGACGGAGCCGAGGACGAGACGGTCATCCCGCAGGGCAGAGATCCAGCCCTCGTGCTTGGGGTTGACGGCCAACACGCCGCACAGCATGTCGGAGTGGCCGCCAAAGTACTTGGTGCCGCTATGCATGACAACGTCGACACCGTACTGGAAGGGATCCTGCAGCGGCGGCGGCGCGAAGGTGGCATCCACGGTGAGATAGGCGCCGGCCTTGCGGGCCTTCTCGGCGTAGGCGGCGAGGTCGCGGGCCTCGCCGGTCGGGTTCAGGGGCGTCTCGACGTGGATGACGTCGCCGGGCTGGAGGTCCTCGACGGGACAGTCGAGGGGCAGCTGCTGCAGGCCGGACAGGCGGGCGAGGACCTTGATGACGCCGTGGCAGCCGTGGTAGCCCTCGCCGATGGCGATGCGCTTGGGGTTGAGGTGGACGAGCATGGCGTGGAAGGCGGCGAGGCCGGAGCCGTAGGTGAGCGAGGGCGCGCCGAGGAGCGAGGTGAGGATGGCCTCGAGGCGGGTGGTGCTGGGGGCCGTGTAGCGGGAGTAGACGTGAGAGTCCAAGGGGGCGGAGGGCTGAGAGTGCCGTGTTAGTGTATTGAAGCATAGGTCATGAGTACCACCATGTAGCTAGCTGTCTTGTCTCATCCTTCCTCACTCAACCAGGAGAAACATGATAAGTCAGGCCTAACACAATG
Organism: Neonectria magnoliae; assembly: GCA_037954305.1. NCBI lineage: Eukaryota > Fungi > Ascomycota > Sordariomycetes > Hypocreales > Nectriaceae > Neonectria > Neonectria magnoliae. The sequence continues at coordinate 87,636 of JAZAVK010000067.1, read as the reverse complement.
ACAACCACCACTATCTCGACAACTCTCCCCCCCCCCCCCAATCTCCAAGTACCCTGACTTACATCAACGTTGTCCCACGCCCTGAGCAGCTCCGGGTCATCGTTGTAGCGGAACGTGGTGCTGACATGCATAGCCGGAGCTACAGCCCGGTGCGCCGAAATGTTGTCGTCGGCGTGGACGCCGCGCGAACCGAGCGAGAGGCCGGCCACGGCGCTATCCAGCCCGGAGCTCGGCCGGGTGCCGTTGGGGACCTGATCGGGCGCCATGGAGAGTTGGGTGAGATTAGTTGGGCGGACGAGGTGTGTTCGGCGCTATAAAACAGATAAATCGTCTAGTGGGCACTGAAGACTGGGAAGAGGTTGAGACGAAATGAATGACTCTTAAAAGAATCGGAGGATGGATGCTCGTGAATTGGCATGTCGGGAATAGGGCGCCGGCGGATAAAGCGGGGCATTTAAGTCAGTTAACCTTCACCAGCACGCCATTTACACCCGTTGGATGCCACTGTGGATGCACATTCGATGTCATCCCGGTGTGCATCTCCGCTATCGGCCTATTTGTTGCAATAGTAGTAGCTAAGAAGATTCTTTTGGATATATATTATGGTGTGTCCTATTACTATCCTTCACATTGCATATAGTTAAGTCCGGGCCGGTCTTGGAGTATTAGGTGAACCCCGAACCCCATCACCACCAGCCCCGCCATAACTCACTACAGTGGGCAAGTTGGTGGTTGCTGCACAAGCACAATAGAGGAACCCGACGCGTTGTAAGAAAAATACTGCGGATCCTATATCGTCGATTCGCATATCTTGTCTCATTAACATTAATTGCCTGCTCATGTTTTCTTCCTTCTCCTGGGACTTATATCGTCCTTGCCCATCTCATGATGCTGCATTTCTCTCTGGGCCCAACAGAAGCGAGTGTCCTCTGCTTTCTATTCATGTTGTACCCAATGCGGTAATGAATGCGTTTCTAGCCATGATCCGACCCGGTTGCCGATAACGCCGCAGTATAAAAAGCCCAGGTATATCTAATACATCATCGAATAAACGTCTTGTTGTCGCTGTTGTCTCGGCACTTAGCGCATCTCCTGGCCCTCCGAGGTGACCGTCGCCTTGGGTTGGTCCATGCTGCCAAGCTCGGCGCCCTGTCCGCTAGGAGCCCTCTTGCGACCGTGGATGGAGAAGCGGGAGACAGTAGGCTGGCTTGAGAGGTCCTTTTCTTGCGAGTCTGAGAACTTGGAGAAGAAGCCGCGTTTCCGGGGGGCCGGTTGCTTGTCTTCGAGACCGACGTCCTCAAAGCCTTCCTCGGCAGTGGCAGGCTGTCGCTCAAACGATCGGTCAATCGCCGATCGAGGGAGGCGATGGAAGCGGGCGGAGTCGAGACTCTGGCGGGTAGGAATCTCTGAGTTTGTGATGGGAGATCGCGCCGAAATGTCCTAGGGCAAGAAAGTCAGTCTCGTCGGGCTTGCCTACCAAGTACAAGGAAGGAAGAAACGCACGAATGATCGTCGGTACGAGTCGAAGGACTCTCGGGAGATGGAGAAGTGCTCAATGTCGCCGAGGCTGTCGCGGGTGTCGGTCGAGTTGCGTGTGGTCAGGTACTTGCGGGGCCACTGACCCTTGTCCTCAATCGGTGAGGGCTGCACCAGTTGTTAGAATCACCGAGTTAGGCGGACAGATCCGGATTCCAGGTGTCTTACCGGGAGATAGACGCCGCTATCATTGACGACTGTTGCGCAAGAAACGGTGTCAGTCAACTCACTGGTCTCGTGATTGAAGGCCGGATGCAACGCAGCGGACCTCCGAGATGGAGGGGGTGGTCGCGTGGTGCCCGAAATCGAGCGGACTTGGGACGACTTCACATACCACTCATTTTGTATTCGCCAGTGTCCTGATTCTTGGTTGTGCGGATGCTGAGGACAGACGAGGCCTTGGTGCCGACGGTATCGACTCGCTCGAAGCCGGGGACGTGGGCGTTCTCCTGGTCGGGACGAAGGTTTTCGTCCTGGACGACGACGGTGCTGCCAGGGCGACGAACGAAGGGGTTGCGGATAGGCATTGTTGGAGGGGCAAGACAAAGTCGTTTGGGTAGGTACTTGGTTAGAGTTGGTGGATGTGATGCCTTTTTTTGGTTGATGGATTGTTGAATGGAGGAATGGATAGATGAAGTTGGAGAAATGCTCGGGATGGCGAGGAACCGACCAATCGACCGACCGTGAGAGAGCGGAAAGCAGGACTGGAAATGGCGGATGGATGTACGGGTGAAGTAAGAGCGACGGAGAGATGGCGGACGGAGATGGCGATGCGAGACGAGACGGGGAACGGAGACGGGGAACGGAGACGGGAGCGGGAACGGGGAACTGGGACAGAAGGCTGAGACGGAGGCGAGACGGTATAAGTAGTAAGTAGGTAGGTAGGTAGTCTAAAGCAGAACAAGGTTGAAGTATGTCTTAAAGGCACGGAAAGCCGGAAACAACTGGCACTAAGTGATTGGGGAACCGGGGTTTTAATTGAGTTGAGAACCGAGATTTATGGAGGGAGGATGGACGATTTACATAAGACGGCGGCGGCGGATGGCGGTGGATCGATTCTGTAAAGTGGCACGGCCGAGGAGATCAGGAACGGTATTTGATTCCGTGGGTGAGTCGGTTGGTTCCCACTCAGTGGTGGCTCGGTTGGCCGTGGCAGTGGCAGTGGTTGTTGACGACCGCGGTTTCGTCGTCTTTTGGGCGTAGTCGTGGCAGTGATGAGCGGGTGAAGGTCAGATTGCGGAGTAACAAGGTAATCCCGAGTACCTGCGCATGCATGTACCAAAGATTCATCTATGAGCCTGAAAGGATAGAGACGAGAGAGACATCATTCACAGCCATTTGCATCTCCCTTCTCGAGGGTGAGTGGACTCGCCGAAGGGAGTGGAGGGAGAGGGGCACGTCAGCAGGCCATACAAACCACGCCAACACGCCTAGGCCCAGGCCAAGGGGGAAAACCACACACACATGCCCAGCAAGAGGGTTCAGCTCCCGGGGCCCAGAACCAAGAAAGAAAAAAAGAACAGAACCAGGGGGGCGGGGCGAATGGCCTTTCCTCTGTTCTGCTTCAAGGTCGGGATGAGCGATGCGGATGCGGATCAAGCATGGGATCGGTTTCGCACTTGTCGTCATCGGAATCGCGTGGGCAGTCAGCCCAGTAACAACCGCTATCCGGATCAGGCAAGATCGGGCGGCCTAGGGGTGCTTTTCTCTGGGCGGTCTCTTTTTATCCGTCGGTATAGGGCACATTCCCACAGCCCAGGCAAGCAGGTCACCACGGGGATCGGCGTCGATGCTTCCGACCAGACACAAGTCAAGATGGACTGCAGAATTCCACATCTCTCGACTTCGCCCCTTTCTCGCTTTCTCGGCGCTCGGGAGGCGGGGGGGGGGTTGATCGACACCGATGCGCCCGACCGGGTCCCAGGACAGGCCAAGGCCGTCGCAGCGTTTGGCTTGATCTTCTCCCTCTCTCGCACAGCCTACTGACGGGCTTGGCATGATCATCCAAGAGGATGCCCCAAACAAATGCCAACTTCCGCTGATCATTGACGACACGGGGCCAGAACCGGTAGACAGGCTAACTCCAGCAATTATCCTTGATCGTTCAGTGCTGGTTTGTTGCACTCTTACTGTCGGCTGTTTGGTGGGCGCTCCGACCTATCCGAGTCGTCGGTGGACCGATCGTGGACCCGCCCCGGACTCTCTCGGGGCGTTGCTATGGTCCGGTCAACGACATCGACAGATGCGAGTTCGGCAAGCAACATGGCGAGAGCGTGTACTCTGGCGCTTCAGATCTTTTCGCATTTTCACATTTCTTTCAGTTTCAAGTCCGGCCCAGCTTACCAGAGTTTTTGTGCACGCACCCGTCGGCTACTACCCTTTTTATTTGATATAAGCCACATGGTGTAACTCGAAGAAACCAGAGACCGCTTCTTGTCCTACCCAGGGTGGTGATATGGCGTTTCTGCCCTGTTGCCGAGGTTCCTTCCCGACAGATTTCCCAAATGTCAAGTCCGCCTGTGTTCTAGGCCGGGGACGCTGAGTGTGTGATATGTTGCTATCGTGTGCTGCGTTGTGTGTTGTGTGTTGTGTGAAGGTGTGTGCCTGTTGCGAGCTGCGCTCTCGGCGTTTGCTTGCCCTGGATCTGAACACACTAACTCACAACTGTTTCCTGCTACCGTCTTGCCACTACTTGATCTTAAAGACCAATCCTCCGGAGATATCTCTCCCTTGATCTTCATTTGTGCAACCCCAACGATGAAAGAAGATCAGCCTGTTCTTCCGGCTGTGGCGCCGCTCACAAGGACACTGTTGCAATCTCCCCTCCCAACCAACCTAGGCTTGCTGCTCATTAGAATACGATAGATTGAATCGGATCTCTGTTCCAATTTCAGATTCCTGCCTTCTGCAGGTTTGCGTCCCGGGTTCGTATTGAGCAATCCATTGCATCCTGAGGCTTGAGAGGCAAGCCCAGAGAGGCGCTCTGGGCGGCGTCTCCTTTGCCTGGCCATTTATTCTCTCAACACAATCGCAGTCTTCTCATAACCTCCGACAAAATTCTCTACTTCTCTGGATCATCCTGAGAGGCGCCTGGTCGTGGCTGGCCCTTCGCAACATCGACTCGTCCCCCGCACCGAATCATCACCACCATCGCTCCTGCCAGGCCTCTCCCATAACTCCTGCAGTCCCAAGCACCTGCCTAAATACCAATACCAAGGGTTTTACCATTCACAACCACGTGAGCCATCTCGAGGTCCCACGTCCCACGTCTCTCTCGTCTCCGATCGCATCTCAGCACATCCTCTCTCGCTCGTTTTTTGGAACGTAACCTCTGGTTTTGGACCCAAGCACTTTGTACCTGCGCTGCCAGGGAGTTCCTTTCAGAACCTCCTCAAGCCCGCGGCTTCATCGCTAATTAACACCACTTCGCCATGAGCACCTTCTTTATCGGATGGCAGCTGTGGCAGGAAATGACCTTTGTAAGTGAATTGTGCAGTCGTCTGGGCGCTTACCTGTTGGACAGGCCATGGCGAGCTGTCTCCATTTCATCTATCCTACTTTTGCTGACCGTGGACTTCTTTACTTTAATAGGTCCTCGCTTGTTGCATTGTTCTCGTCTTCGTTATCGGGCTCCTACGGCTATGGTGGACCAATCGAGCCATGCGTCGCCTGGAAATCATCGACGAGGAGAAACGCGCCCGACTCTCCACCATATCCCACTGCGGAATCGATTCTCTGCGCCCTCCTGAGATTCCATTCGGTATCCGTGCTATCCAGAATGGTGTCAAGGTGGAAGGCATCTGGATCTCGCGGCCTAATACGCCAGACTTCAGGCAGGTGGCCTCGCCAGCAACCCTGGTGGGACATCATATCCATACTCCCAAGGGGAAGGAGAAAATACCAGGCCTCGGGATAACCGATTCTTCGACTGCAAATCTCGTTTCGGAAAGCCCTCGCCACCACCACATCTTGCCGCTTGACTTGTCTTGCAGAGCACCAACAACAGGCAGCTTGGAGGTACCACTCAGCACTGAAGTCTACAGCTCAAGTTCTTTGGGACCGAGAAGAACACTGTCAAAGCCCAAAGCCTATCAATACACTCCCAAAGGACTCCGGGATAATCGTCACATGAGCGATACTTCGGCTATATCCAGCTTACGCAATCCATTTACTACGCCCGCCCAAACTCCAACGCTATGTTCCTTGAATCGATCATCCGTTGCTGGCTCAGATCTGGATGCATCAGTCTCCAAGCTGGTTCTCTATAGCCCAGATGATCTCCGCATTGGTCGACATGTGGGAAGAGTCAGCCACGGGGACGTGGTAGTTCCAACTGGATTTCGACGAGAGATCCCGGCTCAGGCTGCCTGGGAGACAGATTCCGAGGGTGATGGAAACCAGAAACACCCCGATGAGTTCAGTACTCCGAGCAAGGTAACACCGACTTATCGCATGCTACGCAGCGGACAAGCCTCCAAGAGCTTGCGGCTACAATCAAAATCATCAAGTAGCAAATGAATATAGACTCGAGATCTAATTGCGTAGCGCCTCGTCGAGTTGAAATCGAATGGTCCAACTTCCAGATCAGACTTGACTTCCTGTGCTGCTCTCCAGGGAAACCTATTTGCCATCTAATGTCAAGACTGACAGCATTCTAAATTCAGCCTGTAGATAGATGTTCAAGTGGTCCCGGAAAGGCAATAATAATGACGTACCCTGAACCAAACAGGCGACAACGATCTGCAGAACTGGAGTATTCTGACATAATTTTTACTACCTGTGAGGCAATAAAACGAGACGAGACCACATGTGGACCGCTGTGTTCGAATTGATGATATTGCGTTGTTCGTGGACAAGTGAATCGGAGAGAAGCCAGGGTCTGCTAATACCCTGAACAGACCATCACATCAAAACGAGGTCGTCTGAAACCAGAGTAAGTATGCACGGGCGATGTTTTCAAAACCACTGGCTTGATGTGGAGTTATGATAACAAGGAGTGACTGAAGGAATCGAGTTTTGGTTACTAACCTAGACTACTCCAACCCTGAGGATCCATTACACCTTAAGAGCCCAGAATGGCACCATTGATCCATATTTGACTTCAACAAATTCGAAGAGACATGAGGCAAAACAACCACCTCCGTTTAACGTGTCTTCAAAATGACCTTTGTGCACGAACATGCAATAAGAAGGAGGGGCCCTGTTAGAATAAATGCCTACAACATCAACTTTACTTCTCATAATCTATAACCCGGCCTTACTCCGTCAGCCCTTCGGATCCCAATTCGTCCCAGTTATCACATAGCACTCAACAAAGCCCTATACTTGCGTTACTACCTTGTTCCAGACTGACCTGCCGCCGTAGTCCCCCCCAAGCGGGGTTATCCGCGGGGTCTTGCAAGAAGGAAGCGGTATAAAAGACACCAAATCGTCCATCGTTGCTCCAGCTATTTCTTCACTTCCACACAAGCTGAGAAAACTAACAATTAAACCCCCTTGAAAGAGCTGTACGCATTTTCCGGTAGTATAGTAAAAATGCCTTTCACTTATGCTATCCATGATGCTGCCTCCAAGGGTTTCCACAATGCGCAGTCGTACGACGCTCATCGCCCATCCTATGGAGACGCGGCTGTCAGTAGTCTCCTGAGGCACCTCGACCTCGAGGGCAAGGCAGGGAGCCGGATCGTGGATCTCGGAGCTGGGACGGGCAAGTTCACCGAGGTACTTGCTGCGCGCCCCGAAGGATTTGAGATTATCGCGGTAGAGCCGCTCGATTCCATGCGAGAGACGCTGGCGGCGAAGCAGCTGAAAGACGTTGAAACCCGTGCGGGAACTGCCTCCAGGATAGAGTCAGTGGAGGATGGCTGGGCAGACGGATGTATTGTGGCCCAGGTGAGTTTGTCAAGTTGTAAAGCATGCACTGCAACCATGAGGCTTGTTCCTAGGCTTTGTTCCTGTGTGCCGTGGCTAACATGGTCCTAGGCATTCCATTGGTAAGCTACATTGATGTAAACAAGCCCCAGCATCTAACCATTCCAAGGTTCGCCAAAGAAGAGTCCCTGACGGAGATCCATCGAGTGCTCAAGCCTGGTGCTAAGCTGGGCCTAATCTGGAACGTCGAAGAATGTGTGTACCTACCTCCTTTGTTAATTCTTTGTAGTGACTGTGGTCAAGTACTGACGAGTCCTGGAAGACAATCGGCCTGTCAGCTGGCCAGCAACTACTGCCTGGGAACATCAGCTCGAGGAGCTCAGCTTCTCCGGCCATTCTGATGGTCAACCACGTTTCCGGCACCTGGAGTGGACTAAGGTATTTGAGCGTCAGGCCGAGGCGGAAGAGCCGATATTCTCTACGCCAATCGGTACTGAGCGCGTGCATTGGTCGGTATGGCTGACGCCGGAGGGCTTGTGGGATCGGATCAACACACTGAGCTGGAATGCGATCCGGGAGGGAGAGGGAAGGCGTGAGTTTAGAGAGAGGTTTGACAAGATCCTTCAGGAGGGGGATGGCAAGTGGAACGACAAGGGCGAGATCGAGGTCCATGGGAGGACCTTTTTCGCCTGGACCGAACGGCTTTAGATGTTGAGTTTTCTGGGTCTTGAGAGGAACATAGAAAAGAGGCTGGTGCCTAGACACATAGACAGGTAGACGGTGATGAAGTTGATCAAGCTTTAATTGCACATATGTATCGCATGATGGACCTTAGGAAGCGATAACGGTCAGTGAGTTCTCATTATGCATCATTATCAAGCTTTCATGAATCTGCTGAAATGTACATGACTGGATTATGTCGTTAGTCGGGCCAGTCTTACGAAGTGAGACCGAGTGCACTCACCGTTGTTTCCTCTTACAAACGCATCGCCGTAATCCCTGCGCTTCGCCCCGTTGACATACTCTGCCGTCTTCTCCAGCGCAATGTTCATGTAGCCGTCCACGGACTGGAGCTCGCCTGGCACGCTGTCAGTCCTGCCTTTTGATATGCTCCCTCCTTCGCGTCCCTCGTGATGCCACAGGTCGACGCCATGACGCAGCAGAGCGCAGCCCGGCCGTGATCTCAAGGCGGATGAAGCGAGAGAGGACAGGACATCACCACGTACCCTTGTAGACGACGCCCGAGTTGAGTTTGACGGTGACGGGGTTGCCGATGATGTCGCTCAGGAAGCTCGACGGGTCCTTGCCCTCGCCCTGCGAAATAGCTCCGTTCTCCATGGTGGTTACGGCGGGGGTGTCGATTGAAATCGGTGAGGCGGACGGTGTTGGTTGGAGGAGGTCTGGATGAGCTCGGTTCCCTCCGATGAGATTTGATGCCTTGCGGTGCTGATAAGATTGGACCAATTGCGGGGGAGCCTCGCACTGTGAGACTCTTTGTCCTCGGTGAAGCCCCCTAACGAACTATGTTAGTGGCTTATGGTGGGGGGCTTTAGTGCAGCTTGGGCGCCGTGTTTTCCTCCCGGATACGCTGGAAAATCCCACTTTCGGAGCATAAAGCAACCTAGAACCACGACCTCTTCCGTTTGCGACGAAACCACACCACAGTGACCTCGTCTTTACCGCTTCTCTGCGCCCAGCGCCCAATTCGCGCATCGTCTATCTAAATCCTCCCCACGCGTGATTGAACTGCTACAATCCTCCCATCACCCGACTAACTAAGTCTCCGCGATGGCCGATGACACCATGGCGTCGTCGCCGCCAAAGAAGAAGAAGCTCCCCTTCAAGCCAACCGCCTTGCGCCGCAGTGCTGCGAAGCACGCCCCCGTCGCCGAGAGCAAGGCCGGCGACGACGACGGCCTCAGCCTGTTCCGCCGGGCCAAGGAGATGGCACCCATCGTCGCCGCGGATCGCGAGAGGCGCATGAAGCGGGCGCTCAAGCACCGCGAGCTGGAGACGAAGACAAAGGAGGAGGAGTGGCACTCGTCAGTGGGAGTGAAGCGCCCCCTTGAGGAAGATGATGAACCCGTCTTCAGCGGGGAGCCTCACTCAGACGGAATTGAATTACAGGCAACTGATGTTGAAAGCGGCCAGCCTATGGAGGAACCTACAACCCAGAAGGGAGATGATCGTGCTAGGTTTGTATTCCATGCCCTCTGTCGCGAGCGCCCGACTAAGAAGCCATATAGTGAACTGGTCACCCCTCCGCCATCCAAACGATCGAGGCTCAGCTCTGGGTCTTCTAAGAAACCGAGCGACAGCATCGAAGCCGCCGAAGACGTCTCCGACACCTCGCCATCGACCAGACGTTTCCGATCCCGCCGTGCCGACCCCGAATCGCCAGTTGGACGACCCCAAAATGGCAGGAGCTTCACGTTCAGCGGCGCCCCCCTCATCTCCATCGACTCAGACGATGAGTCCGAGGACATGAATCCCAAAATCGTACCCCTAAGCACTCATAGTACTGGCAGCATCGAGGTTCTGGACCAGGACTCGCCCCAGCCGTCGCCACCACCACCCGAGGACGACGAGTTCGCCGAGTACGTGCGCAGGGCTGAGCAGCGAGCGAGGGATCAGGCCCTGCTTCGCTCGGCGGATGATGGCTCACAGGCGAAGGAGACAACCAAGATTTTTGTCTCTTCATCGCTCCCAGGGTCACATCCAATCCTCGTCAAATTCCTATTCGACAAGCCTCTCCGCTTGGTCCGAGAATCATGGGTCGCATTTCAAGGTCAGAAGGGCGTCCATATCCCCGTGGACCAGAAAGACGACGTGATTCTTACTTGGCGACGCCAGAAGATCTACAACTACTCGACGCTCCTTAGCCTCGGCATCCGGTCCCAGGCAGACGGGCGCCTCGTCGCAGACAGCCACTCCGCCGACGGCCTGACGGAATCCCGCACCAAGGTCCACATGGAAGCCTGGATGCCCGAGTCCTTCCAGGAGATGGAGCGCGAAGAGGAGATGCGCCGGCGCCGCGACGCGGGCGACCTATCGGACGAGGACGCCGCGCCCGAGGAGCCCTCGGCGCCCGAGGTCAAGATCAAGATCATCCTGAAGGCGCGGGACCTCGAGGACGTCAAGCTGACGGTGCGCCCGGAGACGACGGTCGAGACGTTGGTGACGGGGTTCCGCACGCAGCGCGACGTGCCGGCCAGCCAGGAGGTCAGCCTTTGGTTTGACGGCGACAGGCTCGAGGAGCATGTGACGATGGACGAGGCGGACATTGACGACATGGACACGATCGAAGTACACATTAAGTGATCACTAAGTATAGGTATATTTTTTTTTATAGGCATATGAGGGACGGATGGATTTCTTGAGCGGAGGAAGGGCGGAAGGATATGATACCCAGGAATACAACCGACTTATAATGTAGTTATTTGTTACAACATCCTATTATAGAACATCTTATTATCTACCCTGTGACATGCGAGGCAAGTATGGAAGGAAATTGTCTTGGCATACACAAAGTTAATCGACTCAAGGCAACTATGCATAACATGAGAACATGGTCGGGCTCATAAGAAACGTAGGTTGGGGTATGAAAAGTAGGATAACGCCTCTATTGATCAGTACCACCTCATTGGGTTCGCCTTGGTCTGATACCACGTAGCGAACCAGGGACTGATGCGTCCGTAGAAAATATTACACAATGGAAATGCTGCTCATCAAGTCGCCAAGTGTGGCAGCAGCAAAGTCTCCCGTATTTCAATTAATCAACCATACGCCAACAACACCAATGGTAAACCATCTAGGATTTCCTATGAGCCGTGTGTGAATTCTCCGCGCCCTTCTTTCCAGCCGTCGTCGTTAATGCATGTTCCGGAGCCGAGATCCAGAATCATCTTTAGACATGAATAAGTGAACGCATGCCCGTGGGCACCGACTTGGGAGAGATGGTCTCCAATTGACCAGTTGTCTTGGTAGGGGTTGTGGGGGTTGCGGGCGAGCCTAAGATGAGGTCGTCGGTCTTGTCTTCGCTCGACGCGCGCTTGAAGAGAAAGTTTTCTTGCGAGTTCCTTCTCGGGGGCCGCAGATCGGGGAGCACGACAATGTCATCGGGTCCAGCCTGGACAGCTGAAGTTCGGTTTGACGACGCATCTGCACCGCCGAGCTTCTTTCCCGCGGGACGGCTTGCCAGGTTTTTGACGGCCTTGAAAGGCATGGTCGTCTTCTTGGGCGGGTTCGTCTTGGAGTTGGCGGGTTGCTTGGGCTTGCGAGCACGAGACTTGGTCGCCTTGGTTGGGTTTTCAGCGTCGGGCTGTTTGCCGCCAAATGGAATCTTGGTCTGCTTCGACTTGCTGGGTCTCTTGACAGCCGCAATCTTGGGGCTGGCGTTAGGGGTCGGAATGCCCTGCATCTGCTTAACCTGCCTTGGCTTGGCTGAGAGCTGCGATTCGGTGTCGGAATGGGATTGGCTCGAGGGGATGTTGACGGCAAAGGTGGACTTGCTGCGGCGCTCCTGGCTCTCAAGGTGCTCTTCCTGCGACACCAAGTAGTCGTCGCCAATGGTGCAGTCCCAGGGAGGCAGGGCGGCCAGGCGGGCGACGTTATCACACTTGGAGCGCACGACAACGTCCCAGCAATCCTTGAAGTCGACGCCCTTGGGCTCGGAATCCACGTTGATCCAAACGGTGAGGCCGTTCTTCCGACCGCGGGTCACCTGACACATTTCCTTGACCAGCCGGCGCGTTCCGGGGACTTTCAAGGTGGTTCCGACGACCAGGACCGCATCGGGACGCGTCTTGAGGTCGGCGCTGGAGACATTGCCGATGGCCTCCTCGTCCGGGTTGTACTCGTTGTAGAGGACGAATCGCGGGCGCAGCCTCCCAATGCCGTGGCTGCGCTTCCCAGCGTGGGCCGTGCGGACCTCGTCATCCACCTCACACGTCCGGCAGAGTGGGGCCTCTGGGCCGTCGAAAACCTCGCCATTGAAGGGCTCGAGTTGGTTGCACTTGGTGCAGACCATCTTCTCCAGGCCGCCGTGCAGCTGGATCGTGGTGGGCCAGGGGCCCTTAGGGTTGAGGGGCACGTTGGTGGCCAGCGGCTTCATGGACGTGTCAATGCAGTCGATATTTTGCGAGTACAGGCGCAGCAGGCGGCCTTCCTGGGCCAGGGACGCTAGCAGGTGGTGAAAGGGAGTCGGCTTTGCCGTCTGCGTCATCTGCGCCATCTCCCTGACCATGGCGTGGAAGGACTGCGTCGACGCATCGTGCCTGTAGACGGAGGCATCGAAAAGGTGCTTACCGGATCCCTTGAGTTTGTGCTGGCTCTTGGCGGTAGCGAACATGCCGGTGGACGAGCGGAAGTCTGGGATGCCTGCCGACACGGAGATGCCTGCGCCGGCGATGACAACAATCTTCTTCTTCTTGCGGAGGGCGGCGACGAGCCTCTCCATGCGTCGGTTGTCCTCGGGGCTAAACTCGCTGTCGGGTTTGGAGAGGTCTAAATATTCGGTGGTGCGTTCCTTGGGGGGCGTGATCCTTCGCCTCTTTGCCGGCGGAGGGCCGTTGGCGGACGCGTCGTCGAGTTTCCTGCGAAGGTGGTCGTCATCGTAGATGGGGTCGCCCAACTTGATGGGCGACTGGGTGCCTGACCCAGCGGTGGAGGATGGTGAGGGATAGCGGTTCGTCGGGTCGGGCATGTCGGGAGATGAAGGCAACGAGGGTGTTTTGGAGAGGTTTGACAGCGGTGATGAAGGTGCTGAGCTTGCCGAGGCTAACAAGGGGCTCGAGGGGTCCATGGCGATAGGGAGAGAGAAATTCCAGATATGAGGAGGGAGGAAGGGAGGGAGGGAAGGAGGGAGAATAGAATCAAGGACCAAGGACCACGGGCACCGGGGCGGAATTCGAAAGGAGTGACGAAGGAGACGCGGCTAGAACATGGCGCGAAAGGTCAGGTCAGATGCGGTACGGGGTATGGCGGGTAATTAAGTAGTAGTTGGGTCGAGTTGCGAGGCGAGGCTGCAAAAGGCGCAGTCGTGGAAGAAGGCGAGGTGCGTGAGTAAATAAAGAACTTAGGTATGAGTGTGTTTGCGCGTGTGTGCGTGTGTGCGTGTGTGCGTGTGTGCGTGTGTGCGTGTGTGCGTGTGTGCGTGTGTGCGTGTGTGCGTGTGAGTGTGCTTTAAGAAAGCGTGTTGTGCAGGTGAAGAGATTGTAACGGAGATGTGAGGGAGAAGCCAAGAAGAAAGAAGGGACGGAACCCGGATGACAACAACCTAATTAACAACAGCCAACCTAGCGACCAGCTAGCCAGGTAGGTAGACTAATTACCAGAGAGAGATAGATTCTCGATCGGCAGGCGGAGTCGGGGGGGAAAGTAGCGCGAAAGTAGTATTAGAGAGAGAGAGAGAGAGAGAGAGAGAGCCCAGCAAAAACACCATTGGGCTGGCTGGACACCAGACAAAGCCCAGTCAGTGCCTCGAAACCAGGTTTGACTTGCCTGGTTCGACGCGGAACCTCGGGAGAGCCACAGGGGGGTATTCGACTGGAGAGGCTAGTCTGGACTCTAGACAAAGAGAGACATGGAAGAAGAAGAAGTGCCGTCGCACCTTTTGGCACCTGAGGACCCCTGAAAGTGGTGAACAAGGCAAGGTGGAAGGTGGGTGGGCCACTGCGTGCGTGCGTGCGCTGTTTGTTGATATTTGGCCTCAAATCATGTCCCGGCCTTTGTTTTGACCCGTGGGATAATGGGTGGGATGGGAGGTTGAGCTGTTCCCCCAGAGGGGGGGGGCTGACCGGCTAATCGTCATCCTCTGTCACAGTGGAGTTACAGCATTGCGGTGACTTGTTGTTTGTGTTATTCACTGCTCATGCATACAAACTGCAGCATGGAATGAGGTACAGCAGGCTTCGGATTCAACCACTCTTACTACCTACGGCCTATCTCAAAGGAAGACAAACCCCTTCAGCACACACCTGCATTCATCTTTCCATCAGGTAGAAAGCGCAAAGAAAGGGCTGCCATCCCATCCCGAGTCCGTCTGGCACGCAGTGACTTGTCCCACCAGTGGCTGGCACGCTTTGGCTAATTGGTTCCCGCCATTGATCTTAGACGGCATACGGACTTATTCATAGGATAGTACTGCATGCAAAGGACAGCCTACCCTCTATGGTCAAAGGGGGCAAACCCTTTTCCGGATCTTGAGGCAAAGCCAAAAAAGGGCCGCCTCCACCTGCAAACATCACATGTTTGAAGTGGCGCTTGCTCGAGTTTCTTTCGCGGTTTTGGGGTTCCTTCAGTGGAAGTTGGGCCAAAAATAGACCCCTTAGGTAGGTACCTAATATGATGTAAGAAAAGGCGGCACCGCGGGCACTTCTTCGGCTTGACCGTCGTGTGCAACACACTGTACATTCGGGGAAGAAGCCACATCTAAAACAACCACAGCCAACAAGAGCAAAAGCAATGGTTTGAGATACCATGCGGGTGTGAAGATCTTCAATGCACCCTACTGCCAAGGATATCTTAGCGTTCCGGTACATGCATGGGCCTGCATCGATCACAGTATGCCATTAAGCGAGTTTTTCTCGAGCCTTGGTAAGAGATATTCAATCTCGACAACCTTAACTGAATGCCTGCCTCGCGCATCCCCTACTTGGACTTCTTCGTCCTATCATGACAGCAACCCCCATATCCCAGTAGCAAAGGCTAAACTCAACAAATCTTTTGCGGGGAATCTGGCCATGTGCTTCTAGAGATCGTGCATTGCTCGTCGGAACCCCCGTTCCACCACAGAAGTCCCGCCGCAAGTGACTTCGCCACTCTCTGAGATCCAAGAAGCTTCATCTCGCGAGATAGTCAAAGCAGCTACTTAAAAATATCGGATGATTACAAACGAGTCATGTAAGAGCAGAATTTATTCACAAGCCCAGAGGATAGATCAAATAGACTGCTTAAACGAGCCGTCAGGAAGGATAACAAAAACCCGACACGTCCATGCAACCTTCAGCTCCCCCACACGACCAGGGGGAAGCTGTTTCCCACTCCACCATGAATCAAGTACTAACCAAGCTGCCCATTGAACAAGACAGAGGAATCATGGATCTTGCCAAGATCCTCTTTGGTCACGCGAAGAACCCTTGCGGGCCGTGGGAATATTGGATCAACGTATGGCGCTCGAGTGGGTAGCTGCCAACATCAGACAGTTCGGCGGCGACCCCAAGACCATCACGCTTTGGGGCCAGTCTGCTGGCGCAGAGTCGGCCGACTATCTCTTGTTCTCCCATTAGGACGACCCAATCGCCCATGCCGCCTTCATCCAGTCCGGCACGGCGCTTGTGCCCCTGAAGAGTGCCGACTACGAGCACGCAAACTTCACCTACGTGGCGAAGCAATGTGGGCTGCGATTTTCCCAATGACGCCACAGCCGAGCTCAGCTGTATGCAGCAGGTCCCTTACCCGCAGCTGATCAACTTCATCAACACGCACACCTCGACCAAGAAGATCCTCTTCGGGCCCATCGCCGATGAGAAGATCTATTTCTCCAACTACACACAGCGCGCCGCGAAGGGCAAGATGGCCCGCATCCCGGCCATCATCTTCAACTGCGCCCAAGAGACCGCCAGCCTAAGCGGATGGCCCAATGACCCAGCCGCCGGCCCGGACCCGACGAAGATCCTCAACGACACGCTCGCAACGTGGGTCTGCACCACGGCCGATACCTGCAAACTTCGGGCCGCCCTTGGCGCTCCGACGTATCTCTACCAGTTTGCCCGCAACTTCTCCAACTTGAGCCCGCTATCCTGGATGGGCGCGTTCCACGCGGCTGACCTATTCATGAACTTTGGCACGTACGAGGCAGCCGTGAGCCGCGCGATGCAAGATCACATCCTAGCATTCGCGCGTGATCCGCTGAAAGGGACCAAAAGCATCGGCTGGGCCCCGTACCATTATGGCTCGAGTGTCATTCGGTTTGGTGGAAGTGATGGAAGGGTTGCTCGGAATGTCAGCGGGTATGAGATTGATGGTGCTTGCTACGGGAACGGGGCATACGATCTCTCGCCGTGAGCACCATAGACACTAGGAAATACCTAGCAAACAATAACTTGCCTATTTGCTTGAGCTGAACGATCGAAGGATATTCTGGCATCTTGACAGTCGTGTAAGTTGAATCGTTAGCAACTCCTCAATAGATGCATATCCCCACTAGCAGTACGGAGTAATTCCACGCCTCACATCTCCCAGCCCACTGGTTGCCCGGAAACGCGCCACTCTTGGCGGAGTCTGGGGGACCCTCTCCACATGGGCTAGGGATCGTCTCCTTACGGCCCCACCAGATCTAACGCGAGAGAAGCGCCCTGCCGCGTCAAACGTCCACGCTAATCCCCATAAGAACTTGAAAGTAAAGACTCTTTGTAGGCACAGTACGTACTTCGTTCATTGGCATGAATGAAGGAGTCCAGACGGCCAAATCGTGGGGAAAGAGAGCTGTTTGCTCAGAGGAGTGCTTTGTTCATAAATCTTACAGTATATATCTCGGGTATTCAAACCGCATCACATGTTCTGCACCTCTCTCTTACCATCAGGTTTGCGCCTTTACGTTGGTAGCGCTCGTGGCTCGCCCGCTGACTCGCCCTCCTCTTCCAAAGAGTTGACAGCACCGGCCTTCTTTTTCGGGGGGTACTCAAACACCTTCTTCTCCCTTTCCGGCCGGCCCTTGTTGAGGTACTCGATGCCGAGAATGCCTGCCACCATGCCAACCAGATGCGATGTGACGTCGATCCGGAGCTTGGCGGTCTTCCCAAAGATGGCTAGCTGCGGCACGAGGAGGAGCGCGAGGAACACGATGCCGTGCACGCCGTTCTCCGGCATCCCAAGGACCTTGAAGCCGTCGGTGCGGTGCTCCCATAAGTAAGCCGAGAGCAGACCCAGAGTCGCCCCCGACGCGCCCAGTGACGAGAGGTGCATCCATCCACGCAGCGTATACGTGGTCAGGCTACCCAAGAAACCGAGCGCACCGCAGCCGAAGTAGAGCGCCAGGAAGTTCGCCCGGCCAACTTCCTCATGTAGAGCAGCGCCTACAAAAGCCAGCGGTATCATGTTCACGATGAGGTGCCTGAGCTTCTGGTGCGAAAAGGGCGCCGTGAACAGGGTGATGGGCTTGACCGTGGCGACTACGAAGAGCATATAACGGTTGAAGAAGGACCACAAGGGAGGGAATCGCCACCCAATGTAAGCGATGATATTGAGGCCGATGAGGGCACCCATTGTTGCATTGGCGGTCGAAATGTCGGGGAATATTCGATATCGGGCCTCAGGTTCTTCGTAAATCATGCCCACAGACACGAGAAGTCCGAGGACTAGGGCGACGACGGTGGCGGACGGGAGGATGCGCTCCCAAGGTTTAAGATCAGGAGGTGCTTCAAGGTCCGATGTCGCCTTCTTATGGTACTCGGCAATCTTGGGGTTCTCGATCTGTCGCTCGTGGCGGCTGACTTTGGCAAGCGGGCCAGCTAGTACTTCGCCCCGGGCCAAGGCGGCATTGCGCTCTTCCTCCTCAGCCATCTCTTTGGCCTTCCGTTTAGCAACATTCCGTGACCGCATCTCGTCAAGCTTGCTGTGGCCGTAGACAGGATCGGGTTTGTAGACCTTGGCGGTGTCCTCCTCCTCGACTTTTGTAGCGGGCTTTGTGCTCTTCTCCTTAGCCGCCTCCATTTCTAGTTCCATCTGTGCCAGCTCGTCCTCAGCCCGCAGGCCCGCGTTCAGGACTTCTTCGACGGGTATCGACTTTCGTAGGTAGGCGAGGGCCTTGGCGATTTGGTCCTTTGTGTACTGCGCTGTGTGGATGGCAAAGGCCGGGTCGTCGAGTGTTCCGGCGACTCGGCGGCCGTGGAGAATTCGAAGTAGGTGGTTCGCCCTCTTGGAATTGATGCCACGGCCAAAGACCCTGAGCACCTCCGAGTCGGCCAAGTCAAGACTTCTAAACGGGAGGCCGACCTGGTCTCGGTAGTCCTTGGGCAGGTCCTCGTACTTTCGGATCGTTTTATCAGAGAAGAGGGTTCGTCGGGTGACACAGGGATAACTCGACGCAAAGGCGGGACTCCGGCACCTCGACGGCGACGAGGACAGGCCCTGCCGGGTCCTCGGCGGGCAGCCAGAGATCCATCGGGCGGGCGAAAACGGTCGTGTGGTAGAAGCGACGGAGGTGGTTGTAACGGCGGTGGCCGATCTGGAACTCACGCCACGGAGGGCGGTCCGGAGCCAGAGCCTGGACGAATTGGGACAGGCGAAGAGGCTCATTGCGTATGAAGAGAGGCGCAAGATGCGCGCTGGGGAGCCGCGGGTGCAGCGAGGCCAGAAAAGAGCGATCCAGCCGGCGTCGGGCGTGAGGGGGTGGTATGATGAGGACGCATGAATTAATTTAGAGTCGAAGGCCGAGGAATTTTGGCATGGAGGGGTACGTACCCGCCCATTGTGCTTCCCTGTTACTTCTACTCCGCCCGTAGCTGCCCCGCGATTCTTTTGACACGGTACGAACTTATATCTTTTCCACGTCATCACATTAAACTTCGCTCAGTTTTTCGACCCTATTCACGCTAGTTCTTGCTCTGAACTTCTTACTTCAGCGCCAACATCATCACGCTCAGGTTTTTAACCCCGTTCATATCAGTTCTTGCTCTAAACTTCTTACTTCAGCACCAACATCATTCTCCCCTTACTGATTATGGCCAACCAGCAGCCTGATTACAACGCAATCTCCCAGCATTTCAGTTCAGCAGCAACAGGTCTCAATTCAGTAGCAACAGGTCTCGATTCAGCAACAACAGAACTCGGTCGCCTCAGAAACATCCCAGCTATCGCAGATAGTAACCGTATCGAGCAACGGTTTAACGGTGTTGAGTAACGGCTTGGCGACCTCATAGACAGTTTCAACCAGGATCGCCATCGTCGTCGCGCTGAAATCCACAACTCTGCTGTTCAAACCCGCAACAAACACGACTTGCTCATTAATCAACATTCTCAGCTACTTCCACTTTGGAGCCTATTGTCTGGAACTAGGATTCGAAACTGCCCAACTACGAAGAGCAGAATTTTGCGGTTACCACTCCGAGAAGTTCATCGACTTCTTAGGCAACTCGATCTACCCCGGGTGGGCACTCTTACAGAGAAGAAGCACAGGATTGTTGAGGCATTTTGTTAAGTCTGCCCACTCCCAAGCCTTCAAGCAAGCTGTAAGGAGCTGGCCGTGGGTCCGTTGCGGGCTCGCTGCTGTGTGTGCCGCGAGGTCCCGACTCCTTATAACCTATTTATCGTGTAGTGCGATTCAGTAACGCAGTTTACTTGAATTGGTTGATCTTTTTGGCCTAACGGCTGGGAAGGTCTATTGTGGATCGGTCACGCTACCCCAACTTCTTACACAAGCCAAGAACACCACCAGCTCTATAACCTCCCCACGCCAAAGAATAAATGCCACCCGCCGCCATGTCCTCCTCCGCCGACACGACGCCCATATCGCCTGCCCGCTTCGCCGCGGCGCTCAAAGACCTCTCACTGGCCATGCTCCACCTCAAGGTCCTCGAGATCCGCAATTCCATCGCCCACCTGCAGTACTCCAACGACCAGCTCAAGCCCTTCGCCGAGGGCTCCGCCGCGGCGCTCGAGGCCGCCCCCGACCAGGACTGCATCGACGCCATCCGGGAGAACGACCAGGTCATCGACCGCATGGCCGAGCGCATCGCCATCATCCGCGTCGAGGTCGAGGACCGCGGGCTCAGCTGGGAGGAGTTCAAGGGCCGCGACGACGCCGAGTCGAAGGAGGACGAGCCGGCGAACACCAACGGCGAGACCGCCACCCCCCAAGCCTCCGCAAACACATCGGCGTCCAACCCGTGGACCGACGGCACCTTCCAGACGGGCGCGATCCAGAATGGAGATGTGCACATGGACAGTCCAGTCAGCCGGCCTCAGGGTGGCAGCCTAAGCGACGAGCAGCTACGGCGGGCTTTGGAGGAGCGCATGCGGAATCTTGGGACGGATGACGACGATGATAAGGGGGGCATGCACCTGTGAGGGGATCACGGCCCTTAAATCACGACTTTTTGCATGGGCTGGCGTTTTAGGAGGCTGGGACAGAGAACATCATGACAGAATACCCCGAGAATCAAAATACCTGGTGACGCATGTGGGAGTATCAAAACGGGGCCACGGGACCAGACATAAGTCTCACGGGATGGGTTCCAAGCACTGTTGAAGTCAAGTTTACTATTTTCCATCTTTGCCAGCCATTAAACTGCTCAACCGTGACGCCCTGTGTAGAATCACAAAATAGGGACACTTTTGTGGTTGTGCCGTGGGCGACGAATCCAAATGGATCGCCTTCCTTTGAAAGAACCAAGACAAAGGAGAAGTAAAACAGCATGCGCCAACACCTGATTGCTATGCGACCCAATGCCAATGCCAATCCAGACCATTCCCATATGATGATGCTTATAGACAAAAGTGAGACCTAAAACGAAAGGAAAATGACAAAACAAAACCAAAGCGAGAGGCAGGGTGTGTGTATGTGTGCGTGTTTGTGTGTGAGGGGTTACGTGGAGTGAGGAAGTGGATGAGAGAGAGTATAGAAAGATGCGACTGTAGGGGAGTATCGCAGTGAAGATGTTATGGAGGGATGAATGACTATAGGCCATTGCTGCGGAGCGGGTAGCAGCTAGTCGGTATCGTCGCCGACTGGGGAGGCGGCCTCCGATAGTCTCTTTGCCCGGAGTGATTTTCTCTTGGTGCGTTTCGAGGACATCCGGCTGCTGTTGATGGACCTCGTACTTAGAATAGTTTCGAGGTTGGGCCGTTGCGCGGCATGACTGGATGTCCCACGCTGACCCAGCGTCAGGGCACTTTGGGAGAATTGAATTGGCTCATCTGATTCGTCGTCGGACGACTCAGCTCCTGGCGGCGCGGCAACTGGTCGCATTCGACTCATGCGCTTATCACGGAAGTTATCCGTAGAGTCATCAGAAGTGTCAAAAGATAGGCTTCGGGTCCGAGTCATGCTCATAGAACGGTTGGTTCGCGTCATGAAGAGCGACTCGATCAGCTCGGTCTCCGTGGGGTTGTTGTTTGGGTTGCTGTTCTCCTTCTTCAATTTCTCCATGACAAGCTTCTCGTGTACCAATCGGCCAAGTTGCACGTCTTCGCCAATTAATGTCTTGCCGCTCGATTTGCTACCGGAGCTCCCAGCACGGCTAACGGGGATCTTGCCCTCCATGATCTTGGCGGGCGGCGGAGGTTGAAGCATCCATCGGTGGGCGTTTTTAGACGGGATCTTGCTGCTGACGACGGGAGGATGGTAGTCGTTGATGGGCGGGTTCTTGGGAGTGAAGTAGAAGTCTCGTCGGTCCTCGTCTGTCACCTCCTTGTTGTCGATACGGAGGGTGGATTCGATCAGCCGGCCGGCCGAATCGCGCGCCTTGGAGATGGCCTCCATAAACTTCTGGCCAGACCATTGGCCCCATAGCTCCTCGTCCTCGCGCTGGTACCCTCGCCGCCGATTCCAGTCGTCGGAGAGGCCATCGTCTTCTTCGGTAACAACAGTGGTGCTGGGGGCGATATTGAGGCGACTCCCGCCGACATTAGTCTGTTCTGACATGCTGAGGGCGCAGCTGTCGCCGCCGGAGCTGGTGAGGCCGCGCTGGCTCGAGTTCTTGCTGGCGGACTTCTTGGGCAGACTGGGGCCCATGGTGATTTCCTCTTGCCAGTAGGGGTTCGTGTTGAAGGGGGACGGATGTTGGTAGAGGCCTGGCTGGTCGACCTCTAGCCTAGCCTTCTCCTGGCGCTCCTTCTTGGCCTGTTCGCGGGCCTTCTGGCGATGGCGGACCTTCGCACATGGCGTGCAAGCGACGATGTAGAAGACGGCGGATTGGAAGGCGATGGGGAAAGACATGATTGTCGCCTTGGGTCGGGTCGCGTCCCGTCATGAAAGACAGATGTTGCCGTTATTCGGATCGGTCGATAAGAGCGGAAGATGATTGCTGATGGTTTACAACATGGGAAGGGAAAGGGGTCGGCTTGGAAGATTGGCGATGCAGTTCAGCTGGGGGTGGAACAGGTTGGATAGAAGCGACCAACATGCCCTGCAAATGAGCGGCGCAGTCGGTTTAGTACAGTAATTCGCAGCGAGGTGCAGTGCCAAAGTCGTAGCAGTACTGGTAGTTGGGGCGGGCGGGCGGAGGCGCGCTTAGGTCAACGCCATCGAGGTGCAGGTGCAGATGCAGATGCAGGCAGGTCAAGGCAAGTACAGGTGCAGAGAGGGGGGAAAGAGCGGACAGACAGCGGGGAGGGAGTGGAGGGAATGAGAGAGTGTGAAAGTTGTAGGTGTGTGAGGGAGCAGAGAGGCGCGAATGGACGGAAATGACGGCGAGGAGCCACGCAAACGCACACACACCAACAACGGGTGACCACCCCAGTCTACCTAGGAGCTGAACGAAGGCTGCAAAGGCTGGAAAGGCTGAACGGAGCAGCTCGTCAGAGGCGTAAAGTGTTTTGGGGTGTTTGATCGAGCACACAGCCAGGAATGAGGAAATGGGGGGAAACCAGAAACCGGAAACCGGAAACCTGGTGGCGCGGTCGTGAGGGGAGATTGAGATCAGGGGCGACGTTCGTTTCACGGCCAGGTGCGGCGGCCGCTAGCCGAGTAGTTATAAACGGGAAGCGTCGTGGTTCTTGGTGCCCAGAGGCTCCAGACTCGCCCAGAAAAGGGTCCTAAAGATGGACCAAAAGGTACCCGGGGTGGTCTGTGTTCGTGGCTTTCGGGGGAAGGAACGTCTAGTGCCCGTTCCTGGGAGGACTCGTCGAGCTGAGTCTGGGCGTGTTATGCGAATGTCCGCGTTGACTGCTCTCTCTGCAACAACGGCGGCGTTGGTGCCAGGTTGTCTGTCAGGTTCCGGGATGGGGGGGACAAGGGTCTCAGATATATGTGCTGCAATGGGTCCGTACGAAACGAAGACGTCTAATACTGTGTGTGCGCGGCGCTCATGATGCGACGGGATGTGCGGTTTTGGATCCCTGGGAAATCCCCGTCGCCGTTTGTTGAGACAAATGGCGCAGGCGCAGGCGTAGGCGCACGACAACGCGGCAGACGGCAGACGGCAGACGGCAGCGCCAGATGGATGGATGCAGGCACTACGATGACGCGCGGGTGATGAAATAGGCAAGGTTCCTTCCTATATTACGAAGTGCGCAACTAATGCGACTTACAAGTTTACTTACTGTTGACGGATTGGATGGATACGAAAATGGAAATGGGATGGTCGATGCACCCGCACAACACGACCTCACGCTTCCTCAAAGGCGAAACGGAAACAAGAACTGTGGGGGGGGGGAACGAGAGATGAGGGCATCCATGGAATCCAATTCCATCCATCCATGCGTCCAAGGGTCCATGGCACGTTGGGTGAGGGTCAAGCGGAGGGAAGAGATACTGGATGCGGCCGACACAGGGGACCTTCCTACCAGGGCAATCGCCCACCAATACGCAAGTACACCCCGTCAACGACCGAAGCTCCGGCCCGGTATGAATACAATGACCGGTGTACGACGTAGGCCCAGCACCAGCCAAGACTCTCCCGCCCGGCGGACCTACGCTCCAGGTTTGCCCGCCCGACCCTCCTCCATCCTCCTTGGTGAGGAGATGATGAATCCATGATCCCTCCAACCCGCGCCCCGGAACATCCAATCCCCAGGCGGAATGGCGGCCTGCAGCAGTGCATCTGCATGGCCGAGGGAACCACCGTCGCCCGAGACCCAGAGCCCGCCTCCATTCGTACGATGGACGGAACACTTTGTACGTATTTGTAGCTTCACTCACCCTACGTCGCAGTAGTTAGCCCGAGCTGTTTAGTTAGTGTTCCCCAATCGCCCACCGCTCTTAGGCAAACGGACCTCACTTGGAAGCAGCCAAGCACGCTTCAGTCAGTATTCGTTGTGACTACGAATAGACTACTTACCTACCTACTGCAAAAGGCATCGGACCAAGGTTTTAGATTAGGTCGCTCGCCCACCACAAAATTCCTGAGGCGCCGCCAAGTCCCCGCGGAGACGCGTGGTGTCCTCTGACGACGACGTCGCGAGGCGTACAGATCCCGTCTGTACGGCCCAAAAAAAAGAAAGAGTCTAAAAAAGCCCAAGAAAAATACATCGCCGCAGGAGAGCGGTGGGGGAATTTGCTACCGAGCATGCCCGCCCGAGCCGGTCTCAAGCCCGCTGCCGCTCGGCCCCCCATTCGCACCCGCATTGCCCGAACCCCGAATTCGTCCTCACAGCGCTGCAGCTTTCTTCCTCACTTAGACTACTGCCCCTCCCTCCCTCCCCTCTTCTCGGCTGTCCTCCGTTGGACAATTCGCCGCCCAACTCGCTCTGGCAACCCGGCTTGGCAGCACTCACCCCGTCCGACGTGGCCCCTCCCTCCTCCGCCGTGCTGCATGCTGTACATGAGCCCGTAGCGCCGCATCCCATTCGTCCCGGTTCATGCAAGGGCCCAGTTGTCAACCACGGATCCTGCGTCTTGCTGCTTTTGGCTGTGCTCGCTGGCTAAAAAGCTGAGCTGGGGCGTCTTGGGTGTTGCCCGCTAAACCCGCTCAATCGCGCCGTCTGGGTCGACCATCATGGCTCTTAGTGCCGAGCAAGTGGAAAAGGCAAAAGGCATCATCGTCGACCTTGCGTTGGTACTAATTACGTGGGTACTGCGTACCACGAAGTCGTATTCTTGCTAGCGTTCATGAGTATTGTAGCTCGCCATATCGAAACGTGGGCGTCTTTGCAACTGACCGCCCAGAGAGGCTGACTTTTTTGGACGGAAACCCCAACGCCCGGTTTATGGTCGGTGTGAGTGAGACCCAGCCCGTCCACGCGAAGGCCCCCAGGGCGCCAATCGATTCCTTTTGCAGATGTCTATTTGCCGCAACTTCCCTATCCCACCTCCGCATTCAAGCCGGTTCCCCTCCCTCCTCTGTCATCGTCTTGCATGCCTCTGCTCATCCCTGCGCACATCCCCCTCGGAAGGTTACGGGGTCTTACGTAGCAGCCATCCAGTATTTGTATAAGCAGGCAATCAGCGATTAGACTATCGCGTTGCAGATGCTTCATACACTTAAGGTATCCAAGTAGGTTTCCCTTAGTTCGGGAAGTTCCAATAGTGTGTTTGCTTGGAACCTTGACTTCAGTTCGGGTTAGGTAGGTTGACAAGGAACTAACCCATTCTCAAGGCGCGCAACATCACACAAAGTCACAGCGACAGTCCAAAGGGGTCCACAGACACGTCAAAGAGATCAAGATCGCTCCTATCCGCTAGCATCATAGTTACAACTTCATTATAGCCTGTACTCGTCTTTCTCCCTGGTGGGAGGGAACTCGGTAAACCGCCTTTAGACTAATTTCAAAGTACACTGCCCATCCCATCCTCATCACTCAAATGCACACATTCCGCCATCTCCATGGCCGTCATGGGGCCTCGGCTCTTTGTCCTCCAATTCAAGACGTGACCTCTTTTAACCATGCGTCTCATCCTCCCAGTCAGCCACCTCATTGGGGATGTGCATGCCTTTGCAACCCGGAAATGTCCCGATGACACCGTAACTCCAGCCTCAAACGCTTGCGCTATCGCGACGTGGTCCAGTTGATTGTTGGACAGCGCCTTCTGATCCAAGTATAATGCACGCAAGCAACGAACGAGATTGAAAAAGAGAAAAGAAAAAGGAAGGGAAAAAAAAAGAACGAGAAAAAAGGACATGAAAGAAATGAAAGGGTGCTGGGGTTTTGGGTGACGGCCAGTGCACAATAAAATAGTGGTGAGGGGTGTGGTGGTCGCCGAGGCGTTGTGGCCGATGATTCCAGTCATGCTGATCATGTCTCTCTGTCCCGCCACCTGTTGCATCTAGAATCACCACTCCTCCTCTTCGAGGTCCTCCTCGCCAGGCTCATCCTTAGTGCTCAGCGCCGAAAAGGATCCGAAGGACTGGGAGGGCTTGGAAGCTGCGTTGCCCACAGGCTGCTTGGGCTGGACGGCGGGGCGGGACTGGGAAGGCTCATCGCCAGAGTCGACGGAAGACTCATTCTTAGTGGCCTTCTTGGACGACTTGGTCTTGACGGTGCTCCACTCGTCCTCGTCGCTCTTGAGCATTTCCATCTGCTCCTCCTCAGAGGGCAAAGACGAGATCCAGCTGCCATCAGTAGACTTGGCGGCGGTCGACGACTTGGCGGAAGTGGAAGTTGCGGACGGGTCGAAAGTGTCGAGGGGCTGGTGGAAGCCGTTGGTCTTCTGAGCAACCGGAGCAGTGCTAGGAGCACCCTGGGTCCAGGAGGACTTGGTTCCATTCACAGCCATGAATTGCGATCCGTCCTTGGCGGCACGGCCCTCAGCGATACGAGCTGTTCGGCGCTGCTTCTCCTCGAGCGTTTTACGCTCCTTCTCCGACTCCTCGCGGGCGGCCTTGGCAGCCTCGGCCTTCTTGCGGTTCTGTCGCTGCTTCTTGGACTCAATAGGCTCAGCTGCCTTAGTAACCTTCTGCTTCTGGTTCTTGGGGGTAGTGTCGGTTAGGCGTAGAACCGGTGGGCGAGAGGCCACGGGCTCAAGCATGTCGGAGACATCGCCTGCGATAGCAGGGCCAACCTCGGGGGAGGTGATGGGGGATGTGTCGTTATCAGCATCGGCACCGGCGGTTGAGGATGGCGGCGACTCCTTCTTCTCGGCAGTGCCGGCCACCCGATTAGCACGAGACTGCTTGACATACTTCTCCCGCTGCTTGCCTCCATCGGACTTGGAGGCAAACTTGGTACCCTCCTGCACTTTAGCGAGCTGTCTGGCGAATTTGAGGTTCTCAGCCTCGTCCGATGCGTTGTCCTGGGCGTTGCTCAACCAGGCTTTGGGCTCTGGCTCTGGCGCGCTTGTCTTGGGCTTGGCAGCCTTCTTGGAGGACTCCTGGGCCTCAGAGGTAAAGCTCGCCATACGTTGCTTCTTCTTCCTGTCCTCCTTGCGAGGCTGGTCCGAAGGCGAGATCTTGGTAACCTTGGCCGGGGTAGTACCAACTCGCTTCTTGTTCTTTGAGGTCGAAACTTGATAGATGACGTATCCGACACCGAACAGAGCAGCATAGCCACCGATTGTGTAGAGGAGGCTCATGTTGTCGGCCATGTTTGCGTTGTGTCGAGGTGGGTGGGATGAGAGTGGTTCGTTGGATCGCGTGGCGAGAAGTCAAGACTTGGAGGTGATGTTGAAAGGGGGGAGTATGTGTAGATGGCGAGAGGAAGTAGGATGGAGCTGGGTGATTGGTGAAAAGGTCAAGCTTCTTAGAGATGAAAACGAGGAGACTTCGGGGAGATTGGTCGAGGTTCGACGCCGGCACGTCCACGGTCTTGCTGGTGAATGCTAGGCGTGATGGTTTGCGAGTCTACAGCTAAGAAGGCTGTGGTGTCGCAATCATAAGGCCAGATCGTCTTCGGCAACGGGCCTGCCCACGCAACAGGAACAGGGATGTGTTAGACGGCGCAACAACGGCGGAGAAGAAAAGCCGAGAGCGAAGGGGCGAGGCAGGTTGGCGAGGATGAAAAAGGGGGGCAAAAAAAGGTTGGAACGGGACGAGAAAATGATGAGGTGTCGAACTTGGCGCAAGGGTTGAGGAAGACACAAGGTGGCTAGAAGTGTACAAGTAGGGGCGACCAGTCGTGTTGCGCCGCCGCTGTGAGGGAAGCAACGTCGCGGATCGAGTCCAGCACTGCAGGGAGGTCGATGGATGGTTCGCTGGGCGTGTTGCAGCGGGCTGCTAGTGGCCAGGTACGCCGGAGCAATGGCCGTAGCGGTGGGGCGCACGCCGCCAGATGCACCGCACTGGACCGCACAGGCAATTTCAGGTAGCCCGTACGTAGCACTGTTCGGAACTTTGAAGACGGGTGGGTTTGATGCTTTTTTTGATTGAGCCTGGCTCGGCCAATCTTACTGGCACTTTCGACGGTCCACCTGGGTGGTCGTCTTCTCGTCTTGTTGTCGCAGAAGGTACAGCGCACACGAGCTGGGCGTGGCACTATTGACTGATGTTGGCGCACCGGTGGGGGGTGGTGGAGGTTGCACGCGATGGGGGCCTGAGGTGATGATGGTGCGAGAGGGAGAGTTTCGCAAGCATATGCAGAGCAAGCCAGCCGTCGACTGAACGTTGACGTTGACGTTACCGTTGCCCGTGTGCCAGTCAGTACATTGTAATTAGGTGGCCTCTAAATAATGGTACACACCATATATGCCAGCCCAAAATGACACTCAGGGGGCGGTCCTTCGAGATTCATTCCTCTAGCAGCACCTCGAAGGGCAGCCAGTATGTTGTTTCTGGACATAATAGCGTCACGTGAACGATGCACTAAAGATATGGCAATTAGCTAGAGCATCACGATAGAGTGCATAACAATTATTCGTCCACTCGAGTCCTTCTGGGCTTCCGCGGGCTAAACAACTTAGGTCCAGTGCCTTAGGTAAGGCAGTTTCGCCGGCCGGCAGTGGGTCGCGAGTCTGAATTTTTTTTTTTTCGCGATAATTCCTGGCCCGAGTCGACTGCCCCCTCCATGAGCGGCATTGTTCTTTGGTGGGGTTTCTTTACATGATCCCCCTCCTCCTTCAACTGTGCACGTATTAATGCCAGGCATCTCTTTTCAGGTACGCAGTTCTAATCTCACATAATTCCAATGCAAATCTCCTCTATCAGAATCCGAGCACCGCGCTGACTGCGTGTTTCGCACTACACAGCGTCGTCACAAGCAAGCCAGATAGTGGGGTAGTTCCAAGTCCCGATTTCGCATCGAATTTCATTCAAGCCGACTTGTGAGTAAGATGCACGATTGAAGTGTAAGCTACTAACATGGCCTCCTCCAGGTTCGAGTGCGCCGTGTAGAATACTCGAAATGGCCTCCCAAGACACTCCCAAGACCTGCAAGGTCATCACTGCCGACACCATCGCCAAGAAGCTTCTGGCTGAGGTCAAGGAGACTCTTGCCAAGGTCCAGGGCACAGCCAGCGGCGAGCCTACCCTGGCAGCCTTCCTCGCAAATGATGACCCCGCCGCCGTCAAGTATGCGGAGTGGTCCAAGAAGACTTGCGAAGAGAAGTGAGACACTCCTGCGGATCATTGCCTGGTAACCCGGCGAATGCCTCCAGGACTGATGCTGATGTATGCCATAGCGGCTTCACCTTTGATCTCCGAACGGTCGAAAAGGACCTCCTCGAGGAGGAGATCATGAAGGCCAATGAAGATGAAATCGTAGACGGCATGATCGTCTACTACCCCATCTTCCCCAAGAACCCCTCCCACGACAAGTACGTCCAGGAGACGGTCGAGCTTGGCAAGGACGTCGAGGGTCTTCGACACAAGCACCTCCACAACATGTATCACAACATCCGATTTCTAGATGCTCCCGAAAACCGCAAGAAGTCCATTCTCCCCTGCACGCCTCTCGCCGTCGTCAAGATCCTCGAACACGTCCAGATCTACAACCCCATCCTCGCTTCCGGCAACCGCCTGTTCGGAAAGACCATTACCGTCATCAACCGATCCGAAGTCAACGGCCGTCCGTTGGCGGCACTCCTGGCCAACGATGGCGCTACCGTGTACTCAGTAGACGTCACTGGCGTCCAACTGTTCACTCGTGGTCAGGGCATCAAGAAGCCCCGCCACCAGGTTGAGGACAAGGAGGGTTGGGGTTTAGAACAGTGTCTTCCCCTGAGCGATGTGGTCATTGGAGGCGTCCCGGTCGAGTCATTCAAGGTGCCCACTGAGCTTATCCGGGAGGGTGCCGTCTGCATCAACTTCTCGTCGTATAGAAACTTTGACGGCCCCGTGATCAAGGAGAAGGCCTCCATTTACGTACCATCGGTTGGCAAAGTTACCATTGCTATCCTGCTACGAAACCTTGTGGTAGGTTTTTATTCTTGACCTCATCAGAAATTTCCGGACTAACTCATTAGCGTCTCATCGCCAACCGACCCTCGAAGGACCAGTCTCAGGGCAACATCCAGGCCCGAAGTGAGGCGTTTGCGGATGACTAAAGCTGTTCGGTGGGCGCAGAACGGACCACGCGAGTAGCGGCCGCTGAGACGCCGTTACCTCGGACCCTTGAATTGATGATACCTGGTGGCCACAGTTTTGGTTAGACCAACAAAAAAGTAAAACAGATATATTTGGGTGACTGGGACTTTGCATTTAGACAAGAAAAGGGGGGGAATTGAGGGGTTTTTTTATTCTTTTTCTTTCAGGAGTCACTACATAGACGCGAATAACCAAAAGGACATACGCAGGCAAACAAGGCCTCAAACGTCGAGACGGGTCAGTGAATTGTGATAGGGTCGACGATGCTTACTTTTAAGAGTTGGGCGCCAAGGCCGGAGCTATCCATGTGTCTATATATCCATATGTAAAAGCCACGGAACCACAGGAGAGCTCTGTTCGATTGCCTTGGGGTTTTTCTTGACATGTTCTTGACATTCTCTTTACATATTATTGATGTCATTGACATGCTCTGACTTGACATACTCTTGACATGTTCTTGATATTTCTTGGCATGTCGTGGTCCTATCATCATGTACGCCCTTCGTCTAGGATTTTCATGCAACCAGAGGCAACCTATCCGGGGACTTTCAACCAAGCTAACCGCAGGGCATCCTCCAAAAACTCGTCTAAATCACAGGTCCCGTCAACAAGATAACACGACGAGGCTAGTTCAAAGTAAATCTATTCCAGCACCCTGGTAGCTACTATCAATCAAGAGGTTACCAAAGTTGAATCTTTCGGTCAAATTTGATTCGTATTATCACAGCGTTTGGAGAATGCTTTCCGTCTCGTTCAGAGGTATCGGCGAGCGCCGGGGGACGGGGGAGACATCCGGGTCAGTCGCGGAGGGGCTTATCTCATCAAGTGGCCACCCCACCTCGCCACCTGCCCGAAACTACCAAGAGAGGGGAAATGGCAACACCAATTCCAGCTCCAAGTTCCATTATCTTGACTTATAAGCTGCCGGCCCTTCAACTTGTAGCTGACATACTGCTTGCCTATCCAGCTGTAGCTTCAGAGAGGTGTCCATCTGCTTGCGTTTCATCAACTGTACGACGAATCCGCCGGTGTTATAATTGCAGCCCGGGGTGTCTCGACATCCGTCTATACTTCATCCCTCCTTTGAGTCTAGCCTATAAACACGCACCTGCAAGTCAAGATGGCTCCCAAGCACAAAATCATCATCGACACAGATCCAGGTATATAACTCATTTTCCCTTGCTTCACTTATTTCCCTGCGTTCTAACTAGTCTCAAGGCGTCGACGATGTCCTCGCTATGCTCCTGGCTCTTAGCGCCGCTCCGGAGGAACTCGATGTCGCCATGATATCGGTCACATATGGCAACGTCCCCTTGTCAAGGTATGTTTCACGTCGATAACAGTCGGGTATCAAGACTGATCATGCTCGCAGCACCCTCCACAATGTAGTTTCTCTCTTCCATGTTCTCGACAAGGAACTCGAGTGGAGGAAGTCGGCAGGGAAACCCGAGGGCTACGGGGCAATGAAGGCCAGCAAGCCCATTGTCGCCGTTGGGCCTGAGCATCCTCTTTGCGACGATGAACTGATGGCTGACTACTTCCGTAAGTCGTGCATATTTTCCTACCCGTGATAGTCTCCACTAACCAGATTTTTCTCCCGTATCAAGATGGCATTGATGGACTACACAACGTCCATGAGGCCCACCCACAACTCAATCCTGCGGATACTTGGAAGAGCCTGTTCAAGGACGGCGAGGAAAACTTGGTTAACTCCAACGACTTCTCTCCCAACTTTACCCCGTCCAAGGCTCCGGCTCACAAGGAGATCATCCGCCTTCTCAAGGAAACCCCGGCGGATACCATCACCATCCTGTCTCTTGGGCCGCTGACCAACGTCGCTCTCGCGGCTGCCGAAGACCCCGAGACGTTCCTCCGTGTCAAGGAACTTGTCGTCATGGGCGGCGCTGTGCATTGTGAGGGTAACGTGACTCCCGTCGCCGAATTTAATTGCTACGCCGACGCCGTCGCGGCCGCTCGTGTATACGCCCTCACGTCGCCCAATCCCGATTCGACTATGCCACCAGTTCCCCAGGAGCTCTCCACGTTGTCCCCGTATCCCGCCAGGCTCTCCCGTCAGCTCAAGCTGACGCTCGCTCCTCTCGATATCACCACTCCCCATCTCATCACCAAGAGCTACTTCCAGGAGAACATCAAGGCTCATGTCGACGCTGGCAGCCCCCTTGCCACTTGGACTTCACATTTCCTCAACGGCGCCTTTGGAAAGATCGAGGACATTCTAGGCGACGGGGAAGAGCCAGGTCTTTCGCTGCACGACCCCCTGACTGTCTGGTACATGTTGACCCACGATGACCCCAAATGGAAGACACCCGCGAAGCCCGAGGATATCCGTATTGAGACTTCGGGTCAATGGACTCGCGGCATGCATGTCATCGACAACCGTGTCAGGGCGAAGCCTGCTGAAACTGCAGCGGCCCTGACTGCGAACCCCGACGATGACCCCGAGTTTGTAGCTCTAGACCAAGTTCCCGGGGACGAATCGGCTTGGTTGAGCGTGCGTAAAGGCAACCGAATCAACCGACTCATCGAGTCCCCCGGAGAGGAGATCTTCAAGGAGGTCTTGATGAAGAGACTTTTTGAATAAGCGTTGCAAACACCTCAACGACAGCGATATATCAGCATATAAAGTTGGATAAATGCGAAGAGGGTAGATTGAATGGGTGCCTACCCTTGGAAATGCCAAATAGATTGTCTAAAATTCCGCATACTCAAACGCCGTGATGTTTGCCGTACCACCAAGCAGGAGGGAATCTCGTCTCCTGGCTGTGCATGCCATACATACCCTAGATTTAACAAACGCAAATCATGCAGGCTTCCATTCGACCCTGTCATACGTGTTTTATACCTCCAATCGCGTTGCCCTTGACTTCCGACCAGTTAATGCTATCATCGAGCGCTTCGTCGACGAGACCGACCGAGCAGACGTTGTCGCCGCGCACGAGGTAGAGGCCGAGCGGCACTTGAGCGGAGGGCTCTAGGTCGTCGGGCGTGCGAATGATTCTCTCCGTGGCGTTGTTCAGGACCTGTAAGGGGGAGGTATGGTGGTCAGCACGAGAGAATATATAACTATGATGGGAAGCTTTGGGGGTTGTTGGCGCAGCCATACCAAGTTTGTGCTTTGGTCGCAAGCTGCCAGGGTGCCGACGAGGATACGGGAGTCGGCCGTCACGATCAGGACTTTCTCTGGAGCGCAGGGTTGTGGTCAGCGTGGGAGTCTCGAGCTTGGATGTGGAGGATTGGTCGTACTGTTCAGGTATCCTCCGAGGGTCGCCATGACGTCTTCGTACCGGCGCGGACGTGCACCGCACCGCGTATATATGCAGGATTCTTTGAATGTGTGGGGAGGATTCTGGGTTCGCGACGGGAGGGATTTGGCAGACGGCGGACGGCAGACGGCTTGCGTTTGTACGGAGGTAGTATTGTTGGGTTGGTCGTCAAGGCGGGCGCGGACAGAAGCACTTTTTGGAGGAGCTGGTGCATGAACCGCGCTAAGCCTGATCAGGCACGCAAGGTGCGGAACTCCAGGCGAAGGGCACGCGATGATTTTCCCAAGCATCTTACAGTCAACTCACCGTACAACATCTAACTGGCAAGATAAAAGTATTGCAAGTAAAGTATCTCCGGTTCAAAGGAACCAGGTGAATGCACCGGGAAGTACCTCGTCGAGTCCCGTGGCACACTAGGCTTGTGTCAAGTTCATCTCTCGACACCGATCAACAGACTTCCAGGGTCACTATGTCCTCGCCCACCATCTTCGACAACAGCTCTTCTGACGGCCCAGAACAAAGCGTCGGGAACTATCAACTCTTTTATTCGACGCCCTCTACCCTCCCTCAATAGGTATACTACTTATTCAGAGCACTTTGTCCAGTTTCCCCACGAAGCTATCCAGCTACACCGGCTGGCTTGGTCCTCTCACGACAGTCCCCGTAATTAGCAGGAATCGCGTCCCCCCTCACCCTTGGTGACGCTCGACCGAGCCTTGACTTCACATTCGTATACAGGATATCTACGCCTC
The DNA here is from genome assembly GCA_037954305.1 of Neonectria magnoliae. NCBI lineage: Eukaryota > Fungi > Ascomycota > Sordariomycetes > Hypocreales > Nectriaceae > Neonectria > Neonectria magnoliae. Next base: position 53,079 of record JAZAVK010000067.1, on the reverse strand, counting down.
TGAATTTTAGACCTAGTGCTTGACCCAGCTTGTTAATCCACTCGGTGGTGATGTCTTGCAAGTTCTCGGGAGCCCAGCATAATGATGAACGAGGAGACGCAAGTACGGGAAACAATCTACTGTTTTGAAGACATAGCGTACGAAAGGTACTACAGGAAAGGTCAAAGTCCCAATAATAAATGGAATATGGATCGTAATTGTTTTTTGACAATGGAACAATATCGCATGCTCCACCATCCATAAGATTTGAAAGGCCGAAATCCGGGCCGTGGGACTGACTGACTGACTGATCACATCTAATAATTCGCAATTGCTGCGATAATATTATAACTGTTAACAGAAGTGCATTCGAATTCGATGAAGTGAACAAAAGCTTCAGAACTGATTTTCTTTGGAACAGTCTCGAAAATTAGCTACCCTAGAGACAAATATGTCGGAGCAATGGGGCGAGCGAGGTTCAGATGGCAAAAACACCAGGCATGAATGAGCACCAAGAGCAAGCGGTGAGAGATGAGAAAACGAAACAATCGCGCGACTTGCGAGACCCGGCACCACAGGGTGACCGCTCAGACCAGAACTTCCATGCCTGATGTTGGGATTGGGCCTTGTTTGTACTTCTCATGGCAAACTACTCACGCGCGCGGGCACAGCGGCAAGGCAACATCAGCATAACCATACACATTCACAGCACAGTCATCGAAGGGGAGGGAACGTCTTCTTCGCAACCCAGGCAAGCCTGAGAAAACAATGAAAATTTGAGCCCAGTGCAGTTCGCGTCACCTGGAGGCAGTGTAATACCAGGGACACAGTGGGTGGAATCATGTGCAAGCACAGAGGAAACCTCCCAAGAACCAAAAATAGGAATAATCAATGTTGGTCTCCTTAGAGACCTTTCAGAGATTAAACTGAAAAGAACAGATACTACACTTGATCTAAGCCAAAAGGCAAAGAGAGCTAAGGAGAAAGGAAAGAAAGAATTAGAAGAAGGGCGGGCGAGCGAGAAATTTATAGTGGACTGTGCGGGCGGTGTGGCGGGGCTGGCGGCAGAATTAACATGGTGGGGGACGAGTGGTTGGCCTGAGGATGGCGAGCATTTTAGGTTGACCCCAGGCAGGAACTTGGTGGGACTCCATCATTGCGTTAAGGCCATGGATGCCTGGATGCCAGTAGTTCGTTGAAAGTTATGCACGGAAAACGATCGTCGAACGCACTCATGATCGAGCTGTTAATTGGCATCTGACTTGTTCCCACAGCACTGGCCATTGGAACTAAGAAGACTGACAAGCTTGAAGCTTGAAGCTCCCAGCCAGTTTCGCAGACTTGCCTCCTACAGTATGTATATCCTCTGCTCAAGGGCTACCCCCAGTTCCTGAAAGTTGCTGTGACTGCGCACCAGCTCAATGTAACACTGACTTACTAGTACTCCGCAGGCAGCGGTCAGTCGGTAAAACATTTATTATGGATTTCTTTGCTGTCGCTTCAGCCTGCCTACCTGTGGAAAGCACCATTGGCCATGACCACAGTGCACGCTCCATCACCGTAGCTTTTCCCAAGGGATCCATCTTCATTATCGCCCTCCATCGCTGTCGCCACTCTTAAATCACCAATTCGTTTAACCGCTCAAGAATCACCTCGTAGTAACGTACGCCGAGATGGATGCCGTCTGGATCCGCCGCCGCCTGTTGCGCGGCATCACCGCCAAAGTCTTCGTTATCCTCGTCTAGGCAGGTCAGGCAGGAGAGCACGACCCGTGAATACCTCTCGCCCATGGCCTGCGGGAGCCGATCCCGAGCAAGCTGCTCCATGAACTCCTTGGCCACGAAGCCCATGGCACCGGATCCATTGTGCTGGCGTCGAGCACCGCCGTCAGGCTGTGCCAACTTCGCTGCAAGGCCACGGATGGGTCCGCCGGGACTGGGTGTGTCAGAAGGATAGTCGACGAAGGTCTCCCACAGACCAATCTCAAGCAGGCAAACACCGAGACTGTAGATGTCATGTTGCATTCGGTATATGTCCTCGGGGTTCTCCCCTTGGCGGCTTGGATGGCGGTAAATGTTCTCGTACCAGGAACTGTCGCCCTGAAGGCTTGTGGCGCCATCCGCGGATCGAAACCGATCAAATCCCACTAGGAAGGTCGCACTACGAGATGATTCGAGATCCTCTAGAAAAAGAATGGACTCGGGACTGATGCTTTTGTGGACGAACTTGAAGGTGTGGACATAACTGATCGACTTGGCCAGCTCCTGCGCGATGCGAACACGACGAGTGACGGACAGAGCACCTCCACTGTTTCCAGGGTAGAGGATGAGGACTTGACGCAAGCTCTGGGGAACCTCCATGCCATCTGGGATCCGGAAGAAGAGGTCAAACGAGAGAATGCGGGAGGGTTGGCGGGGATCGGTTCTTCGCATAGCGCCCTTGCAGCTGAGGAGGCCAAACGTCATGGGGTCTGCACGGGAGAGCCTCTGCGCTAGGTCGCGGACGTCATTTGTCATGATCTCGGGGTCTCCAGACTTGCACCTCAAGGAGTCGACAATGAACCAGCGACCGCTGCGACGGGCTGCCTTGGCTTTTGAGTAAGGTATGGGTGTGAATTCAAATGTCGTCGGAGGGAGAAAGATGGATTGGTGACGGCCATCAGGACGGATGGCTGTCCTGATGTCGTTGGCCAAGGAGAGAGGAGAGGTTTGCTGCAGTCTGGTAGTGAGTGCGAAGTTTGGACGAGGCTGGTGAGCTTGCGGCCCTGGTGATTGACTCCCGGATCCGAACGGCGATGGAGGGAGAACGGGCGAAACAGGGCGTGACGAGGATCTGGGTCTGTCCAAGAATTGTTGGCCTGATGGCGCGGGCGACACAGGCCGTGATGACTGCCCCGGTCTGGCCAAAAATTGCTGACTCGGTGGTCGATTTTGCACCATGGCTTTGCGCAGCTGATTGTCGACGATAGGACTCGCTATGCACATGATGAGATACCACGAGGGATCGAATCGTCGCTGCCATTCCTCGAGGTCCCGGATCACGCCGTCCAGGGCTTCCTTGACGAAGGCATATTTGCCTCTCCGAACTCCCCTGGAGAAGCCGAAGAGGCCAGGCCTGAAGTCGCCGTCATTCTTATTCTTTGCTACGAGGACACCTTCGAGGCTGGTGTTTGCGGACGAGAGCTTGGATGCGAGGATGCTGAGGGCGTTGTCCAGGACGCGGCGGTGCTCGGCGTCAAGGACGGGGCCCAGAGGTTCGATGAAGTCGACCTGAATTCGCGTGCGAGTCCAGCAGTTCTCGACAATGGCGATACGCTCCGATACTTCTTCGTTTGCGGCCTTGTAGTTGTCGCACGTTTCTACGATGTACGCGATGAGCCTTGGTTGGTATCAGCATCAACAATAATGGTGGGGGGGGGGGCCAGAGGGGAGAGGAGTATCTACCTCGCGCAGAGCTCAACGGTCGATATGATGTTGCCCACGTCCATCTTCCGAAGCAGTCACTGCGACTCGATAGAACGGTTAATGAATGGGAGGAATTGAATCGATTTGGAGTCCGGCAGCCTGATATATACTGGATGAGGGTTTGCGAACTACATGCTGGAAGCGCCTTGCCGCCGCCTTGCATTCCGCCGCCTAGCCGGATGAAGCTGAATAGTTGGTGGGGGAGACGGCGGCCTCGCAGCCCTCGCAGCCCTCGCAAGGCAATATTCGATACTTTACAGCCCAGTTCGGTGCGGCTGAGCGCCGTACTAAGACCTGATTTGGCTGAGGTGCAGGCGCTGCGACCGGGCTGTGTTACGACTCAGGCGAGGGCTGACTTCGTCCGCTTCAGCTTCACTTCCCTCGCATCGTTTAGAACAACTTCTCCGGGCACCTTTTCGTCGGCGTCGTTGTCGGCGTGTTTGACCTTCGCTGCAGCGTGTCCCATGTGAGGGGTATATACACACACGCTTCATTTCCCTCGCCGCCGATGCGACATCCTCACCTTCAAGAACCACATGAGAGCGCATGCAGCCTATAGGCACCGAGCATCATCCTCGCCCGAGTGAGACTCACGGCGCTCATAATGAGTCCGCAGGGCCACGATCATGGCCAACAGCCTCAACATCAGTTTTCGAATCCGCATCACCGAGTACCGGATCTGGTTCGCGACTCTCAGCTGAACACCCGCTTTCTCCCCGGCGGCGTGACCCAGCATACTATTTATGTGACGTCTAACCACTTCAGCCGGAGGCGGAGGGTCCGCGTCGAGGAGATCTGGCACCGAGAGCGTGAGCTTGGTAATGGCACTTTCGGTCGAGTATGGCTCCAGAGATGTGCCTCAGGACCCGCCACTGGGAGTCTCCGAGCCGTTAAGGAGATGGAAAAGGACTCATCACGGCCCGTGGATTACACGAGAGAGCTGGAGGCTATGGCCAAATTTTCTCATGAGAAGGTGTGATTTCCCGACGATCAAGGGCTAAGAACTTGCCGAATCTTTGCTGAACTTCTCTCAAGTATGTCCACTGTTTCGTCAAATGTCATGGCTGGTACATGTCTGAGAACATGGTCTTCATCGCTATGGAACACCTCGAGCACGGCGACTTGCAAAAGTACCTGAACCAGCCGTTCCCAGAGGGCCAGGCCAAAGAAATTGCCGCGCAACTTACAGAAGGTCTTGTGTATCTGCACGACAATGGCTTTGCTCACCGGGATCTTAAACCAGCGGTGCGTCCCACTATGACACTCTGAATAGAGCTGTTTTATGTTGAAAAAGCTAACATAACCGTTCCGACTATTATAGAACATACTCGTTCATCGGCCCGGGCCTAACTGGTGGGTAAAGATTGGCGACTTCGGCATTTCCAAGCGTGCAGAGGAGGAGAATACGGCCCTGCGGACTCTGATCGGGACGGAGGGTTACTTGGCGCCAGAGATCATCGGCTTTGTCTTCAGCCAGGATTCATCATCGTCCGACTCGTTTTCTTACACCTTCGCCGTCGACATGTGGGCGCTGGGCGAGCTCATGTTCCGCTTGATCGCCCAACGTCCCGCCTTTCCCAACCGACAAGACCTATTCAACTGTGTTGTCCGCGGATACCCGTTCCCAATATTAGCCCTGCGAGCCAAGGACGTAAGCGAAGACTGCTGTGACTTTATCATGAAGTCTATGATAGCCGACCCGGGAAAACGTCTGACAGCACACGACGCCACCACACATATCTGGGTGCAGGCGTCAAGACCATCGTCACGAGCTAGCTCTGCATCGTCAATAATGTAAGTAATCTCGAAATGCCATGGCCGCAACAGCCGTCGGATAGAAACATTGCTAACGTCTGCGCGTTGAAATCTAGGACGTCTGAGGTGCTGACCATAAGTTCTAACCAGTCAGCTCAAAATGCGCACTCGGCCGGTACACCGTCAACATCACAACTTGCAATCCCGTTTGAGGATACTGCTCAATGGAGCACTGGTATTCAGGAATCCCAACACCAGCTGTCAGTAGGCCCGTTCTTGGACACGGCGCAATGGAGCATTGGCTCCTTAGAACCTCAACAACCTCAAGCTGCTCAGCAGAGGTTAAGCACAGGCGCTTATATACATGACGCGGATGGAGTCAACTTAAATCCACGAGAACTGCCAAATAGTCAGCGTTGGAGTGGCCCTCCCACCCTTTCATTGACACCTCAACCGCCTTCACCCACGCAGTCCCCAAGATTTCCAGAAACAGCACAACATACCCTGGACTTACAAGGCTCAGCCACTCAGAAGGTGCGAACTTTGACGCCCGGCGTAACCCAGAGTCCTTCTCAGCAGCCTCAGCTTGTCGCTGACGCTGTTAAACATCCCGCCTTTCCGTCTTTTCGACCCGAATTGGATACTTCGAGAGTTGGCATGAGTCCGTCTGACCTCAAAGGGAAATCAGTTCATTCCGCCCAGGATCCCATAAGGCCTTGGGGACAAGATTCACAGTCCGAGCCGGGAAACCAAGCCGAGATCATAACTGACAGGCACTCGTCCCATGAGTTAGACGTCGCTCCTGAATCGTGCACCTCCACCGTCAGTACCTACAACCCCCCTGCCGCCAGACTCATTCCGCCGTCTGCGTCCTTCAATGGGGAGTCGACTGAAACCGTAGGGAAGGGCCAACAGCTTCAGGAGTATTCGCCCCTGGACCGCGTGTCGAATTCATTCCGATCGCTCCACTCATCTATGAATAGTTCACCCGCGCCTGCGATTCCACCAGCTCCTTTCCCGCCGGATTTTACGCTGAACTTGGCGGGGCCATCAGCCATCATACCTCCGGCCGCTCCTATAAAGGTGTCTACATCTCCCCTACGGCTACCGCCTATGCCCCCCGTCAAGAAGTCTCCGGTTTCCACCAACATGCCGTATACGCTCCCTCCCCATGCTCCCCCGGCCATCTTCCCCCCAGACTTTGTACCGGCGAGGAAGCATTGGAAACCCACTAACGAGGAGATCACCGCGGGAATCGCTCGGTTGGACAGGCTTGACCACTCATGGGAGGTCCGTATCGGACAGGATCTCCTCGGCAAGGGACTGGACAACCTCACAGTGAGGCAGAACTACGAGTTCATCGCCGATGTCCTGGAAGAGATGCAGCAGATGACGCCGTACCTGGAGACTCCGGCGCCACCTCCATCGCCTGCTCCTGAAACACCACGGAACCCATTCGTGGAGACAACCGCAGAGATTGCACGGGGGGACAGGTTCGACAACGAACGGCACAACGATCTCACAAATTATGCTCGCTACGCGGACTTAGACGAGAGCGTTTCTTGGGGGGATGGAGTCAACAACCAATGGAATTACTATCTTGACGAGGCTACTCGTACACGACGACAGCGAAATCGAGACAGTGGGCTCCGAGGTTGGTTCAGGAAGAAGTTTGTGCCATAGGTCGTACCAATTAATGTATCCTGGTTAATGTGCTGGAGTTCGTGGCGTGTGCCTTTGTGCCCAATGTTGAACTCATTCACGGTCCTGCAGGTTTGTTCGTGGCCTACGATTGGATCTGATTTTCTGGAGTGATCCTACAGAGGTCTGGCTTAATGTGCATATGTCCAACATTCAAATACGAAGGGAGCATCTCTCATGTCCCTCGCATTCTGGCCCTGGTCGTCTCCTGGCCGGATCTCGAGTGAAGAGCATCGTCGCACATTGTCCGCCTCGTGAGCAATTTGATTCTTAAAGGCCATCAAGCCTTGAGCTGGAAAAGGAAAAGAATAAAACCTGCGTCTCTTCGGGCGTCTTCCCGGCATCCAAACGCCATATCCTGGGTGCGCCGCCCCTATGCCATGATGGGCCCTCGGGCCAGAGCCATGCGAAAATTCCGGTTCCATCATACACATCGACAAAGAAATCCGGACCCTAACGCCCCGTCTCATACCAGTACAGAGTCTCTCTGGTTCCTGGCTCAGTTCTCAATGAGCTCGCCTTCATCCTCCGACAGCCGTGCCCGTTTCTCTGCCCGGCCCTCCTCTGCCTCGCCGTCTTCCATTTCTCTACGTTTCAAAGGCGATCTGGGTGCATAGTCCATCTCGTCCGATTTCGCTTGTGAGTTGCCTTGGTCCCGGACGTCGCTCTCCTTGCTGGCACCGTTCACTTTGGCACTTAGACCCGGGCTGCGACTACCACTGTCAAGCTCCATAGGCGTTCCGTTGGTTGAAGATTGAGTGTCCGGTTGACTCAGTAGAGTGTCTCCTCGCCTTCTGGTGTTCTCGAGATGAAAGGCTGGTGATGGCAGCGACGGGTTCTGCTTTCTAAGCGGGTTCTCTGTGTAAAACTGTCGCATCACCTCGATAGCCATTGTGCATCGATCCTCGTCCCCCTTTAAATGCTTCCACCACGGCTCTCCATTGATGTCGTCGATTTGCTGATTTGTGTGCGCGCTTGCAAAGAAGATGGCGCTGATGGCGACATCCTTGGCCTCGATCAGAAGCGGTATGGACGTCAGGCAGGCGTCATTGCAGAATGCCCATGCGTTATGTCGGAGGTGCTTGTTATGTATGAGCTTGAGCTGTTCGAGCAACTGATAGAGGTGGCGATAGGGGTTATCGATCATGAGGTCGAACGTCAGCTGCTCTAGCATAACCTCCTCGTATGTCAATATGCTATCTCTCCATCGCCAGTATTCCTTGCTTTGTTCGTCGATGATGAGTTTGGCGTTCTTCTGCGCAACCTTGGCGACGGCAATAATGATGTCCTTCGTTTTTCGGCAGTTCTCTTCCGTCTTGTTGGCCAGGAAGAGGGCTGTGGCGGCAATGTTCTGATACGTGGTAGTTGTGTTAGCGACTGGCCACACAGGAAGCCTCTCAGCCCCACCGAATCTTGAGTTTGATCCCGATCTGGGCTAGGAGTGAGACTTACATAGTGATGAATGCCGCCCTTCTCCTGTACCATGCTGGAGCGCATGTAGAACCGGTGGAAGAAGACGCCGGCGACCCAGAGGGTGATCTGAGGCAGGTCCAGCATGACGCCCGTCTGGTAGATGAAGTTGACGCCCTTGGCCTTGCGCATTCTGTCCTCGGCCGGGGCGAGCCCATCGACTATGGAGGGCGAGCTGCGCACCTCGTCCGACGTAAACGACCACTGATTGGGACCGGGCGAGGGCGTTTGCGCGCCTGACCGCGCCGGAGACGTCTGGTTGGGGCGGGCCAGCGGGCGCGGAGGCGACGTGCGGGTCGAGTGCTGCGGAGGAGTCGGGACGGCGGGGGGGATGGCGTCGCGGCGGCGAGGAGACCGGGAGCGGGATTCGCGATCTGGTCGGGCGGCTCCAGGAACAATTGGCGGTTGATAGCCTTCCCGGGGAGGGCGGTAGCGGTCGATGCTCGCCATGACCGGCAGCAAGCACTATGATGTCGGGTTGGCGATGGTGGAGAGAAGGCGACGGCACCAGATCATGGAGAAGGGAGAAAGAGCCCGTGGTGGAGGAGTTGGCTGATGTCGATGTCAAAGTGAGGGTCATCAAAGCCTGGGCCTGGGAAAGCCGTGGTTTAAGTCGGCGGCAAGGTTGGAAGCAGGGGCCAAGCAAACTTGTTATCTAATCGCACAGGGTGGCATCACATGACCCAGCCACCAGGAAAGTTGGGTGCCCAAAACGGTCTATGCAAACTCCCGTTTGCGTACTCGGTCACTGATTGTGCAACTAGAACAATCACTCACGTTAAGGCTATTGTTTTCCCCGCCAGTCTCATTCAACACCAAGAAGCCGTGTGATCCAGGGTATCTCAAAGGTAATGCACATGCATATTAGTCTCACACAGACATGTCCCAGCTGCTCAGATGCCTTCGCCGTCGTTGCGGCCCCAGAGCTTCACCGTGCGATCATGTCCTCCACTGACGATCCACTTGCCGTCCCTGCTGTAGTCCACGCTAGCAACCGGCCCCGTGTGGCCGCTGAGTGTCTGGACCAGCGTCCAGTCGTCTGCTGAGAAGATCTTGACGTTCTTGTCGAATCCGCTCGAGACGAAAAATGTCCCAGACTTCTTGGGCAGCTGCGCACCCTTTTCGTCCACACCGGGAGGGACGCCATCAACAGGGTCATCCAGGCCCTTGAACCAACGCATGTCGGAAACTAGGCTGGTGTGCGCACCGATTCCGCCGGTCCTCTGAACTTTCCGAACATCCCAACACTTGATCCAACCGTCAGCAGACCCAGTCAAAACTCGGTGTCCGTCAGAGCTCCAGTCAAGCGCGTGAATCGGCTTGATGTGGCCGTCCAGATGCCCGTCCAGGATCATAACCGTGCGTCCAGACCTCAGATCCCAAATTCTACCGATGCTGTCGAGACCCGCGCTGGCCAGCAAGGACCCGTCGGTATTGAAGCTGATGGCGTAGACACCCCGGGAGTGTCCTTCTTGGAGGAGCACCTCTGCGGTCGTTTCCACATCCCATAGGCGCCATGATGTGTCTTCGGATGCAGATGCGAGATAGCGTCCAGAAGGGTGGAATTCGGTGCGGCAGACCCGCTGGGAATGGCCTTGCAGGGTCGACAAAGGGGTGTCCTTGTTCAACGACCAGAGTTGGACGAGACCGTCAGCACCGCCCGAAGCCAAATTGACGGAGTCTAGAGAGACACCCTGCTCGGGTATCGTGGCACCAGGGAACCAAGATAGGCCGCTGATTTTATTCGTATGGCCACGGAAGGTCATCTTCTCCGTCATGCTGGGTATCTCGACCAGCTTGACTTGCCCACCCCAGTTGCCCACCGCCACCAGCTCTCCGTTGGGGGATATCCTTGTCATACTGAGATTCCGTTCACCAACAATCTGGCTGCCCTGCAGCTCGAACGCCTGCAACCTCTCCTTGATATGTTTTCGGAACTTGACGTGTGTGCGTAGAGGGATCGTTGATTCGGCCTTTTGGAACTTGGTTCTTCGCTTCGCGCGGGGCATTGAATACTCGGCGAGCTTGATTCGAGCCTGAAGAAGCTCGGGGCCACCTCGTGAGTAGAATTCCTCCTCTTGCTCTTCTGCCTCGTCCTCAGCCGCATCCTCCATGGTGATGTCTCCATTTTCCAGCCCAGCCATCTCCGCCTGAATCGTCAGGAGCTCGCGCAAACGATCTCTACGATCCACAGGGCCCTCTCCAAACAGCGTCATGGGTTCCCCCATCTCGCGCAACTTGGCCCGGACACGGCCATCGTCGGTTGGCACAGCTATCGTCGCGGCAAGCCTCTTGCGATTGAACTGATTTAGGATGGCGGAGGCTTTCTCGGGGGCAACTCCGGAGCCTCCCATATGGATATCGTAGTCGTGGTCATCGGGGACATCTTCCAAGGCGATCCCTTGGTGTGTGTCGGCTTCCTCCACGTACGCCTGCCGCGATGGGTGCATCATCTTGGCGGATGGATGAGTCGCAAGACGTGGTGGAGAGGCCTTGGGATAGTCTCCGATGGAGAGACGGGCTGAAGAGGGTGAATGGGTTCGCGTTCCGACGGGTACGTGTTAGCGACTGTTGCGAGATCGAAGTGCCAGGGATGGTTGATTTATCTTCAACGAGTTGGAGCCTGGCACGACCACCGATAGCTCCCTGACTGCTAGGATGGTTGCAAGCTGGGGACGTGAATTTTCTCGGTGGGCGGTGGTTAGTTTTGCCGAGAGGTCGGCTGTGGACCTCACTGCCAGTGGATGGAGGGCCCTGACTGACCTCCACTGAATCACTGAAAGGAAAGCCTGGGGCTTAGTGGACTCCGGCGGAAGTGGCCGCTAAATCGGAGCCTCAGGTCTCTCTAGCTGTGACTGTCCGGTGCCCACCACCCACCCGATCGCCACACCACATCCATGCTCCCGGGCAATCATGTTACGGGTGATGTCAGGTCTCCAGACGCCGCGGCGAGAACCGCCACGATCAAAAATGTCCACCCTCAAACCTGCCCGAGCAAGCACAAAGTCTGTCCACTTGCGCGCAATAACTACCTTACGTTACTTATGCGAGAGCGGAGCTCAGCGTGATTTAAGCCTTTGGGCCGTCGTGCACGATCCAGGACGCTGCCCGAGTGAAAGAGGCATGATGATTTGGCGCGATCCGTGCTCCCTCCCTGAGTCTCATCTTGTTTTCCTTCATGGAAACAGGTACTTTGTGTAGGTATTAATGGAACTTTTCCCGCCAGCCAGACGCCTGACGGGCAGAAATTACGTGCAGCGTAGGTCGCTCGCTACGCGACAGGGCGAGCGCTAGACCGTCCGTTCCCGAGCGGGCGGTCGGCGGGCTCCCTGTGCCCTCCACTGGGGCTGCTAAATTTAATTATATCCAGCACACCCAAAAACCCTTGCACCGCGTGCGCTGAACCGGGTAAGGCGACGGGGGCTCAGGGGGCGCATGATGAGAGGGGCGCTGTCAGCGGAGCCCCCAGGAGAGTTGCGCTGGGCTTGTTACAGCGAGGTGCAGGGCGCTGCAGCCAGTCAACGCCGCCCAAAAGTCTGCCTGGGTGCGCTGGCGCTCTCACTGGCCCGGGCTTTTCGAGGGCACTGAATGGGCTTTTTTCTTCTTAAAAATGTCTCGGCCTCGCCTAGATCCAGCGCTTCGACTCCCCCTTCCCTTTTCCCTTTCCTCCTTTACACCATTTGGTGAACCTACCACCTCACCTACGACTCTCTCCCTCGCGCCCTGTACCGCCCGCCAATGCATATAGCAAAGACCGCCGACGTTCGCACTTCCTTTTTCCGCTACCAGATGCGTGTTTCGAGCTATCGCCAGATACTGCGACACTTCGAATCCGTGCCCCGCGCTGATCCGGAGCGACGACGAGGCTCCCCCTGAATAACTCGACCGCAGCCCGCTGCACTTGTTGACTCTTCTTGACGAGTGTGTGAGTGCTGTAGTTGGTTATTTCACGGGTTGATCGAGCCGCTTCCTCTCCTCCTCTTGGACCCCTACTCCTCCCACCGACACGACCATGATAAGCCGAGCCCCCTCCGCTGTCACTACCGTCCGCGGCTTCCAGGCAACCCCCGTCGCCTCGGGCGATGAGGACTCCGACCACGGCCTTGGAGATACTCCGCGCATGCCCACTCGCAGCGGACGTAAGCTTATCGATGATGTCGTCAGCGCGAACTGCAGTCCGACCCTCCGCCCTAGCGGCTCCCCAGCCGTATCGGGTATCGCCAAGCTCCGACACCAGATGGAGCCCTTGAGCTTGGACGGCTCTTCGTCGCCATGTAGCTCCATGAGCCGCACCAGCAGCCACCAAGGTCTCGGCCTGGGCGCGCGCAAGCAGCTGATCAGCCGCTCCCAGAGCCGCGACGACGTCCGCAGCGAAACTGGCAGCGACGGTTCGGATAACGGCTCCGTTAGTTACGAGGTCAATCTCGAAAACGACTTCGTCAGCGAGAGTGTTCGCGAGCGCACTGGGTTCAAGCAACCCCTCGAGGGCGGCTTCAACCCGCATCGCAAGATGACGTCGGAGGATTTCGAGTCACTCCGGTGTCTTGGCAAGGGTACCTACGGAACGGTACTTTTGGTAAAGCAGCGCGCGACTGGGCGGCTCTACGCGCAGAAGCAGTTTAAGAAAGCGTCACTCGTGGTCCACAAGAAACTGGTCGAACAGACCAAAACTGAACGTCAGATCCTCGAATCCGTCAACAGACACCCATTCGTAGTCAAGCTCTTCTACGCCTTCCAAGACCACGAGAAGCTCTACCTGATCCTCGAATATGGACAGGGCGGAGAGCTGTTTACGCACCTGAACATGGAAAAGATGTTCTCGGAGAACGTTGCCGCCTTCTACATGGCCGAAATGCTCCTCGCCATTGCACACCTCCACAACGACCTAGGAGTCGTCTATCGCGACCTCAAGCCCGAGAACTGCCTGTTGGATGCCGAGGGCCACCTTCTTCTGACGGATTTCGGCCTGTCTAAGGTTGCCGTGGAGCCGTCGGAGGGATGCAACTCTATGCTGGGAACCGTCGAGTACATGGCGCCCGAGGTTGTACAGGGGAAGAAATACGGCCGGGCGGTCGATTGGTGGTCATTTGGCGCTTTGGGATACGATCTGATGACGGGAAACCCGCCTTTCCGTGGCCAGAACCACGCCAAGATTCAGGACAATATTGTCAAGCAGAAGCTGGTGCTTCCGTACTTCCTGAGCCCCGACGCCAAAGACTTGCTCATCAGGCTGCTGCGCAAGGATCCCAACAAGCGACTGGGAGCGGTCATGCCCAAGGACATGCAGACGATGAAGAAGCACCGGTTCTTCCGCAAGATCGACTGGAAGAAGCTTGCAGCGCGCGAGCTGGAGCCGCCTATCCAGCCTATGATCACGGACCCTGAACTGGCTGAGAACTTTGCGCCCGAGTTTACAGACCTGTCGCTGAGTCCGGTCTTGACGAGCAAGGACATCTGGCCGCCAAGCGTCCCCAAGGACGACCCCTTTGGCGGGTTCAGTTTCGTTGCGTCATCCAGCCTCCTGGAGAATGATGGCTTCGCGTTCGCGGCGCAGATCTGACAGATGTTGACTGCCTGAGGGATTCATAGGGTCTGCGAGAGATGATGGCGTGAAGGGGGAATGTGACGCAGGCGGGTGGAAAAGTAATTGTGCAGCGAGTTAGGGCCTTTGGGTTTATCGGGTGTTAGAGGCGTCGACCAGGATGGGTCTGGTTTCCTGTTTCTTGCATCCTGCATCTTGCATCTTGTTTCTGTCGGGGAGCCATGCCGGCGAGCCTCGGTTGTTGGCATGATAGACGGAGTGGAACGAGTGAAGAGTGATGGGCATACACGATAGATCAGCTTTCGAGAGAGAAAGATAAAGAAAGAACATCTGAATCCCCCCCGACCAGAGCAATTGCCGACAGGTGAAGGACCGCGTCAGCTCGGTTTCGAGTGGTGGACGGGCGCCACATGGACGAGGGCAACGTCAGCACCTGGCGGCCGGAGGGGGGCTGAGCTTGGCGGTTGGAGGAGAGGAGGGAGACGCTCGTTGTTGGCGTTGGCGTTGGTGTTTCTTAGCGCTTGTGCGTTGTGCAGACTGGGATAGGTAGTGTATTGGTCCGAGGACGCTATCTACTGCAGTGCCGTGCGGTTGCCGAACGGGGAGGTCATCTCTGTGCCTTGGGTGGAGGGCTAAGAAGCGTGGATAGTCGCTAGTACGAGTGCTTCGTACAATATTCGTACACGTATGATGGAGCCCGGCCCTGCGCATATTCGGGTTGAACCTGAGGCGAGCGGTTCAAGGGAGGAGAGACGGACCACGCAATTACTCCCCTCATCCAATGCCATGTCTTGCTTTTCTACCCAATCGACGAGACGGTCTTGGAGAGCGTTTTGACCTTGCTGATCGCTGCGTAGTCATGGGTTATTCATCCAAAGTTTTAAGCATGAAAAGAGAACCCTGTCTCCCGCCCGTTGGCGATGACGAGGGTAGATATCTGGGATACATGCCCTACCTCGAAGGGGTTATTGTTTGCCTTAAGATTTATAAACCCTTGTTAGAAACGTCTTGGCAGCTTCGTCGGTTGGGTTTCCTGGGAACTGCTGACGTACCACTATGTGCTGCATGTCCACGTCGATGGCGGTTCTAGGCCTTGGGGTAGTCGTTTGGAAATTACCGTCTCGTAATTGGGCCCCGGAGGCCTCTTAGCCTCTTGGGCTCCTTGCAACGGAAGTGCCGTCCGGGGCAATCTGGGGCATTTGGGGGAGTTGACGGGTGGAGCGACAGGGCAAGGCGCCTTGTAATTTGTCGCAGCGTATTTTGCACGAGGCCAAGAGGACAGTGGAAACCGAATAATCCTTAGCGAAGCAAAGTCTATTTGTTCGAATTCAGGGTTGATTGAGCCTGGCGATGATTCCATTGCTCCGCATCGGGAAGATTGAATGCCCGTCCCCCGTTTCCGAGGCTACAATATTAATTAGCATTTCCCTTGAGAAGCTTATCGTTAGCTGGATTGCGGCGGTGCTGGCTGCAGCGGATTATCCCAGTAACTGCGTCGGCCGCCCTCCAGCGTCCAGGCGTGTCGCATTGCTTCGCCCTCTCTGGATTTGTCAGTCTCACTTTCGGTTGGTTGGCTTGGACGCCGCGTAAAGGGTAACATCCCGTTTTGGCGCCGAATGCTGCTGTAAGTGCCTGCCAGTGCAGGAGCTTTTGCGTCAAGACATGGATCCATCTGCCAGTGTCCCGTCTTGTTGTCGTCAGCGCCCATACCTGAGATGGTACATGCCTCAGTCCGTCAACTAGCCGTTAGTAGGTATCTCCATGATGACCTATCTTCCCCAAGAGAATCTCACTTGTTGCGGAGCCACGAGCTTCCGCCGCCGCCATCATCTCCCTCCGCGTCCACACGCTCCCCCCAAACGGCACGCATACCCGAAAACCCCAAAGAAGCGAACCTCAAAGGCGCTCGGCCTAGTCTGACGCCAGTTGAAGTGGACGTTTTTAGAACCAAGGTGGTCTAAGTCCCTGGGAACGTTCCCAAAAGAGGTCGTAGTGCCTTGTCGAAACCTTATTTTTCGCTCTCTCTCTTTCAAAAGTGACATTCATCAAAGGGCGGAGCGCGATGCTGACGACAACAAGGGGGTGTGAGCCTCCTGCTTGCAGCTTGGCACTCCCCTTCGAATCAGGATCGTCCCCAGGTCATCCTCCCCCAAACTAGTCTCGGCCTTGCACACCTTCCGAGTGTGGCTTGCTGCTAGAATGCTTCTTCGATGGAACCCCTTGGTCCTTGTGTCACAGCTGCCGCCCAATCTTGTCCATATATGGCGCCGGTCATACCCTCTTGAAAACATTTGAATCGCATCAGCACTCCCCTCCATCTTCAGAGCTTGACTTGGCTTTTGACTTGACCTTGCACTTACACTTGCGCTCGAGCCCCATTACACAGAACAATGAAGTCAGACCTTGGCACGCTGGCTGCGGCCGCCGCCCTGTTGTGTAAGATTGCATACATGCCTGATCCAGAGTTTTTGCGTTGCTGACAGAAATCTCCTCGTTCGAACATTCAGATGCCCGCGGCACATCAGCAATCACCTCCTCATTCTGCCCCGGCGGGGGCAATGTCTGCTATCGCTGGGGTGTTCCAGAGGCAGCCGCGAGCTCGGGGTCGGGAGACGTCTACTTCCAGATCAAGGCTCCCACCAGCTATCAATGGGTCGGCGTTGGCATCGGCTCGAGAATGGCCGGCGCTGAGATCTTCGTCATCTACCAAGACGGCAGTGGCAATGTGACCCTGAGTCCTCGATCCGGTAAAGGTCACAACATGCCTCAATACTCGGAGAGAAGCGCCGTCGAGCTGCTCAGTGGATCTGGCGTCAGCAATAATGAAATGACTGCCAATATCCGATGCGGCGACTGCTCCTCCCTCGACCTCTCTGGTTCCAACTCGTGGATTGCTGCTTGGAAGACGGGCGATAGTCTGGACTCGACCAGCTTCTCCGAGAGCATCACGGAGCACGACGACAACAACGTCTTCAATGTTAACCTCGCCTCGGCAACCTTCAGCACCAGCGGGAACCCCTTCGTGAGCGGTTCCAGCAGCAACGGCGATAGCAACAGCGATTCCAACTCCGACTCCAATGGTTCTGGATCTGGCTCAGGCAATGCCGTAACCGGGAGCAGCAGCGGCGCAAGCGACACCCTGGCAACAGCCCACGGTATCATCATGGCCATCGTCTTCGTGATCGCGTACCCTCTTGGAGCTATTGCCATGCCCCTGATTGGAAGCTGGCTCATCCACGCAAGCTGGCAGATCCTCGCCTTCCTGCTCATGTGGGCTGGGTTTGGTATCGGCTATGTTTATGCTCGCGATAGCGGCTCTGTAAGTCTCCCTCAGAGATGCAATCGCATCCATAACCTCCGCGTTTGCTAACAGAACCCTTCCAGTGGTTTACCAACACGCACACCAGGATGGGAACGGTGATCTGCGCCATGATTTCCCTGCAGCCAATTCTCGGGTGGGCGCATCACAAGCACTTCGCCAAGCACCAGCAACGAGGACTCATCAGTCACGCCCACATTTGGTACGGCCGAGCCCTCATCCTCATCGGCATCGTCAACGGAGGGCTGGGTCTCCAGCTCGCCAACACTCCCCAACGGTTTATCATCGCGTACTCAGTTGTGGCTGCCATCATGAGCGTTTTGTACGTTGCCGGCAGCGTTCTCGGCGGAGTGCAAAAGCGACACCGCGCGAAGCAGCTCATCTCCCCTCAGATGACACAGGATGAGCAACCTGCGACTCATCAAAGCCGATACCAATAGATTTGATTTAAGGGAGTTGGAAACAATGAAAATGAAAACAACAGCACCTGCTTTTCTTTGAGCGACGCGGATCTTTGTCCTGGTAATTGCGACAAACGGGAATTGGGAATCGGAAGATTTGGCAGGTAGAGGAAGCCACGGATTTTCATGTACCTGCCTTAATCTTTGTACGAGATGGATACTCGAAGATACATGCACTATACACTGTACGTGCCAATATTTCCATAGCGTCCTGTAATGAACATCGCTTGAACTTGAGTGACCAAGATGGAAAGTAAAAGGGTGGCGTGAAAGTTGTGTCTCATATGGTGAGGTCATACTCAGTACGCCGCGGCGCTTGTCACGACGCTTCGAGCTTCGAGCCGTCGTTTGAACGCACTAAGAAGTCTGGCGCGTAATGTCTAGATTTCCCGCTTGGATCGAGCAAGAAATTGATGATGATTAGATAGTAGGTGTGGAACAGTAAACACGTAGACAAAAAGGGCAAGAGAAAAACCTAAAGTGAAGAGAAAGTGGACGCAAGTTTGAGGTTTGTGCCCACAAGAAAGTCGCCTGGCTTCCTTCCATGCCGAAGATTGATAACAATTGAACAATTGGGAAACCGAAATTGCAGCCAACCAGACCTCGTGCACACCACGTGATCCGTCGGGCATCTCCCAGCCGTTTTGCTCCGGAGCACCGCGCCTCCCGCCCGGGCGACGGGCGCGCCACTACCACCCACCGCCTCCTGGCCTGAGGCATCAACTCCCGCGAGCTTAGGATCGCTCCAACCGGCAGATTGACCTCATGATTTTCCCCCCAAAACCCTCAGTCCGCCCGCCCCAGATCCCTCCCCTTACCCCCCCAATTGAGCTACGACAGCCATACATCATGCTCAGCCAACTGTCCCGGGCCACGGTAAGCCAATTCTCCGTCTGTTTCCCCAGCTTTCGTCCATCGCTGGCTGTGCCGTAGTAGTAGTAGTTTCGCTAACGTTTTTTGCCTCTTTTTTATTTTTTATAGCGCTCTCGCTCTGCCGTTGCGGCCGTCTCCCGAGTCGCCAGAGGCAACGCCGTCCAGGTGAGGGGCTTCATCGCTCCTACCATCTCCCGACGAGGTAAGATGAGAACCCTCGATGCCTCCCTCGTCTCTATTCGCGTCTTCATTCGATGCCGTCGGCCTTGAGCGTCGTCGGTCGGACGAGAATTCCAGTAGCCGAAGCTACGCTCCACCCAAGCTCCGACGTCGCCAAAACCAACCCGCCACCTATCCCCCAAACCACCACGCTCCATCGGCCCTACGCGCGACCCTGATACCCAATGGCCAATGACGCAGAAAAATGCTAACGTGTCGTTCCTCTCTCCCGCAGCCGACTTCGTCCAGGAGATCTACCTGAAGGAGCTCAAGGCCTACAAGACCCCCGAGGTCAAGGCCTCCGACGCCGAGGGCAACGTCCAGATCTTCAACGAGCCCAAGACCCCCGTCTCCCCCGAGGAGACCAACCTCGCCAGCAACCTCCAGGAGTACGAGACCATGGCTGTCGAGATCGAGGGCCAGGATGTCGCCGCCCAGTCCGCTACCGGTACCGCCGAGGTCCCTGACTGGCTCGAGGCTGAGGAGGAGGAGGAGGCTGCTCACTAATCGGCTCTTCGCAATCTGGAGTAGACGCCCGGTTAATTGGCTCTGGCCCGTTCCGGCCTTGAGGTACCAACTGAGGGAATCATGAAAAGAGGGAGGCTGGCATCGCCAGTGGGAGAAATTGCCATGGAGGGGGGTGCAACAGCGGATTAGGAATGATAATCCTGTGTACATTTTCCTAAAACCGGCCTTCGGTTGCCTGTAGGAACTCATTTCGAATGCAAAAGCCAAATGAAGCAAGCAATTTGACCTCGCTGTATCCACAGCTTCGTGAGCCGTGTCTTGTGAGGCATATACATAACATTGCTAGGTATATGGGTAAATCAGCTCGGCTTGTCGACCTCACTTCGTAAAAGCATTAAAAAACTGTCGGTAATGTATCAATCACCATTGCCATTTTGAACGTTGTGTTAACTGTTGACTCTTCTGTAGTTTTGAAACAGGGTTCTAGTGATTGCTGGCCTTGCTTCACGTTCACCACTCAGCTGTAGAGAGCTAACTTGAGACTGTTCATGTACAAGGTAAAATGTTGCCTTTGCAGCACTAAAAAACCTCATGCCATTATTGGAGGTTCCAATTCCACCAGTCTCTAATCACAGTGCAAGTTCAGTCGTTTGCGGCCTGGGAATGAAACCTTCTAACAGAGGCGCGGCAATGCGTGAAAGGCTCCCATTGCAAGCGAATGTTAATAACACGAAAATATGATAGTCCCCTGCTTTCGAGGTCTCGAGCCCGTTGCTTCTGGCATTCTGAAAATTCGCACATGGCCCATCAAAATTTCGGGGAACAAGACTGAGGGACTGGCACAGTGGACCGATCCCAAATACTCCCTTCACAACCATAACGCCATGATCCTGTTTTTCAGCACGATGACCAATGCAATGCAATACCAGCCGACCCCTATGCAATAATGCCATGATTAAGTATCCATGCCCACAGGGCAAGGCTTGTTTTTTGTTTTGCGAATTACTTTTAGGACACGGATGAACCCAATGATCGTTGAAACGCCGCGCATTTGGGAGAAGGTAAAAACGCGTTCGAGTTATACGTCAAAGTGTGAGCCTCCCACCATTTGCTCATCGTGTGTCGACTGTCTCACGATGCCGCTCATCCGATTTGCCTTTCTCAAGTCGATATCGTCCAAGTTGTCCCAGTCGTCATTATCGTCGTGGTGCGCGTCGTCCATATCCTCGTCGTCCATTATCCTGTGACGGTCACGGTAGTGATCGTCCAGCGCACTCTCGTCCACAAAAGTGAAGCCCTGGAAGTTTGCTTGGACAGACGGGGAGAGGGGGGTAGAAGCGGCATAGCCCCGCGCCAACGCAGCGGCTCGCTCGTTGAGGGAACCGTTCTGATCCAAAGCGGTCGTGAATTCCGGGTCAAAGTACGAGACGTCAGTCTCAGACTTTAACTTGGGCTTAAATGGAGGAGTGATGAGCTTCTTGGAGAGAAGAGTCCAGTCGATATCGTTGAAGAAAGCATGGCGTTTGAGTTCCTCGGCATCGTCCGTAGCTCCCAACCGGTGCTTTGGATTTCTGTTAAGTAATCCCTTCACAAAGTTGCGACCTTCCTGCGAGAGAGTATCTCTGGGGAACCGAACTTTGCCGAACGCAATGTTCTTGTACATCTGCTGTGTGTCCTCGGCGTAGAATGGGCTCCAGCCGCAACACATCTCAAAGACCAAAACACCGAGGGACCAAAAGTCGACCATCTTGGTGTAGCCTGACTCATCGAGAAGTACCTCGGGCGCCAAGTACTCGGTGGTTCCGCAGAATGTGTTGGTAGTGTCGTTCTTGGTGAGGTTTGCCTTGGACAAACCAAAGTCGCATAGAGCGATGTGGCCGTTGGCATCGAGAAGAATATTCTCCGGCTTCAGGTCTCGATAGACAATGTCGCTGTGGTGCAGATGCTGGATAGCCAGAATCAACTCGGCAATGTAGAACTTGGCGCGCTTCTCGTCAAATCGTCCCTCCTTTTGAAGATGCCAGAAGAGCTCTCCTCCTGACATGTAGTCGGTGACCAAGTATAATTCCGAAGGCGTCTGGAAGGAAAACTTCAAGCCAACGATAAATGGCGAGTCGGACATGGCGGTTCGGACGAGGATGTTTCGTTCGCCCACAGTGTGCGCCACTTCCTTCTTCTGTACAATGACCTTTTTCTGAAGAACCTTCATGGCATAGATACGCTGAGTGTCCTTCTTCCGAACTTGGTATACCTGGCCGAACGTCCCCTTGCCGATAAGCTTGAGGATATCGAAGTCGGTGGGGCCAAAGTGTTTGCGTTCAGTCCTCTGATAGAGGGCTTCAACGTATATTTCACCCGTAGGAGCATTTTCAGCCATGGTATCGGCATGACCCTCCAGCTGGAACCATCCCTTTACAGGATCGTTGGTGTTTGCGACGGCCTGAAAGTCGACGTGCCCGAGGAACTCCTCGCCTGTGGCGGAGTGGTCGTACACGGAGATATCGACCAACATGTTTGAATCAACAACATCGCTTATTCTTGTTAGTGGACGTACATCTAAGGGCGCACAGGCTCTGTTGGACAACTTACAAAGCCGCTTCGGCATCCCATTTTGGGCTCGTAAACGACTGGCGCCCGTTTCGGTTTCGAAACGTGTTGTAGTCGCTGATGCTAGTGTTGCTGCTCTGGCGGCTGCGCATGGGGATGGCCATGGCGCGGCCGGAATCACTTCCTTGCCGCTCGATTGCGATGCCGCCCGCCTTCGGGGTGGCAACTTTCAGGGTGGCCTCCTCTTCGGAGGGCCGGGGGCCGCTTGAAATCAGCTCACTCCGCTGGAAGACGACGACGACGTATGGGTCTCGGCTCTTCCGCAGACCCCGAGCTTCCGTAATCTTGATCGTCATTCTCCCCCTGGGGGCCGGCGCCTGAGCACCTGCCGATGATCTCGGAGTCTGAGTCCCGCTCACTTCGGCACCATCGTGGCTGGTCCTGCTGCTGCTAGAGTTGTCCCTTTTATCCGCGGTTGACGGCTGAGCAGTGGACAAAGCTCGAGTAGGAGTCGGAGGGCCGCTCTTGAACGTCATAGCACGAGTTAGCTCCCTGAGTCCATCGAGAGAGTACCACTTGCCAGGAACAGTACGAGCGGGAGCGCTCGAATCAAAAGGGGTTTCATGAGGCGAGGAAAGAGTAGAGACTGCGGGCAGGGTTGTGGAAGTAGAAGGGTCCGACTCAGGAGGTGATGAGTCATCATATGATTGGAAGTGTGTAGTGGTGAAAAGAGAAGGGTTCGGCATCTTGGTTCGCGAAGGCAATGGAAGAGACTTTGCAGGTGCAGCAGCGCTGCTGTCTGCGCCTGCAGAGGTCACGTCTCGGGAGATGGAGCTCCCAGAAGACGACGGCTGGGAGGTTGGCGGAGTTGGGTAAGGGTGAGGAACGCTCTGCTTGACGTGCTCTGCGCTTGGCTCGAGACCCGGGAGCTCGTGTTGCAGGAGCAGAAGGTCTGAAGTCAAGGAATCGCAGTCTGGAAGAGAGCTCTCGGTGTGCACCCGCGACTGCAGGCCGGTAGGTGAAGTGGATTCGTCTTGGGCCTGGCCCAGAGGCATGGCACTCTCGGGCTGGCCGGAGACTGGAGATGGAACGTTGGCTGTAGAAGGATTTGGACGAACCTGGCCGAAGTAGCTCATGATGCCGGGCAAGCGTTTGTCCTGAAGGTCGGGTTGGGGGGTGGCTACGCCAGATCGAGGCGTTTCGAAACCGATGTGATCGACCCCATCCTCATCAGTGGCTGCGGACCTGGTGGTTTGGTTAATAACCCCATGCATTTTTGTAAGAGATTTCGCGTGAGTGAATAAATGCTTTTGCCCCGAAGATGCGGCGCGGGGAAGAGCAAAGTGGGAACACTAGTTCATGACGGCTGCCAAGCGCGTCGACTAGAGGGGGAAGCAGGGCAAAAGGCCGTGAGGGACCGCGAGTGATAGTGGAATCTGAAGAGGTGACTATGACGAGAAAAACACGGAATGGGGAAAGGTGTGTTGAGGTCTCGAGGGTGGTGGTGTGGTGCGGCGTGGGTTTTGCGAGGCAGTGGAGGACCGGCCTGTAACAACGGAGCGCGGTAGCCGTGCCGAGAGCGGAACGGATGTCGATGGTAGAAAGTGGGATGCGAAGAGCAAGGCAGAGCAGAGCAGACGGAGCGCAGACGGGGGAGGACGAAGAGGTGGTGGTAGTAGTAGTAGTAGTAGTAGTAGTAAGTAGAGAAAGGGGAATGACGAGATCAATTTTGCTTGGGAACAACACAGCACAGCAGCAGAGCAGAGAGAGCGAGGGCAAAACGAGCCATGTGGCCGGGGTGGGCTTGTTCAAGGCTTGTCTGACCGAGAGGAGAATGAATGGAACTTGGAAGAGACCGACGGGCCCTTAGCGAACAGTGCTGAAGGGCGATGGCGGGGTCAGGTCAGGGACGGACTGAGCGACTCAGCGGCTCGTGGCTCGTGGCTCATTAGCGACTCAGCGGGTGAGCGACCCAAGGACCCAAGGACCCAAGGACTCAAAGGGCCCAAGGATCCCGCCAAAGGCCGGCGGATGGGATCCAATCACGGCGGAGGCGAGTCAGGCCGCAAAGGGAGGAGCTCGTTGCATGTGGTAAAAGGCTTTTGAAAGTGGCCGGCTGCGATGGCGAATGTCCGGGTCCACCGCGATGTCGTCAAGGGGGACGGCGCCGGCCTGATTGGCACTGAAGCTCACTGGAGGTCGGGTGGCCAAGAGCCTCCGCCGTCGCGTGGCCGGCCTAGAGCTGCTGAGCTCTCCTGCTGCCGAGGTGCTGCTGGGCCGCCTCCAGCTTCCCGGGCAGTGGGATGGATTGAATTGGATGCTTTCTTTAGGTTGCCACCCACTGGCTCAGGTGTTCAGGGCAGCAACACATCGCAGAAAAGAGCAGCGACAACAGTGATGGTTGGGAAAGCCAAGGCAAGGGCCGGGGGTTTTTGGCAGACAGCCGGACAGAAAGGCCTGTTGACTGCCAGTCCCCAGTTGCCTGCCTGCCTGTTCCCGGCTGCCTCCACTGTCTTCCCGCCCAGCGCCCTGTCCAGCACCGCCCGGGCTCGGCGACTGGCTCCAGCGGCGCGTCATGGCCCCGTAGCGCCGGTCCATGGAGACTTCGAGAGGGGGAGGCGACGGAACAAGCAGGATTCCCACGGCAGGCGGTGTCGGGGTGGTCGAGGAGCCACTGCTTAGGCCTAGCCTGAAGGAGACACTGAGTCGCCCAAGTCGACATGCCGGGCCCGCTGAGCTCAGTGGGTGCTGGGTGCTGGGTGCTGAGAGCCTGAAAGCTCCCATGGGGGGAGGGGCTCTTTGCGAAAGCCGGGATCTCAGGTACAGGATCCCGATGCTAACCAAGGCATGCCTGCGAAGACGGGATGGACATAGACGGACACCAACTTTGGGCCGCAATGGGAACGAGAGCGTGACTGCAAGACGGGATCGAGTGGGGAAACGAGATAGATACGCAGCAAGATGCTACGGGGGGAAGGGCCGTACAGTAGGAGATAAGGCAAACAACGACGTAGGAAACGGGGTAGATCACGTACTTTGACATCATCGCCTGCGTTGCTCTACGCAGCAGATCGAAGCCGCCTTGATTCTCGGTGCCCGTCATGGCAACGGTAGCTAGGGGGGGGGTGCTACCACGGGGGCTTCACAGGAGGCACGTCCGCCGGTTCTTGCTTTCGAGAGGGCGGGATATCGGGTTCGAGGGCGTCGTGGAACACCTGGCGAGGTGCTTGCGAGGCCGGAGAGGTTAGCTGAGGGTAGTGGTGAAAGAGGCAACGTCCAGAAGACGATGATTTATGTTGGGGAGGAGGAGAAATGGAAGCGGCGGGAGGGAGAGAGCTGATGGAGATGATAAGACGTCCTTTTTGGGGCGAAGTGTGAGGGTGTGGGCTGGGCGAGGTTAAAGCCGCCGTCCGTACAGTGCGCCGCGACGGACGCAGCGATGCCACAAACTAAAGCAGCGTTGATGAAGAGGGTCCCGCGAACCGCGACACTCGTCCTCTCCTTGTCGAGCGAGCTGGGGAGGACAAGCTCAGCCGGGTCTTTCGGAGGGCCGGGTTTTAGAGTTGGTTGATGTGGGTGGGGGGAAGAAGAGGAAGAGTGAGAGGTGGGAGAGAGAAAGAGAGGAGAGGAGAGCGGGATAAAGAGAGAGAGGGGAGAAGGATTGCAATGCGGCTTGATGCTTCGAGGCTTCGGCTTTTCGCAGCTGCGAACGAGGTTGGTGCTGGTAGAGTTTCTGTCCCGTGCCGCGTCGTTGAGTTTCGGCTGCCTTTATTATTCGTACTTTATTAATGAACCCCCGGTACCCTATGTAAGCGGCCATGGTCATGGTCGTGGTCGTGATCAGCTCAGCTCAGCCTCGTACTCCTGGTACTGGTACCGGCGGCTCATCTCAGATTCTCATCAGTTCTCGCAGCACACGTCTTTCGTGGTGCGTTGCATCAGCCCTGGCGCCGTCCGCCCATGACCCCCTCCCTCGCCCTCTTCGTTGGGACATCTGAGGTGAGATCCCTGACCTTAGCAGGTACGTTGATAGGCAAGGCAGCAAATAGTCTCAACTACTTATCCTGATTCCGCTAGGTAGTAGTAGTTCTTTGTGACCTTGGTGGCCGGGCTGGCGGATCGCAACCATATGAGCCTCTGGGGGCTCTTTTTGGAGGCGCAGCGGCAGTGGTTTCTGGAAGGCCCGAAACTCTCCAGTTGCATGATGCGTGCTCACAACTGCTGCAGACGCCGCCCGCCCACAGTCCACAAACCGCACAGTTCGCAGTTCACGCCTCAGTTCACGGGCTCACAGTGCGCGCAACTGCCTCTCCCTCCTTCCCTCCCTCCAATGACCCGCTGATGCCGCTGGACGGGCTGGTGGAGGCGATCGATGTATCCTCGCTGGGACGGGGACGGGCGGGTTGGCGGGCACGCAAAGTGGAGTCCTGGGTGGGTTTTTGGCGGCTTCGATAGCTCTGTTGCCCTCATGCAGGACCTCGCTGCCCGTCCCGGGACGATTGCTCAGGATACGGCAGGACACTCTTTTGGGCGTGCAAGTACTGTGATTTAGCTGGTAATAAAGCTGGGTGGCGGCGGCAGAGGCGGCGGGGGGGGGCGGCGAGAGACATGGAAACCGAGTGGGAGAGTTGGGAGGCGAGACAAGACAAGACAGACAGACAGAGACAGACACCTGTGGGAGGCGAAACAACCTGCGGGAGACCAGATGCAATTCATTCCAAATAAGACCGTGTTCGGATGAGTAAGGTGAGTCAAGTTAGCTGCTTCAACGTAGGATCCTAATATCTACCTAGGTACTTAGGTAGGTATGTAAGTGAGCAGATTGATAGACAATGTACGTAGGCACTACGTAGTAGGCGGTTTGGATAGACAGATCGATGGACAGCTAGATGAACAGATATCACAAATACTCCAGCTGGATCCACCAAACGAATCAAAAACGTTCGGCAGCTGTTTTCCATGTTCATGAACCATGTCAGGCTCACCTCAGCCTCCAGGTCCTTACCCCGGCATGAAATCAGGGCAACTAATTACAGCCTTCAACAACGCAATAAACGAAAGTAGGGTGTCTCGGAGTACGCGATGCCCAGCTCTCAGTGCATTTTACTTCCTGACCGTCTCTCTCCCAAGTTCTGTCGTTATATAATACCTGTCAGATTTCACTAAAGTTGCCAGGTCAGAAGCCTGACGAGTGGTCGTTTTATTGAGCCACCAACGCAGCTCTGCCCCCCCGCGCCATGTCGAATCAATCATCTCAGAGAATTCTATTTATTCATGGAGGCTTCCCGTGAAGCTGGGGCATCCTGGTAAACCGCCAACCCAACATCGGCCATTGAACTGCAAACCGCCGCGTTGGGAATGTCAATTTCACGAGCAGCACGCCTGCTGCTTCGTGCCCAACCCCCGCTCTCCTCGACGTGGACGACGCTCCCTGGCGGGCATCGTGTAAAGCACACGAACCCGATGCCCACTAATTACCCAGATCACCACGTCTACCGTCTCCAGGGCACAGGGGGTGTCAATGCCGAGGTGCATTGGCCAAGGGCCACAAACTCCCAGGGCTGGTTGGCGATGGATGGATGGATCTCTTTTCTGACCGCTTACAGAAGTGCACCTACCCCTCCTCCCCCGGCGGCCTGGCTTGCGGCTGAGGCCAGGTTTAGGTGCGTCCCATCCGGCTGAGGCGCTGGAATTATATTGCCACTCTTGCGGGAAGAGGAAGATGGTCTCGTGTGGAAGTGACATCTGCTTCCCAAGTCGGTTGGTGGCTTGGCAGGTCCTACCGAAAGCCTCGCCAGGGCCTGTAGACGGGACGAGACCAAAGTCGCAAAAGCAAAAGCTCTAGATGCCGTGTCGATCTCCGACATTCGTATCCCATGCCTCAACATCGGTATAGGTACAATACAATAATACGACATCCATCAGCGCCCAGGAAACGCGCTGGAACCCACCTGATTTTTTCACCTCTCTCCGAATACGGTAGGTCAAGCAGCTCAGTTATCCATGCCCACCACCCCACGGTCCATCCGCCGTCCGGTCTATTGGGACCGGTCACCCCACGGCTCGATTCGCGGACCTTTGTAAGTCCCTCCTCTCCCACAAGGTTGCCACGGAAATCATTGGGCGACGGCACGGTTGCAACACCCCGGATCCGCGGTGCTGTGTAGCGGCATGGCATGTCACATGTCTCACCTCGCATGTCAAGCACAAGCAACCCCGTGGCCCCGGATGGATGGAGAGCAGAGTATGGATAGGACGAAGGGAGCCGGGAGAGAAAAAAAAACCCCCCGACTCGACTTCGCCGGCCGACGTACGCGACACGTCATTGTCTCGCAGCATTCCAAGCGCGTGCGTCGGCTGTGGGTGGATGGCGGCGTCAGGTGAAGAGTGGTTGAACCGTCATCTTGAAAGCATGTGAGCGAGATCGTCTCGGCCGTGGTGGTCTGGAGCCGGCCCGTGGAGGGTTCGCCTGTCCATCTGATACAACAGTTGCACCAAGACCGTGGGGGTACAGTCTCTTTTTTAGTTGCAAGAGCTTGTGCAACCCGACAACTGTGATGCATCTAATTTGAAAGTTGCTTTTCTCGGCTGGAAACCCTGATTTCTCTGCAAAAGCTCGATCTTTGCGGACGTAGTCTACAAAGTAACTCTGGATTAACCCTTTAGGAAAATGCTACCTCGGGTCGTCGTGTCGTATCCATGACGAGGCGAAGCTGATCACACAATTATCTACAAGCCTCTTAATACAGAAGGACAGGCTGATTAGAACAGGCTGTCCTAAGGCCTTTCAAGTGTGTTATGTGACACCGAACTATGCTCTCCTAGCTGGTTTCGGCTTGGCAGCTACCTAGGTAGGTGAGGTAGCTTAGACGATCCCCGAACCTATAATATCTCCCTGCTAGGAACTCAACAAGTATCAAGCGCCATACCGACTGAAAGGCTGGATATGACACCAATTAGGAGACGTAGCTAAAGTGCAATTATTGCTTGCTATAAATAAACATATATACTCAACAAGAGTTGCCAGTAGTCATGAGTTACTCCTAAGACTATTGAACCAGCAGTATATTTCTCAAAATTGGTGCTTTCCTCGGCACATTCAAACGACGCCACAACCATAAGTCCGCTGTCATCACGGTATGAAGACCAACCCCAAGGTCTAGCGGTATCTCTTTTCCGAGAGCGACTCGTTCGTTTTCCGAACCGAGCCGCAAGCATGACGCGGAGCCTGTTGGCTCAAAGCCTCACCGTCCGTCAAGTCTCACCGCCATCCTCCGAGACGGTGACACCTTAGCGGTCAGGAACATGGCCGACTTCTCCGGGAAAATTGCAGTTCACTGCTTGGAGTCATTGATCATCTTTAGCCATCTCTTCTCCATCTCGAGCGTCACTCCCGGAGGATACGCCTTAGACCTCTCCTTGCTCCGCGGCAGCAGCGGGTCGGGATAGTTCTCTGGAGGGTTTGTCATTAGTCGGATCCAGGCTCATCGGCGCATAGAGCACGACCCGATTTCATAGATATCAGGCGGACGGGACATACTCATGGTGAATTTCTGATCCAGCAGCCTCAACTTGGCCGTCTCACACTCCTCCATCATTCTCCTGGCGCTCGTGTTGGAGCTTGCTGCTTCGGCCAACTGGTGCTGGAGGAGGGGCGACGAACGGGGCCCGCCTGGCATCATGGGGCCAAGGTGTGCGTATAGATCAGAGGATGACACGGAATACACCAGTTGAAACCGGCACTGCCTTATCAGATGGAGGATTGGTGTCTCAGGGGAGATTCCTCTCTCCAGAAAGCAGGAGTTGCGGTTGCTGATGTTTGCATCAGATGCGTGAAAGCGGCTCAGCTTCGGGGTTGCCCCACCATCAACAAGCCACCCCACAAACACAGGACGGATCTCGGAGGCCGTGACACTAAGGTGCCTTAGCCAAGGGCAGCTTTGACAGAAGCGACTTCGGAGATACAAGTGAGACCTGCGGGTTCTACGCTGGATGCCGAGTCGCTGCTGGGTCCCTCAAGGTCCCCCAGGTTGTGCAATTCGCTACTGCTTGCCCCACGCCGACCTATTACTTGCTTTGGGTGAGGCCCAAACTTGGCCCAAAGATCACCACCATCTCTCGCAAACCACCAAAACCCTTCTGCCCGTATTTTGGATTCTCACATCGTAACCACCTGGCTACATCTGGCAGCGCATTCATCGCCGATACACACAGTGCTCGACGAAGCAAACCGAAACTTGGCTATTCACTACCTCCACATTACATCCACAAAATCGGCGACAATGGGGAAGGCCACCGCGGTCCCCGATGCGTGGGAGGACGATTGGGAAAGCCAGGCTGACAAGGCGGTCGACGAGGAGCCTGAGAAGCAGCAAACAGAGCCTCAGCTTCCCCTCAGCAAGGCGGAGCGCCTTGCGCAACACGCCGAGGCCAATCGAAAAATCTGGGAGTCCGCGTAAGCTCGACCTTCCCCTCCCTCCCTCCCGAAATGGTGCCTATGGAATCATATCTGACACCTCTCTTTTCTCACCCCAATAGTGACTCCCCTCAGACATTTCACTACGTCGAAGCCAGCGCCAGCGTACCCCTCGCCAACACCTTCAAGCCTCAGGTCAAGGTGCTCAGCCGGAAACCCGTCATTGCGAAGCGGGATCCCGTAACGGGCCTGCCGATCGATGACGGCGACGAGGAGACGAAGAAGGAGGTCCAACTTACCCCAGAGGAAATCCGCGCAAAGCAGAAGAGGGATCGGGAGGAGAAGCAGCGACGATACGAGGAAGCCCGCGCAAAGATCTTTGGGGAGTCAAATCCGTCGTCTGGGGCATCGTCGCCCGGCGCCGTTACCCCACCCAGGCCCGATGGCCACTTTGCTCCGCGGGGACGCGGGCGAGGCAGAGGAGGATACCGGAATAATGAGAACCGCCAGTTCGATGCCCCCCGAAGACCCCTGAACCCGTCCGGGTCCAGTCGCGAGCTGTACGACCCCAACTTTACGTCCAAGTCAGAGACTGCGCCGCAAAGACGGGCCAATGATGTGCCAACTCCGGCCAAGGCCGAACAGAACCCAATCCGAGCACCGAGAGGACCGGACGGAAGTGGACGGGGAGGGTTTGGCTTCGCTCAGCGCGGTGCCAAGGAGAGTTGATTTATCTATCGACCAGCTTTACCCTTACCATCCACCTCCAATCTTTCCAGCCAGCTGCACCACCCTCTCGGTATCTGTGGTCTTGTCCTTTCCCACGTCACTAATCACCTCACGATAACTCGTGAATGCCAGTCTATCCAAGCCTATGTCTGTGACTTGCGCCCAGTGCGCCAGGGTATCATTTATGTACGAGCGGGAGATGCCACCGACGACATCCCCAGCATCCTTCCCGGCAATGTCGACCTCGGCCTCCTCTCCTGAGAAGTATGCCTCGTCGACCTCTGCAAGCCATTCCTTCAGCTCTTGCGGGCCTGGCTTTCCGGACACATTCCTTCTCTCCATAACAACGGGGTCGTCGACCTTGACCTGACCTCCGCCGTTGGTGCACCCTCCCGGACAAGCCATTACCTCGACATAGCTGTACTCAAGGGAAGCTGCTTTGCCCACTGGCTTGCGGGCACTGCCAAAGGGCTTTCCGCCGGGCATGCGTGATGGCCGTGCGGGTCTTAGCCGCCTGACTAGGTTTTGGATATTTCTGAAGCCATAGTAACGAGCAGCCTTGAATACTGGCTCGCCGTTGACTACAACTGAGTATTCTGCGACATCGACATTGCGGCCGCGAGTGGTGACAATCTCTGCCCCAGGAGTCTGTGCTGCCCGGCTTTGCAGGATATGGTTCAAAAGACCCCCGGAGGAGCCGGCCTCACGGGGCGAATTCCTGGAAGTCCGATGAGGGAACAGGAACTTATTAATCTTTGGATCGGGGAACGGGGTCGACGTCGAGTTGGAGGATGCGGTTTTGGGGATGTCGAAGAAGTTGAGGCCGCTTGATTCGGCGAGCATGAGGATTTCTTTGCTGGTGATGACACAGTCGACGTCGCGAACCCCTCGACCTCCGGACTCACCCCCCGCCCAGACTTCCTCTGTCAGCTCCTCGCGACTTGCCTCGAGCTTCTTGTCGAAACAGGGCATGACGGCGACGTGCCAGATCCGACTGGGGGAAATACCCAGCGCCCGGCTCAGAGTCGTCTTCAGCATCGTCCCCATGAGGGCCTGTGGTGATTTGACCTTGGAGAGGTGAGGAAGGACATGAGGGTGCGTCTTCTCGGCATAACACACCCAGCCGGGACAGGATGCAGCCAAGATGGGTTTCGAGGGGGTAACAGTCCCGTGCCGTCCGGCGGCGAGGACCTCGTCAGCGCCAAGAACGAGGGTGGCTTCCCTAGCAACGTTGGTGTCGACGACCCATGTGAATTCGTTCTTCCACTTGCCGGCGTTGGCAATGCCGTCCGAGCCCCTTAACAAGTTGTCGAGCATATGCGCCACGTCCCTCTCCGACACGTTGCCACCGCACGCAGCCGCCAGGTTGGCCCTCGTCTGCGGACTCACACTGGCAACAAATAGCTTGGCATTTTCATTCTCTAGCCCGTGTACATCGAATCTGCCGTTGCCGTCCGGCCCCACCACCCGTAGGGCGGGCGCAGCATCTAAAGTGGCGAGCACCTCGGCATGGCTCTGCAGGCTGACGAGCACGGCCTCGGCGGAGGTGACACAGCCGGAGCAGGCGAGACAATCGGTGAGGGAGATCTGGGCGGGCTCGTTGGTGCTGGCGGCGGGCTGCTGGCCGTCGAGGATGACTTCGGTCTCGTTGTATTGCGGGGGCGGGGCGGCGGGAAGGGTCTCGATGGGCTTGATGCAGGCGACTCCGGGGGAGATGAAGTCATTGAGGTCGTCGGTGGAGAGAATGGCACTCATTGCGCCGGGTGTCGCTGAGGAGATGGGAGACTATTATGTGTGTCGGTGTTGTTGGTCTGTTCGTCTTGGTGGATGGTAGCGGTGGTCGATATTTGATATTTGATATTTGGGTGGGTGGCGGCACCTTTCAGATCATGGGGGGTTTCCTTGTCTGGAATTTTTTGGCCGTTCCCTTTGGCGCAAGCGCAGGAGCAAGCGCAAAAAGTAGCTGACAAATAAAACACTGCAAACGTTTGGGTAATTATCAAGAGCGTCCTGCCCGTGGGGACACTAAAATGTATGAGTCAAGAGGGCTGGCTAGATTGCGACAGTAGGAGAGACGGAGATGAGCGAAGATAGGGAGGAGGCCTCAAGATCAAAGGTTGGACAAAGTGTAGTTGGGATGCAAGCTTATAATACGCAACTCCTCGGAGGGCCGAGAGGGAGATAGAAAGGGATCCGTTCCAGGCTGCTAAGAGATGCCGCTGCGCAATTACAACATGAGGATTTGCAATGGGCCTGGGTCATCGGGAGATGGCCGGAGAAAGAAAAAGAAGCTGCCCCACGGCCCCTAGACCGGAGCCCATGCGAGATCGGACAGCGGAGGTGGCAATCGACGAGGGAAGTTCGGGTGCACAGCAAGGCAGATCGTCGCTGAGCCTCACCGCACTGGTGCTAGTGCGTGTACAGTGTCAGCCGCGCACTGTAAGACGCTTGCTGGGCGGTGGTTGTACGCCGATTCGCGCCAGGCCGGTGACGTCGACACTGGGCCTGAGATACAAGTATGCGTGCTAGTTGTGTAAACCACCGTGGTGCCATGTCCAGAGCTTAACCTCCCATCATCGCCATCAAGAGCCTCGCCGCTATAAACAGTACACTCGATAGCCTCATAGTACCACTTCCTAAATCCCCCGGAAATCCTACACAATGAGCGTACGTCACCTCCCCGTCCCGTAACCAGCATCCCTCCCTCCCTGACCGCGCCATCATAGGCCGCTACATCGTATAGCTTCGCCAACCTCGCCTGGCTCAGCACCCAGGCGCTCCCTCTGATCGTCTGGCCGTCCTTCATCGGCTCCCTGCTACGCGGCGAGCACGAGGCTACAAGCTGTTCGCTCTCCCATCCCAACTAAGCGCATTGCCTCGTTCGTAATTGACCCTCGCGCAGCTCTGGAGGTCTACTTCGCCCGCTCCCTCGGGCTCGCCCTCCTCGCCCTCGGTCTGATCATCGTCGTCCTCTCCGGCGCCGTGCCTCTCACCTCGGCCGCAGATGGTTCCGTCCTCCCTCCTTGAACCCTCCCTCGCCCTTCCATCCTCCGCTAACCCGCAGTCACCACAGCTTCCTCGGGCGAAGCCTCCCCGTACGCCAACGCTACCATCCTCATCTCGACCATCCACCACGCCTCCGCCGCCTTCTACTGCTACGGCCGCTTCGCATGGACCGGCGAGACGGGCTACCTGCTCGGCTGCGTCGGCAGCGCCGTCTTCGCCAGTTTCGGGCTGTACTGTGTCATGTTCGCCGGCGATAAGGCCATGATCAGCCGCTACCACCACTTCGACCAGAGCACCAGCGGCTTCCCATTCAAGAACTCTGAATCGTACCGCTCCAAGAAGAAGGCTCTATAGTCAAAGCGTGAGACGCAAACATTGGTGTGTCAGGATAGGTCGTTGTTCTTTTGCATTATATCGCTGGCCGTAGAAAAAACATAGCCGCTTCTTCCTCGAATATCCGCCGAATTTCAAAAGCCAACTCCGGCAACTCCTCTCGTACATGTTTGATATTACAGCGCCCCTCGGACGCGGTTGCTCGGACGCATCCTGCCAGATCGACGTGCCTTGGTAACCACCCCAGGCATGATAGTTCCGTTGGCAGAATTGGCATCCTAATCCTCCTCGACCTTGGTGCCATTAGCCTCCACCTCCACATCCATTCTTTCCATTCCCCCAGGTCCCTCGACGCTCTCCACCGCTCCGGGAACCTGCACATCGGCAGCACCGGAGAGAATCGCCTGTCGTCGGTCGTGCCAGTCCACTTCGCTCTTAATCACCTGCGACAGGAGCACCTCCTTCTCCAGCCACTCCTTATAGTAGATGTTCTCCCACTCCTTGCACTCCTTCTTCAGCGACTCTCCGACGTCCTCGGCCCACTTAGCCTCCCAGTAGCACTTGCGGTACAGTTTATCGACGGGGTGTGCCAGCTCGTCGGCGCCGAAGAGCTCATCCGGCAAGGTCGTGAAATACTCTGAGTTGTGTTCGTCCCCGTTGGCGGCATCGTCCAAGCCGTCGTCCTGCCCACCGCTGTGCGATTGCGGCGTCTTGATGATGATCTTGAGTTTCCCTCCTTTGCCGGTGGGACCAGACTGCATCGACTTGGGAACAGGATCGGATGGCCGCAGCGCCTCTGTCTCGTGCACCGTGCGCATGTGCTTCGCCAACGCGTCGGACCTGGTAAATGAACGGTCGCACTCTGCGCTTTAATTAGCTTCCGGCTGATCAGCAGAGGTGGAGGATGCATCATAACATACCAGGCAGGTAGCAGTAGAACGGCTTCTCCCTCGTGTGACTGCGCATGTGCGCCTTGAGAGCATATCCGCTCGCATGGGGCAGGCCCTTCCTGTTGCAGCTCCTCCATTCGCAAGTGTACTTCTTCTGTCGATTCTCGATGTGCGAGTTGTGGATGTGCTCGACCAGCTTGTCCATGTTGCCCTGGTCGCCGGCGGGACAGCCATCCCAGTCGCAAACGGTCACCTGGTCCTGGAAGTCCTCCTCGTCGAGCCGCGCGTTAATGGGTGAGCTGGGGATGTCGCCCGAGGTATCGGATGACACGTCCGACATGCCCTCGAGGACGTCGGGCTCTGGTACGGTCTCGGGTTCGGCGTCAGGGACTACGGCTGAGGATGTCGTCGAGCCAGCATCCAAACGTTGGCGCTTCGACGGTCGCAGGGCCGCCTCCTCGTCTTCGTGGCCATCCTCCTCATATTGCTCCGATTCGTCCATCGAGGAGAGGGGGGACTCGGGGGGTGAGTAGTCGCGAGCCATAATTGCACGAGCTCGAGTTGGAAAACCGCGTCTTCGGGGGGAAAGTGAATGGCGGCTTTGAGACGAGGCGTTGACGTAGCTTGGGCGTGACAGCTGGTCAAGTTTTGAGTAAGAAATCGCCCCAAAACTGGATTGAGCGTGTCTGGCGCGTCGAAGGGTTTGTGAGATGGCGTTGAGCAAAAATTTCCAAGGTGGCAGGATGACGAGGTCGCGGTTTGGTCCTTCAAAAAACGCCAGGTACCGGCCTAAGGAGGTCCAGTTGCACAGTGCAGAGTCAATGTCATTATTTTAGCCGGAGCGTCATACAATTTCAGTGTGCATACGTACAGTGCGCTTCTGTACATGAGACGGTATGCGATGCCGCTCTCGTCGCAAAGGATGTACCGGCCAACTGAACACCATAGAACCGCGTTGCTTTTAGTATTTATTTTCTTACATCAGCCGTGCGCATCGACTCGATCGAATGCCCGATGCTTTTATCTATCCCTCAAATCGACAACCAAACAACTCCAACCTTCAACCATGAACCGTGTTGATAATTCGCGACTAAATGCAGTTCCCGTATAAGACAAGCCTCCATTTTCCCACCCAACAGGGTTCAGCACTGCAAGAGGCCACCAAGAAGGTTCTCTGCTTATGGCAAACTCACGCCCAGCACGTTGCGTCGCGCCTTGACGGCCTGGGCGAGGGTGTCCAGAACCGAAAGGGTATCATCCCAGTGGATGCAGGCGTCGGTAATGCTCACGCCGTACTTGAGGCCGTCCTTGCCCTCCTCGGGGACCTTCTGGTTGCCTAGATGATGTTAGTCCGAGCCATTGGGTGATACGCATAGTATGGAGCTTACCCTCGTTGATGTTGCTCTCAATCATGACACCCATGATGGCAGTCTCACCCTTTGCAATTTGACCGGCGAGGTCGGCGGCCACCTTGGGCTGGTTCTTGTGGTTCTTGAGGGAGTTGCCGTGGCTGCAGTCCACCATCAAGCGGTGTCGGACGCCCTTCTTATCTAGAGCAGCCTTGGCCTCGGCGATGCTAGCGGCATCGTAGTTGGTGCCCTTGGTGCCGCCTCGCAGGATGACGAAGCAGTCGTGGTTACCCTCGGTGCCCACAATGGCAACAACACCAGGCTTGGTGACGGACAGGAAGTGGTGAGGGTGTTGAGCGGCGCCGATAGCGTCAATGGCAACACCCAGAGAACCGTCGGTGCCGTTTTTGAAGCCAACAGGGAAACTGAGGCCGCTGGCGAGCTCACGGTGCAGCTGGCTCTCGGTGGTTCGGGCGCCAATGGCTCCTACGGAGAGCAGATCGGCCAGGAACTGAGGCGAGATGGTATCGAGCATCTCGCTAGCAATGGGCATGCCCTTGGAGGTCAGGTCAACAAAGACCTGGCGTGACAGGCGCAGACCCTTGTTGATCTTGAAGCTGCCGTCGATATCGGGGTCGTTGATCAGGCCCTTCCAGCCGACGGTGGTGCGGGGCTTCTCGAGGTACGAGCGCATGACGATGAGGAGCTCATCTTTGTGCTTCTCCTTCTCCTTGACGAGGAGATCGCAGTAGGCGAGGGCGGCGGCGGGGTCGTGGATGGAGCAGGGCCCGATGATGACGAGCAGGCGGTGCTTCTCGTCGGTGCCATTGACGACGGCGGCGGCCTCGTCACGGCCCTGGATGACGGTCTGCTTGGACTCGGGGGTCTGGGGGATCTCGTGCTGGAGCAGATCGGGAGGCGTCAGAGGGTTGTAGCCGCGGACTAGAGCTGGTGAGCATCATGACTTGACATGCGGATTGGAAGTGGCTGGCGGAATGACAACAGGCGCAACGCAACACAGCATTG
The DNA here is from genome assembly GCA_037954305.1 of Neonectria magnoliae. Classification (NCBI taxonomy): domain Eukaryota; kingdom Fungi; phylum Ascomycota; class Sordariomycetes; order Hypocreales; family Nectriaceae; genus Neonectria; species Neonectria magnoliae. The sequence goes on along the minus strand of JAZAVK010000067.1, from coordinate 15,532 downwards.
AAAGGTTTGGGATATGTTGTTACTTACTTCTCCAATCCTCGGACTCGGCCTGGTTGCCAACATTTTTGTTTTCATACATGAACTGCTTGTCTGTGAGTCACCCCACCAAAGCTAGAGGAAGAGAGGGATCACGAGGGGTGCCCTGCGAACGAGGAGGGGAACATACAGATGACATGATGGCTGTGTTCCTGGTGGCGACGGGGGAGTTATAGGACTGAATAGAATAAACAAAAGGAGTACGACCACCGAAAACCAATTCACGGCTTGAGGAGAGAATATGACCAAGAGAAGATGCTCGAGAGGAACAACGTTAGTTAGCACGAGGGAGTCATGGAAAAATTACAACACCCTTACCCTTTGCGCTGGCCGGCGTCGGTGTCCATGTCACCGACGGGCGGCTTTCGAACTGCCCCGCACTGATTGGAGGGCCTTGATTAGTAGAGCACCCCACGATGAGACCTGAAGCTACAGTGGCTGAGGTACCTACACCACAGCGGATACCCTCCATTCAGATCTCAGGAGCGGTGTTGTCTAAGTGCGATGGAAGTACCGGGCTCAGTTCTTGAGCACTGGTACGGTACTATAGCTACAGACCGCCACATGCGGGACGGGATGAGAAGCTGTGGATGACCATGCTGCAGTAGTCTATGAATAGTTTCTTGATCTGTCATTAACGAGGCAGTTATCCCCTGCTTTTTCGCTATTTTTGCTGTATCTAGCTGCACTGTTCAATATCGAGGCAATGGATACGAAGGTGCTCCATGCAGACCACTGATCATCTGAACTTGAAAGACGTGGTCAAATGTCAAATGCCAAATGTCATGTCAATGTAAATATCATGTCAGACAAGGGCGCAACACAAGACATGACTCGACATTGCCTTAACATGCCAACACTCAGTGCGCCCTCCCTGGTACCGCCATATCCTGAGCCACGCCCCTGGATGAAATACCCTCATTGGCTCTTCGCCATCACTTCGACAAAAGGCCAGGCAACAAGTAGATTCCACTTAGCACAGGTTCGCCTTCTATTCTTTTCATCGTCACTCATATCTACTAATATCCTGTCCGTCTCCAATGGCACAACCTGCCCTTAGACAACGTCAATGTTGAGAATCTTGATATCCTCTTCTGGCTTCTCCTTGTGCGTCCTCGCAGCCTCGATCTTATTGATCACATCGAAGCCCTGCGTCGCACGTCCAAAGATAGTGTGCTTCCCATCCAGCCAGGGCTATCATTCATGTTAACGACCAGAACTCCCCAGAAGATCTCAAGTCAGGTTGGGAGAACTTACCGTCTTCTCCGTCGTAATAAAGAACTGGCTGGCATTCGTGTTGGGCCCGGCATTGGCCATGCTCACCGTGTACGGCTTGTCGTGCTTCAAACTGCTGAACTCGTCTTCAAACTCCCTTCCCCAGATACTCTCGCCTCCAGTCCCGTCGCCCAGCGGATCTCCTCCCTGGATCATAAACTTCCGAATCACTCGGTGGAATATGGTGTTGTTGTAGTAGCCGTTCTTTGAGTGGGTGACAAAGTTCTCTACCGCCTTGGGTGCGGCATCGGGGAAGAGGCGGATGTGGATGTCGCCGTAGCTGGTGTGGATGACGGCTCCCGTACCCGTCTCAGCCGCCTTGGTCTTGGCGTCCTTCTTCTGCCCCAACATCGTTGGTCGCTCGTTTTGCACGTCTCGGTTCGACTTGGACACGTCTTCCTCATTCGAGAACATGTAGAACCGGACTTTGCCAACGCCAGTTGCCACTAATATTGGGTCACGAGTCTCGGCTTCTTGGAGAAGAGGGTTGCTAGAAGCGCCCATCTGCACCGTCGTGACCCCCTTCTTCTGAGGCTGGCCTTGGTAGATGGAAAGGTTGACGGCCCTGAAATTTTCGTCCTTCCCGTACACCTTGACCACCTGGTTGGTGTAGGTGTTCAATACCTTGATCCCCATCATCGACCCATACATGATGAAGTTTCCAGACTCGTCAAAAATCACATTCGACTTGGTCCTGAGGGCCTGTGACTCGACTTCCCTCTCGTGAGCTGTCCTCCGTCCAAACTCCACGTTGTCTAGCTTGTGTGGGCCCGTCCCTGCTCGATGCATCTCCTCGACGGCCTGGAGAGATTCGTCGTATGTGCGATACAACTTGGCCGTCGCAAAGTCGAATATGCGGATTTTCCGATCCGGCAGGGAGAAGGCTGCGAGATGCTTCCCGTTCGGAGACACGGTCAAACACGACGGTGCCGACTTTGCCTTCTTGAAGTCGAACAGGTTCGTTGAACTTTTGTACTCAAAAACGTCTTCAGGCTTCTCGTAGTTCCCACTCGGTCGCCAATACTCCAGCATCCCGTTCTCATCCGCAGAAACAACACAGTCATAGGGCTCGTTGTACGCCATCAAATGCACCGGGCTCCTATGCAGACCCTTGATCGTATGGATTGGCTCCTCCTTCTCTCCCCTGCCGTCGTAGATGTGTATCAGGGACTTGGCCTGTTCGGAGACTGCTAGCAGCGGCAAGGAGGCACCCTTCGCGTGAACCCAGCACACGCAGTTGGGCACGTAACTGAGGGAGATCATGGACAGCAGGTCAAAGGTAATGACATCGAATATTTTGATCGTCTCGTCGGCACCGGCAGTCGCAAAACTCCGCCCGTCCTTGCTCACGGAGACCGACTTGATCTCGCCGTTGTGTGCCTTGAACTCCTTGACGAACTCGATACCCTGTGCAATCTTTTTCCAGAATTTGACGACGCCGTCGACGGAGGACGTGATGAGAAACTCGGTCAGGGGCGTCCAGGTGGTGAACAGAACTTGCTCCTTGTGCATCAGGGACTTAGAGTACCGAGCTGCCTTAGGCAGAGCTGCGACGTAGAGCTTTTCGTGGGGGAGGACTCGTCGCTTCTTCTTGGGCGCTTCGGAGGGCAGCTGGGGGCCCATATCATCATCGGAGGAGCTGTCTGGACATCTGTTAGGACGGTATGCACGCGATTCGCGTCGAGGGTGGAGGAGGGCTTCGACGTACCATCTTCTTCGCGGAATTCTGAGTGGCTGCGCTTTTGCGAGCGGTTGTCGTCTTCGGCAGCAGAGTCGGCCACCATTGTGAGGTTTCGGGCGTTGTGTGTGGGAGTTCCTAGAGGAGTGTCGAGAATTTCAATTGAAACCCGTCCAAAGAGTGACGAGCGACGGCGACTAAGGGGTTGCAGATGCCCCGTTGATGCTTTCCACGAGATGATGTAGCCTACAGTGCTGTCGAATCAGCTCTGGTTTCTGTCGCGCAACGATCATCAAGCTTTCAGCCTCGTGTGGCAGCGCTCGAGGCAGGTGTGGCTTGTGCGCCTCCCCCATGTCCATCTCCGTCGCGCCGGTCCCCCGATCCACCTACTCTCGCTCAACTTGTTGAGGTCATAATGCGATGGTTCTGGCAGTCGACCAATAATGCCATGGCGTCCAGGACTCTGTGTAGCCACTTTCGGAGGATTTACGTGTAGCCGTCCCTTGTCTCGCTGTCTAAATTCGCCCCGACTCCGAGATTCCGGGCGTGGACCCGCTGTCAGGGTGCGATTTCTTGGAAACGGAGCATTTCAACGACTACATCACCAAATGCTCACTCATTGCTGCGCTGTGACTCCTGTTTGTCGTTCATAACTACACGTGCCGATACTGCATTCATCGCCTGCTCGTCAACATGGCTCGTCACCCTATTCACCGCCATCCTCTCCATCGTCACGCTCTCCAGCGACTAACATCGCCGTCTCGCTCGTTGTCGCTGCTTCTCCACGTCTTGGGCGTGGCATCCTTCAGCTACAACTTTCACTTCCTGACAGTCTGGGACACTCCCTTCTCTGCAGCCTACGGATGGCACTTCCAATTTCTCACCATCATTGGCCTCTCCGCGGCGCTGGTGGCCTTCGCCCTCGGCGTCGCGGCTGATCTGACGCTCTTTCCTGCCTTCTTCCACGCCAAGAATGCCGTCGCCGTGGTTGCGACGCCCCTGGAGGTGGTCATCTCCATTCTTTACTGGGGAATCAGGCTCATCGACACTACGTTGCTCATGCCGGACGACTTCAAGTTGGCCCTCCTCCCCGACGTGGGATTCCATCTCGCACCCGCAGTGTTCTTGACGCTTGACCTCGTTCTCTTCAGCCCCCCATGGACCATCTCAGCATACGGCACCATGGCCCTCAGCACCGTCCTAGCTTTTGCGTATTGGTATTGGGTTGAGCTTTGCTTCAGCCACAACGGATGGTGGGTCGGAACGACTGTCTACTGAAATCAAAAGTCACATTGCTTACACTCATAGGTATCCTTACCCCTTATTTGAGCTGCTCTCCACAGTTCAACGCGCGGGACTCTTCACCTTCTCGGCCGGGCTTGTCACTCTTTCTTCGGCGGGACTGAAATGGATTTATGCAAAAGTCAACGGCTACGAAAAGGCAAAGACGGAGGCTTGGAAACCCCTTAAGAAAGTAGAGTAAGTGACGTATTCGACATTATTATGACACCCTGCGTGGCCACTATTGTCATAGGGTATTATGGTTCAACTTTGTACAAAGAAGTAAATATCCAACTCAATCGCAGTCGGAGCGCATTTAGCAGACAACCTCGAGGATGGCAACACCAGCAACAGTGTTCTCATCGCCAGCCTTGACATCCTTGCCGTCGGCGGTGCTCAGGGTAACGTAAACCTGGCCCTTGGGAGCGGCCTGGCCCTCCATGGCGTAGTTGGCACCGGGGATGGTGGCGACGAGCTGGGAGTTGTTAGAATTGAGTGCAAAGTGAAGAATAGATATTGTTGGCACTTACATCGTGCTTGGAGACCTCGACGGGGACATAGTAGGTCTGCAGACCGGAATAGAAGACAGCGTTGATCTTGGCATCACCCTTGCCGGCAGCCTCAGCGTTCTTGTGGGCGTCCTTGAAGACAACCTTGCTGCCAGCCTTATAACCATGGCCATCGGGGTCGGTGGCAGTCAGGGCAGGGAAGGCCTTGAATGGGAGCTCGGTGCCGGGAGCAAGACCGGTGATGAACTGAGCAGCCAGCGAGAAGACCTGGTTGAAGTCGAGGGGAGTGTCGAAGGGCGCGGGGAAGGGCTTCTGGCCGAGAGCGGCACGGATGTACGACGCGTGGCGGGCCTCGACGGTCAGGATGGAGCCGGCGGCCGTGAGGTAGTCCTTGTCCGCGATGGCGGCGGCGGCACCCAGGTACGCGGAAACGCCAACGCCCTCGAGAACACCGGCGAGACCGACGAAGCCGTGGACATCAGTCACTGGGAAAGCGAACGTGGGCTCTCCGATGGCCTTGTCGGCCAGGGCGCCAGCGAGGAAGTCGACGTGCGTCTGTGGTCGATGTCAGTATAGGAACTAAGGCCATGGGTAAGCCATGTCAAGCGTGTGCTCTTACCTTCTCATCCTCGTAGATCCTCATCAGGTTGGGGTAGAACTCCTGGTCGAAACCGGCGTTGCAGAAGTCGGTCTCAGTGTAGTTCTTGACACCCTCCATGTAGAACTTGCGCTCGAGGTACTCGAGAACCAGAGCATAGTTGAGGATGGTGATGTCGCCTCCAGGAGGAGCAACGGCAGCTCGCTTGTCAACGGGAGCGCCGACGGCAGTGGCAACCAGGCAGCCAGCCACGAGACATAATGAGCGAAGCATTGTTGTTGATGTGTGAGGTGAAGTAGGTTATAAGTGTCAAAGATAGGTTTGTGAGACTTCTGGAGTAGGTAGATGAGGATGTTGCTTGGTGGCTTGGGATGGATAAACTCTTGGACAGGAACAGGAACAGGCTTCTTATATACCGAACCCATGGCGAATACACGGCTCCGGTGATCAGAGTGTCTCGCAAGCTGGCACCAAGCTTGGTCCTCACAGCTTACACCAAGCTACACCACGCCTCGATCAGATAATCACCATAACCACAGTCGCCCCATAATTTTGCCTTGTTGTTTTTCCTAGACTAAGTTCGCAATACCAATAGCCCCACGCGGTCAGGAGCCATTCCAACTCGTTCTGGCCGTGCTAGTCCTCCAACATGTGGGGTATGCGTGTCTATCGCCGGGCAGTGCCCCCGAACGGTAGCGGCGCGATGTGGTTGAAGTGGTGATGTGGTGATGTGGTGACGTCGTGATGTTGATGGCGCGGGAGAAAAGGCATTCCACCTCCCGACAAGGCAGCTCTTGGTCGCTTTGGGCGGAGGCTAGCATGTCTAATTAGCCTGAGGCATATCCACCGCATTGGCTGAAGTCGCCAGAAGAGCCCAGAGAGGCAAGGTAGTCTCTCGTTAGCCTCAACCACCCGCACCTGGTGCCGCGCTAAAACGGTAGATCCAGAGCACTCGGATTGAGGCGTTCCGAGACACTAACAAGCTTGCACGCGGGGGAACCACAGCCGATCAACAACCAACGGGCTCAATTCTGTCGTGCTGACTGCCCGCCTCGGTATCTCAGCTGCCCGTGAAAAATAGTCACGCCAAGTTCCAGGGCCAAGCACCGATCTGCCGTCATCGCGAGAAGTTTACAAGAGCTTTGACAGAGCTCGAGAGCCTTTGCCAGGTCTTCCTGAGAGCGTCTTGATGCAACTCGACTAGGGCTTTAGACCAATTTCGATCCCTCAATCGCTCATCGTTCGGAGTCAAAGACCTTCCGAAGCTCCCGCTCTAGCTCGCTTCGATGCCATCTCAAGCTGTGAGTTGGTCTTAACGCCTGACGCCCTCGCTAGAATACCGGGTTCACACACAACCAGTGCAGAGCCAGCTAGGCACCGCTCGGGCATGTTGGCTTCCGTGCTTTCGAATTGACAAATACCAGCGCTGGTGATCCACCGAAATTGCTCTGAGATCCAGGCAAAGTCAGGGCTGGAGAAGATCTTGTCGGAAGGGTCAGTTGCCGACTTGCAACCCATCCAGCGAGACCGGCGCATTGTTGACTTCCATTACCACTGCCGTAATGCAGATCTACGCTCGTGGTGAGTCGGTGCAACCAAACCGTAACTGATGCTGTCCCTAAGACAGAAGTGCCCTCGCTGGAAGCATCCGTTGAGCACAATGACTTGAGCTAGCCCAGTTCGAGATGTTGCATGGCATCTCGTTCGCAGTTGGAGTAGGTCACAGAGCCCAGAAAGCTGGCAAATAGGAACCGTACTACGTATTACGAAGGGAGATGTCTCTGGGCCTGGGCCCAGGCTGGAATCCTAGGTTCCGAAATGTCAATAGCCTATCCTAGGCTAGCCCACAGTCCCAGCTTAAGAGGGTTAAACTCAGGAGGGAGAGTTGGTGATGTCTCGGAACGGCGTATTCCGTCTTAGGTTGCTTATTTTATAATGTCCACAACGTCCGGGATCGTTCACATGAGCTTCATCCGTGTTACCATCCAATGAAACAATGAAACAACTGGAGCGTTTACTCCTGTCGTGATGATTCAACTTGGCCCCTTGCAGATGCCCACTCCCTTTGGTGATGATCGAGATATTGTTTTAAAAACAAAGCTCATGTAGAATGAGAATAATGGTAGAACCATACTACCTAACTATGCTTCCTTGAGTAAGCGCAAAGCTTCATGTTGTGATGACCCATGTAGTCGTCTGTGCTAATTCCCAAAGAGATTGCGAGTAGACAAACACACATGTCATGATCGGGGTTTTCATCTGCTTGTTGCCCATGAAATAGTTGCCATAGCTTTTGAGACACCACTTAGTATCGCCACTGACGAACTAGCCGTCCAGGTCTTTATTATGTTCTACCGGATGTCGAGATTCTAGACCGATTAGGAGCACTTGCTCCAGGCGATCAACATTGACCGTGAATTCCATGACCCGAGAAAAGCACAGACGACCGTAGAATTTCGAATTCCTTTGTCTCCAGGGTAGCGCTTGCTTGGAAATTTGGTATGTTTACTTGGTGGCTTGAGACTAACGCCTAGAAAATGCGCCATTCGACTGAGGTGTCTCGTCGGCGAGCGACTGTTGCGTTGAGAGTGGAGGGGAGTCAACTGAAACCCTTGCAAATCAGGCAGTTTCATCCTCAAAGCGACTCTGCTCAATGGTGCTGATATGATGGTTGATGGGCGAAATCTCCATTCCCAGTTGGTTATTGTTTGTGAGAATCAAGGTTAAGAAACATGTGGCACTGGCGGGAACTCAGATGCCCCGCTTTGGTGGGCGACGAAATAATCGCTTCAAGCATCTCAACCCCACCACCGTCAACTCATCAACGCGTCGCATCTTCTCAAGGCCAGCGCCAAACGACCCCAACGCCTGCTGAAGTATACCCAAAACCATGGACATCGACGATATCCTCCGAGAGGTCGACCCGACAACTCACGCCGTTCCCTCCCAGACGCGCGACCTGCAAGACCTGACGCGTCTCTGGGTCGCCGAACGATCAGCACCAGAGCTCTTAGAGTAAGTCGCAGAATCGCCCAGGTCTGGAGCTGAGGCTCATTTCTTCCGGTGCAGGTGGCCTTCGGACGGGCTTATCGAACGCATCAATGAGCGCATCAAGTCCCAAATCGAGAAAGTCGAGGAGATGACGGGCGATATGGATCCCAAGACCAACTTCGCCCTCATCGTCATCCAGACGGAGCTGGAGCGTTACAAGTTCATCGTCAGGAGCTATCTCAGGGCACGCATTGCAAAGGTCAGCCACTACCGTCAGCCCTCGAGTAGGCTACCCCCATTCTCACAGCCATGCACAGGTTGATAAACACACCCTTCACTACCTTTCTAGCCAACAACTCAGGGGCCGGCTCTCTCCCACAGAAGCCGCCTATGCCACGAGACACCAGGCTCTGCTGCATAACCACTACCTCTCTTCCTTCCTCTCGTCGTTCCCGCAGGAACTGCAGAACCTCAATGACACTGGTGGCAACACCAGCATGATCGACTCCCCTGACCTGGACACGGCTGTCTTCATTCGCCTGCTACGTGACAAAGACGTACAAGGCATGGGCACCGACAACGACATCACGTTACCATCGAAGAACGGGGACATCCTTATTCTCCGCTGGTCGAGTGCGAAATCTCTCGTGGAGGATGGGGATGCTGAGCTTGTGTGAACGGTTCCTCTCTGGTCCAAGAAACCGATTCGATATCCCGTGTCCGACTTGTCCAATAAGTCCAACACCTGGACCCGACAAATCCGGCCGAATATCGTGGTGTAAAATTGCCGTGGTTTGTGGGAAGAAGTGCCAGCACCTCTGTTATAACCTCTTCCTCTGGCCAGGGAGACCACTCATCTCTCCAGGACATCAGACCATCGACACATTACCCACGTTCCGTTCGAGCTCAGTAAAACAGCCATTGACGGACCAGAGCACATAATTAGAACTCGATGTTTCTGAGACTATGGCTTGGTTGACGTAAACTCCTCCACAATTCACGTTTCCCAATTAGGAAACCAATCTCAGGTTGGCCTCGAAGCACTATTCCAACTGCGGACTTAGGACGCGGTTGGTCGGCCACGGAGTTAGCATGTCGCGACCCTCGCGATGACTTCAACGATAATGAATACTGTTGAATCTCTCTTGATTTGACTGGTATAAAGCCTGCCTAATGTTCGTAACATGGCTGAGTTCCTTGAAACAACCGCATCAGCTTCCTCTTATCAATTACCTGGCCATCATCATCAACACCATCATGTCTACTCCTACTGTCACACTCGAAAACACCGTGGTCCTCGTCACAGGCGCCAACCAGGGCATTGGCCTTGAGATTGTCAAGAAACTCACCGCCGGGAACCCCGACTACCACTTCATCCTCTCCGGCCGCCGCCCCGACGCCGTCAAGGAAGCCGCTGCTCCCTTCCAGGCCAAAGGTCTGCGTGTCTCAACCCTCGTCCTGGACATCACCTCCGACGAGAGCATCCAGGCTGCTGTCAAGACCGTCGAGGCTGACTTCGGCCGCCTGGACGTCCTCATCAACAACAGCGCCATCTCGGGCTTCGACATCAACCCCATCCGCGAGCGCATGCAGGCCGTCTACAACACCAACGTCATCGGCACCGCCCGCGTCACCGCCCTCGTCACCGACGCCTTCATCCCTCTCCTCGCCCGGTCCACTGGCACCCGTCGCGTCATCTTCGTCTCCTCCACCCTCGGCAGCCTGGCTCTCAAGGCTGGCGCCAACCTTGGGTTCCCCTTCCGGAAGGGCAACTTTGGCGTCTACACGCACAGCAAGGCCGCGCTCAACATGCTTGCCTTACACTACGCTACCGATCACGAGGGCGATGCCCGCTAGAAGTTCAACATTGCCGATCCGGCCTACTACTGCGAGACGAAACTGAACGGCTTTCAAGAGACGTCTACTCCCGAGCTAGGGGCCATCCGTGCGTGCCGCTTAGCTACAATCGGCGCAGATGGTGAGACGAGAACGTTCACCAATGACACCAGTGCCACTGTCCCGTTCTAAGGCTGTTCCATAACCTCCCAACTGATAAAAAGATGGGCGAGAACATATGAATTTGAAATGATGTCGTATGTACTATAAACGATCGCAGCCATATAGCTATGTTTGGTATATGTAATTTATTTCGCTGTGAACAATCCGCTGCAAATGCCGCTTGCTCGTCGAAATCTCAAATGCATCGGATGGCCCAACAAAAACTCCAAACGCCACCGCCAGCGCGGCCACATGTTCATGTCCTGTTCCAGCTAATCGTTTCTTCCGTCGCTGTATCCATCTAAAATGATATCCCACCTTGCGGTCCTTCCATTCACTCATCCATCCATCCATCCAAAACTATCATGTAAAGAGACTACGTCCTTGCCGCGACATGAGGTCATGTGCTTCACTGCTCGCTATAAGACGTATTGGGACGGCTGCCCCAGCCGTTTTCTTGATCACGGTGCTGTGCGCGCCAGCGGTATGGAACAAGGGCATTGCGAAGGCCAACTTCGTGCATGCGCTGCTCACGAAGGCCGATATAGCCGGCCGAAGGCTGGCGCCGGTGTATAGAGGGTCGGAAGCCCATGCCGATAGCGCTCTTGGGCGGCCCATCAGTGGGAGAGGTTTCATGGCTTGAGAAGGGCTTGTTGTTGATCTCAAGCGTCAGGGCCGTGGAGTACCGGCGCTCGGGGAGGGCGTTGGTGCGAGGCCGGATGAGAACGGGTGGTAGGTCGTGGCGCTCGAAGCGAGGAGGCTCTGGGAGTTCCTCGAACGATGATGGGGCGGGAGAGCGCTCTGCGTGGGTGATGATTTTCTCCAAGGGAACAGAGTGCGAGTGGTGCAGAGCTGGTCTATCTTCAGTCGAGGAGGCGTCTTTGGCGATATCGACTTTATCCTCGATGACTTCATCATCCTCCTCCGGAACGGGCGCAAGCATGGGAGAAGAGTCAAGGCTGAGAACGGCCCCGGACTGGTAGTCGGTCTCTTCCTCGGGAAGAGCCACGGGCAAATCAGGTTCCTTCTCTTTCGGTACTTCGCCCCTGGGCTCTTGCTTGCGCTCATCCTCTCTGGACTGCTCCTCCATGGAGATTCCAGAGTCGCTGGAGCTAGAGCAACGAACAACCTCGGGCTGGAGGGTTTCTTCAACCGGGGGAACAGTATCAGACAGCTCACGGCGCTCCTCGGTGATCTCAACAGCCTCCTTGGCAGGCTCCTCAACTAGAGGCAACTCCGCCTTTGGCTCCTCCTTAGGCAAGTCAGCCTCGTGCTCGACACTGAAAACTGGCTTGACCTCAGAAGTTACCTTCGTGGTCTCCGACACTGGCTTCTCAGCATCGGTGCTCGGCTCAGCCTTCATTTCAGGCTTGATAACGGCAGGCTTAGTCGCTTCCACCATCTCCCACTGCTCTTCATAGGAGCTCTCGCTCTTCACAGCAGCGATAGGGATGACAGAAACAGCTGGGGCGACTTGCTTAGAAACGACGTCATCAGACTTGGCGCTCCCGACCTCTGTCTTGTTCTCAGTCTTGATAGTTCCAACCACGGGGACTGGAACGCCCGCTGGCTTTGTTACTGATTCTTCAGCGTTTGTCTCCTGAATAGCTACAGGAGTAGCAGGCTGCTTGGGAAGTTCGACAACAGGTTCCTCGGGTTTCTTGGCAGCTACTATCACTGCGGGCCCCTTGAGCTTCTCTTCCGCTTGTAGCGTGGAAGCAGAGGTTGGTTTGGCCGTCTGGCTGAGAACCGAATCCGGAGTCCCAGACAGATCGGGCATGCGAGTGTCTAGAGATCGTCGCGTCGCTCGTCTCTCGGGAGTCTCGGGCAGTCGCTCCTTGGCGAGCTGGATCGGCTCATCCTCAGGGTATCGGTGGAATTCTGTCACCCCGCGGGCAATCGCGTCGGCGTCGGATTGCTCCTCATAGATGATCCTCTTGCCATCGTCCATGATTCGCAGACCCTCGTTGGACTGGTCATGGTGCATGGCCCGGGAGGACTGAGGAGTGACAAGAATGCTATCACGCGGGCTGATGCTATCAGTATCCACCAGACTTGGAGTAGACGGGGGTTCGGACAGGTTCTCGTCGTCGGCAATGTAGTCAGCCATGTAGCCGTACTTTTTAGCCATGTCAACTCCAGATGGAACACGCGCAAGGTCAGCCGGAGGGAGGCTAGCGGGGGACGAAGGAGCCAAAGAAGCTGGCACAGAGGTGGCCACAGAAGGGGCTAAAGAAGGAGTCAAAGAAGGCTCCCTGAGGTGTCGTTGTGGTTGCTTCTTAGCAAGAGCGTGATCAGAACCATGGCTGCCCACTGACTCGGTGAGAGACCGTTCGGAAGAGGGTCGATTACTTCGGACGCTCTCTCGAGGGATCTCTCGAGGGCCAGCAGGACCGGCCGACGCACCACTGGCTCGCATTTTCAGGTTGGGAAGAAAGTCGGTGCAGTCGATGGAGCACGTGTCCTTGCACAGCATAGTAATGTCCGCACGGATGCGTTCTTTGAGCTTCGACTCGAGAGCCTTCCTCTCCAGGTCGGGATAAGTGTACTTTTCATAGTGCACGCTGTCATCGCCGCCGGCTCCGTCGAGGAAACCGTCGAAGATGAGATGCCCTCGCTTGTGGGCAGTCATGATGGCCAGGGCATCCTCATGACCCTCGAGGACGTTGCTGATGCCGGATTGGAGACGCTCCATGATGGCTTCCACAGTCTGGCGGCAGTAGGTGACGGAGGAGTCGAGGCGGATGGTCAATGGCTCGTGGACGGACCAGTTCTTGCCGCGCAACTCGCGGATGCGAAGGGTGAGATCATCCATGGAGCGGAGTGACTTGTCGGACATGTCACGGGCCTTCTCCAGCTTGGCCTTGACAGCGTTGGCGAACTCGTCAAAGTCGCGACCATCAGGATCGTTGAAGAGAACCTTGCTGGTCTGGATTCGGTGGGAGAAGTAGTTGTAGTCAGGTCCAAGGTTGTTTCTCACCTTGACCATGACATCAACGGCGCCATCCTCGACATGCTGGCACCCACCGCTGCCCTCGAAGCCATTGCACGAGCGGTGACGCTTGTCAAACTTGCGCTTCCAGGAGTCAATGGGGTCGGTGACGAGGTTGGAGACGCGGGTGGTGAGCTCCTCGCCAAGCAAGAGAGTTAAGGGAGTGGGCTGGAGACTGTCAATCTTAATGGAGGCATTTCGGTTCTCGGGGTAGCGAGTAGCACAGCGGCTGCGAAGGAACAGCTCGATGGTGTAGCCCGGGACCAACTCAAGGTTTTGGGAGGTATGGACGAAGCGGGATCGCGGGATGCAGCTAGTAGACTGGGGCCGGCCCGTACAGGGCCGGACCGTCTCGGACTCATGGTCGACGGTTTCATTCTCGGGCGAGTCCGCCCATCGGAAGCCCGGGTCATGGCGGACTAGGAAGAGGCCGACAATGCGGTCGGTAGCGGCAACAACCTCGCGGGCGTCGTCGGCGGTTGGGGGGTACTCCTGGAAGGAACGTAGAGACTTTTCCACCAGAGTGAGACCTTCACGCTCAACGCGGTAGGTGATGCGGTAGCGAAGCGGCTTAACATCGCGATGGGGCTTGCGCAGGGGGTCTAGAGCGGAGCAGTCGTGGCGCGAGATAAGCTCGGCGGAACAGTGCTGCAAGCGAGATATCAGGGCCTGGCAGATGCGATCCGAGGCGACGAGCTGCGGTGAAGCTTCGTAGTCACGGACGTGCTCGGGAGCGACAGAGCCCTCGAATTTGACTTGAACGTGGACGCGCAGACCGGGCTTCTTGGTGGCCTTGGAGGGCGCTGATGGGGACAGCGACAGCACGGACGGGATGCCGGTTGATGGCCGGATCACGTCCGAATTCCGGTTCTTCTTGCGGCCAAGCAGCGGGAAGCGGCGCTTAGTGCCGAGGAACGACAAAGGCGACGACGATGCGGCCGACTGGCCATCGGAGGTGCTAGGCCGTCGAAGCGGCATGTTGGATGGTTTTTACCAGTTAATGATTCTTCTGATCTGTGTTTTCGGTGTGATCTTCCGGGGTAAACGAGTTGCACACAGGCAATTGGAAGGTGGGGGAGAGGCAGAGGGGGGAAGATCCAGTCCTCAATGCGACGGGTCCATCGAGGACAGGCGTGAGACCAATTGGCGCGAGTCGAGGAGACGTCTGATAGATGGACTTTCGTTCGCAGACACGTCAATCTTGCGAGGAAGATTTCGCAAGAAAAGCGAGAAGTGCGAAAAGAAAATGCTCGAGAGCAATGGAAGAGAAGGAAAAAAATCCAAGAGAAAATGCAAGGGTTGAGGGGAGAGCGGGTGGCTGGCCGAGGCGGAGCGCGGGGGCCGGGGACGGGGGACGAGGAGGAAGGAGCGAGGCGGGAGGCGGAATGGAAGGCGGGCGGAGGGTCAGAAATGCGGTCGGTCGAGGTTCGGCCAGGTCGGCTTCGGTCTAATGTCGTCGACGATGATCTGCGTCGTCGCTCGCGTGTGCGGTGTAATATCTAATGGGGTATATTTCTTGCGGTCTGCGGTCTGCGGTCTAGCATGTGCGGTTCGGTGTCTTGCGTTCCCTTGCGTCTGCTGGGTCTTCTTTCCTGGCGTCTTTCTTTGCTTTGCCGGGCTTCTGGATGCGTTGGCGCTGCTGCTAAAGTGCGAATTCTGCGGCTACGGCTGCAAAGCTACGGCTGCTCCACGCACAGCACCGGTAGTCTCCGTTTTACGCTGGAGTCGAGTCAAGAACGGGGCGCGAACCACCGGCGGGATATTTGGCAGCGGAGGGGAAGAAGGAGAGCGCGCGAGAGGGCAGAGAGTGGCTCTCGGTTAACAATGGCCAAAGGCGAAGAGAACGGACGAAGAGGTGAGTTCCGTACAAGAAGGGACCGATGAAGCGAGCTTGAGAAGAAGCATGAGAAGCATGCGAAGCAGGTAAAGCAGTAAGAAAACCGCGGGCGCATGAGCGAGGCGGGTCTATAAAAGGACTATGCACTCCTTTTGGCTGCTAGTAATAATAGCAAACGCAAGCAATTCCCTCCCCCCGATCCCTCCAAGGCGGCCCCCTCCAAGGCCTTTCCCCCCTCCAAGGCCTTTCCCCCCTCCAAGGCCTTTCCCCCCTCCAAGGGCGGGTTCCCCGGTGCAAGTCTGTCCAGGTCCCCCAATTCCAGCCTCCAGGCGCACCC